>LKEA01000004.1:1213764-1239618 GCA_003795315.1 Cytospora schulzeri
GGGAAGAAGGAGGAGAAGGGAGTACGGGCCCGAAGGTTGCAATTGAGTTCGTTGTCAGGTCCTTGTAATCCGTACGGATCCGTATTGTTGCCAAAAATAGAGGGGTTACATATATTGGGAGGGCTTTCATATTGCTTTAATTCGGGGGACGACAAACAATGGGATTGTTGTTGACGCGTCTGTTGTCGACTGGCAGGCACTATCTCGGTAGAGAATCCGTAACAAGAATTGTCAAGTACACAGTAAAAACTTAGAGATTGTGTGGATAAGTGCCGATAACGGTCCCGAAATGCTGGGAATCAGGATTGTGGCTGTACCCCGGACCACCATTTACAGTAGCCGCCGCTAAGCAGGAAGGACCAATTATTAGTACCGTTTCGGAACGTTGGGAGTTTCCGAACCTATTGCCCATTTGACTTTGCGGGCGTCTTCCGCTATTTCATCTCCAGTATTTGTTTGAGAATCAATTGATAGCCGCGGCCAAGAGGTGCCTAAGTGACTTTAGCAGCGTTTAGGTACTTAGTACGTATTTGATCGCATGATGTTGCTCCACAATATCTATCATCACCAATCTCTAATATTCCCTGGCGTTGCATCTATAATGCCTGAATGCCTGCAATGGCAGTTGGACAAAGCTGCTCCATTCTGTTGCGCAACGGGGGAAACGGTAGCGAACTAGTGTATCCTTATCCTCCAGGGCTGCTTACCTGGGTACGTTCCCCCCCTTTTTTTTGTCCCCTTCGCCTTGTTGCTGACCTGAAACATTCCTGTGGTATCTTCTCACCGCTGGCCAAATCAAGAACACCATTGACAGCCATGCATGCGACAACACCATTGAATCCGACCAACAAGGCTCCTCCAGGCCCCAACCCGCATACTGCAGTCTGCAGTCTGCAGTCTGCACTATCTGCTTGGCTGGCAACCACCTTTAGTTTTGACTTCGTAATAGTATTGTCGTGCTGCTGCATCAATCATGCAATCTGGGCTGGGCAAGATTGAGGCTGGAACTGGGACCTGCAACCATAGCATGCAAGTCTCACTCACCTGACTTGGGATATCCAATAGAGGGGGTTACAATTACAGGCAGAGACACAAGCAGACCCAAGCTAAGGACCCAAGCAAAGGACCCAAGCAAGACCAAAGCAAGACCAAAGCAGAAATCAAGCACGCGACGGTGGCCAGACGCGGGAACAGACTGCATACATACATTAGATTCTCCAATGTGACTCTGCAGGATCCAGGAGAGCTGAATCTTCCGTCATCACGCCAAGTTTGGGGATTGCTTCTGCCAACTGCCAACCACCAAAAGACCAAAATCGAAATCAAAATCAAACCCCTGGTCGCTATCATGGTCAGGCCTACTTCAGTGTCCAGGGCTGGCCAAAGAACCAGACCTTGCTTGCCTGGGAAAATGAAAAGAATCACATATTTATGTCGTCGGCCGTTACATGCTACCCTCCGCGTCCCAATCGCCCAATTCCTCTCTACCTCGTCGATATCATCATCATCATCATTATTGACGACGATTTACTCGCGTGATACTTACACAGTACAGTGCTGTGGTACGGCTTACAGTCCTGACAGGGTCCCCTCCGCAAATCCTTCCCTGATTCGCAACAACGGCACACCTCGGCACGGCATAGCACAGCTGTGCCCAGGTGGAGTTTCTGTCCTTGTGCAGTGACACACTCCACCTCCATTCTCGCCCTGCTCGCCAGCTCGTCCGCCCCTCCAGGGCTCCAGGGCTGCATCCAAGCCACACATCAACGAGATTCCTTCGCCTTTCCTTTTCGGATTTCAGCATTAGCCCCCTTTTTTCCTCGCCAGCCGGGAGTCAGCATAACCGAGATTCTACCTTCGCACTCTTGTCACTTTGTGCAGGTACATAGTACGCCATCTTGTGCGCACTTTGTGTCATTCTTCAGGGACGCTGTCCAAGGCGTCAAGGCCTGGGAAAATCGGCAACTTGCACCAATTGTGACAGTCACAACCGTTGCGGAGCTGCCACTCGGACATTATTAGACTCCCCTTGACTGGTTGTCTGGCTCACGAGCTGCGAGCTGGCTCGTACCGTACCGTACTCCGTACATCGTATCCAACTGTGGATCTGGACAACCGTCCCCACATATCCACATATTGCCTGAGAATCGAACGGACTTGACGGACTTGGACTTGGCGGTCAATTCTCTCAGATCCCTACCTCAAAGCATCGCCTCTTTTAAATAAAAGGGGACCAGGCCCCCTCGGGGGAACATGGGCCTTTGGGAAGCTTGTTGGCCCCCCCCAAAAGATATTTATTTATTTCATCAACCTCACGCGAACACGTTCGTTTTCCGTAGCTTTTGGTAGACCTTATGTGTCCAGGAGGGAGAATAATCAAAAAGCAAAAAACAATGGCGCCTTACAACGTTGCAGTTGTCACTCCTCGTGAAGTCGACGACGAGGATTTCGATCTCGAGTACTTCTCCCGTACTTACAAGCCGCTATCAAACCTCCCAACCCCTCCACCATCATCAAGGAATTCTGCGTCCAGCAGCCCTATTATTGGTTTGGACGATGATGCAGATGTCGACTCGACACTATTAGGTATGTTCAGTCGCCGTAATCCCTATTTCATTTACATTTTTCATACCCGTTCCAATGTATATATACCTAGGTATATATATATGTTGGTGGTGTTGTTTTGTCGTTGTACATACATGACTAATCAGACCACTTTACAATGATTATAGGACCAGCAGTACATCTCGTCAACCTTCACCCGCCATCAGCCTCCATCAGCTCCCCCTCCGTCTCCCTCGTGCAGGCCATGATAACCCGCGCCGACCTGCCACTCGAGACCATCGCCCTGGCCGTCTGCATCCTCGACTCGCTGGACTCCAAGTTCTCCCGCAAGTGGCGCGTGAGCCTGCCCCTCGCGGCGCCCCTGCTGAACAAGCGCCATACCATCACGACGGCCACCAGCCTCATCACGCACATCGACTCGGTCAGCCCCGAGATCATCATCCTGACGGCCCTCGTCATCGCCTTCAAGTTCACCGAGGACTGCCACGAGCCCACGCAGTACTACGCGTCCGACTGGGGCAAGGGGCTGTGGACGTGCGACCAGATCAACACCACCGAGAGGTGCATCATGGAGCACCTCGGGTACCGCATCCTGCCGCTCTGCGAGAGGGACGTCATCGACGACGCGCTGGAGGACATGAGGAGGGCCGGGAAGATGGCCCTGCGCGAGAGGGAGACGACGAGGCAGAGGGGAGGAGGAGGAGGAGCAACGGCGGCGGCGGCAGCAGCAGCAGCGGCAGCGGCAGCGAAGACGATCGATCTCGGCCACATACGATCTGTCAGTGTGCCCGTGAGGCCTGCGCCGGGCGACGCCGTGTTCGGCCTGGGGTTCCAGATGACGCCTGTGGACTCCCCGGTCGAGGAGATGTCGATGGAGCTGGGCGCGCCGCAGTGAAACCTTTTTCCTCCGCCTTTGTTTATTCGTTACCGCCCCTGTGTTGAAGGGGGGTTGGGGACAGGCGAGATTTTGCATCCATCAAACAGCGAGCGAGCATCATTGGGCACTTCGGGGGTTTGGAAGTTCAGGCGTATGGTCGTCCCATCTGCTGATTGCCCGTCAGGGCACGGCGCAACTCGCCATGGATTTCTGCGTCACCACTTTTGGCAAAAACTAGCGAACTTGTTTTCTCTTTACAGCGAGGCGTTGGGCACAGGGTTTATTATGGGTGATGTTGTCCATCATCACTTTGTCGGGAAAATTCGAAGGGAGGCTGGCGTTTTGTTTTCCCCTCGCACCATTCATCAAGTACGTCCAACCATTGAGCGGGTAAGGACTGTACCTGTGTCGAATATAGTGTTTTTTTGCAAAACAAAGTATTATACCCGTATAGTAGTACCTAATATCAGCATTCTATGCTTGGACATATGTTCTACATTCCAACCTCACTTGCGCCTGAAGAGGACCTGAAAGGTGTTACAGTGTATACTTGATTTTATTATGAGGACGTCACTGCGCAATGCAATTTGCTAACCTAGCCATTGGCCCCTCCACCCCGAGGGTGGTCCCCCCACCACTGCACGGGGCAGGTCCGCCAGGAACGCGCGGCAGGACCACAGGACGTCGACGCACATGAGACCATCGCCATGTACGCGCGTTGCCGAGCGCGGTGTAATATCCGAGCCAGCCAGCCAGCCAGCCCGCGCACGAGCAGCATCGCGTGTGCGCTCCAGCATGGCGCGGTCTGGCTCCGGGGGTCGACCAGCTTGCCGTGGAGGAGCAGGGAGTCCTCGTTGGAAGCGGTACGCTGCGTGGTTGCGGTCCATGCGCGGCTGGATCTCGCCTTCAGCCTTCTTCTCCTGTCTTTGGTTTTCGATTGATTGCCAGGGGGCAAGGGCTGCTCCCTGAACGTGTGATGACCGACCTGGCCACCAGGATGATTTTGAGTTGCGAGATCGGGTGCCCAGTATACAAGGTCTTGGAGGTATCCTGTACACTGATTGGTATCATGGTCGAGACGTTCCATTTTGACATCCCGTGGAGGTTGTATTTGTGGAGGGTCGCTCGAGGCTAATATCGAGATACCCGTTTCACATGTCATGAGAATATGGATACTCGCATACTGTAGAGTATTCAAAGCCAAAGGGACTTGCCCAAGAAAGCATCCTTGCCATTCAGTAGTGGTAAGTCTTCACAAAGGGGACAATCGTTTTTCTTTGCCTTGACCGGCCGCATGAGTAAATTTAGCAGCCTTTCGGGCGTGCCCGAATTCTTTGACCTCGACACCAAAGCACGACTTACCACACATGCGCCAAAAGTAGAGTGGGAAGGTGAAGTCTTCAGCACTTTGGTAGTGCAACAGAGCCCAAGGTTGATATTCTCAAAACGGCACACGCATACTGGCCACACAGCAAATTTCTTTGGACTGGGCTGAGGTCTAAGGAAACCTACAGCTTGGTCAGTTACAGAAATTATCAAAAGATCTAGAATATACCTCACACATATTATCAACATACTTTAGAGACCTCGGACCAAGCAACTAATGCCAGCTCGCCACGTAAATGAAAGAAGACTAGACAGGCCACACTATAGCCTTATCGAGTATTTGAGTTTGAGTACATGATGGAGAATAGGAAGGGCCGCCCACGTATACACTGCCTCGGTGGATGGCATAAGTCAAGGAGCGAGTACCCAGATAGCACTTGCATATAAAATTGCTTCCTGTAGCGAACCACTGTATTGATTTTTGGTGAGACGACTCCACCCATTCTCTAATGTAGTCAAATCTGAAAATATCCACCGAACTCCTGTACCGTACCAAGTAACCAAAGACACCAAAAAGAGAGGGACCTACCGAATCACCTACCTGTGATCCCGCCTACCATCTGACACAAGGCGTAGCAGAAGGCGCAGCCAGCGCCTGCATGGTGCTCTCCATTCTCAGCTTCACCCCGACGATCCTGTGCTTAATGACGAGCTTCACTTGTTCGCTCTTTGCTGCTTGGTACTCAGCCCGAAGTTCCTTGAACTTCTCAACGAGCCCATCGAGTAAATGTCGATTCACCTTCCTGTTAGTCTCGACAGAACAATCGAAGCATTGTTCCTGTATCTTGCCGCCAATCGGGATCGGATCCGGGACACTGTAGAGGTTCTCCCTGGTCAAAGGACGAATGAGTCGGGATGAATGCTTACACAGTTCATACTCGAGTGGGATTCGGCAAAACGGACAGGTCTTCTTGAAGTCCAGCCAATTTCTTAAGCACTCATAGCCCTAGACATGCGGTGTTAGTATGTTTCTGTTGAACTCTCAGGAGCTGGTCCAAAAAGCCCCTGATATCTTGTATCATGCAGTCTTGGGAAAGGGGGAGGGGAACACGGGGTGACGGGGAATGTTGAAAACGTACAGCTATATGCCCACAGGGAAGAATGGCCACGGTTCGATCGTCAACGGCAGTTTCTTGGCTACGCAAGAGGAGTTGACTTTCGTGACAGATACCACACTGCCCGAGCTCACTTGCGTCGACCGAGAGGGTTAGTCTGGGGTAAAGAAGGAAGTATGGATCGGAGACCACGGAGAGAAGTGCCTCATCAATATCTAGTTCCGGAAGTCGGTGGTGCTTCGAGCCGGCCATATCAACGGTGCTATGCTGGTCGAATTGGGATATGTTAAAGGATTTACAGCCGACTGGGCTTGTAACTCGAGGCTGGTAGGAGATAGAGCTGGCAAGTTCAGTTGGACTTGAAGGGATATCCACCAATGCCCACCATAGCAGTGCTGGGCAACCAACAACATATAAAGTATACGCAGAGGCCCCGAACAATGGCCCAGTTCCTTTGTCTTGACATGAACCTTGTTTTGCATTGTCCTCCTAGGGACTTCGTGCCGCGCGAGAAGAAAGACCGCATAGTGAGCCAGCAAAATTGTGGTCAATGACTTTCATTACGATGGCATTCATAGTGCATATGGTATTCGATCCGAAAGCATGGGAGGCATTGTATGTGCGGCCAAGGGGCGCCTCTCCGGTCTGGATCGTGGAGGACGGCGGCACGCCAAGTATCCAAATGCTGGCACAAGGAACTATGCCATAGCTTGAATTTGAATCAGCTGAGTTCGATAGCAGAGAACATTCAAACTCTGCCCCTCAAGGGCCGATGTGATGAATTTTGTGATTATGTTTGTGAGACGGGCACTGGTAAGGCTGAAGTGAGGTTGCGCCAAGGGGTTTGTGCTTACCTCATTGCCGGGCTGGTCAACCCTAACCCTGTCGCAAGGAACGTTGAAGTTTTTTTTCTTCTTACTTCGTAGAGTGCTTAATTCGAGACCCGGTCGCGTCGCGTCCTTTCACTGTACTGTATCTCTTACCCGCGACCTTGGGACATTGTCATGCCCGCAACACAGTAGTGAATCCATTGATCATGCCGCCACCTGCGGGGCCATTATGGCCAAAACTGCGTGCTTATCAGATCTGGGGCGCCAGAGCTGATGTGGGCAAGACTGTCTTCTCCACTATCCTTTGCCTTTCCGCTGGACACAGGCGGCCCCATGAGCATGCCATCTTTCTTCAGCCTGTCGTCACGGGCCCTAAAGAGGCAGCTGGTCACAGACATGCCGATGCCATGTTTCGCAAGAAGATCGGGCCTAAGCCACCGAAAGATAGGTTCACGGCCCGTTGTCTCGTGCACTACGAGGAGCCCGGTAGCCCTCATATAGCTGCTGCGCAGTCAGATCAAGTGAGAAGCACACCCCTACCATCACCCCCCTCCTTATATGTCGACATGCTTCTGACCGGCCTTTCTTGATCAAGGAAATCATCTCGGACTCAAAATTGGCTTATTCGGTCTACAATTTTGTCTCACAGTGTGCCACTGACGCTCCGCCCTTGGGCAGTTGGCTGTTTTGCGAGACCGTCGGAGGCGTGCTCACTCCCGGACCCTCAGGAACCTTACAGGCTGATCTCTATCGGCCATTAAGGGTCCCTGCTATCTTGATCGGTGACCCCGGACCCGATGGTATCTCATCGACCATCAACGCGTTCGAATCTCTCCGCCTTCGTGGTTATGATGTCGAATGTGTTCTGATGTTCCAGAACGATGCCTTGAAAAACGACGAATACCTCACCCCCTACTTCCAGAAGTTTGGTATACCTTGCATAGCTACTCGACCTCCACCTGAGCGGAGTGAGGAGGCTCACAAGGATAAAAGCCAGTCATACCACTATTTCGATAGCATAGCCCGGTCGAACGTCATCAAAGCGCTTATGAAGGACATGCAGAAGCGTCACGCACAGCGCATCAAATCTGTTGAGAACATGCCTGATGAGGCTCACAAGACGATGTGGTTCCCTTTCATGCACCAAAAGCTCCTGACTCCTGAAGACATCACAGCGGTCGACTCCGCTTTCGGTGACCACCTGCAGACGGGCGTGGTCACCCCACCAAGCATCACACGGATAGACCCCAGGACTCTCAGGAAAAACACGCGACACCAAATGCAGGTAGTATCGGATTCCCATCTTCGTCCCTCCTTCGACGGTTCTGCCTCGTGGTGGACGAAAGGTATTGGACATGCCAACCCTCAACTCACACTCGCTGCTGCGTATGCCGCTGGCCGCTATGGACACATCCCTTCTGAGGCCATACACGAACCCGGCCTCCAGCTGGCCAAGACTTTGCTCAAGAAGTTGGACAACCCGCGTCTGTCTCGTGTCTTCTACTCTGACAATGGATCTGCCGGCACCGAAGTTGCCGTCAAAATGGCCCTCCGTGCAGCCAAGCTGCATTACGGCTGGGAATCAGAAGAGGATGTGTGCGTACTGGGTCTGAAAGACACTCCTCACTCTGAGTCTGGATTAATGGACCAACGGCTGCTCGACTTCCCCACCGTCAAGATGAGCAATGGAGACTGGGTCGTCGATGTTCCAGAGAAATTGAGTGCAGATTCCAAGGCATACACAGCAACATTCAAAGGCCTGGATGAGATATTCGACTTGCAGGCCCGAGATGGGAGCGAACTTGCCAAGAGCTACGCCCTCTACATCATCCGTACAATTGAGGGCTTCAAGAACGCTGGTGACAAGCTGGGAGCACTCATACTCGAACCAGTCGTCCTTGGAGTTGATGGTATGAAGCTGGTCGACCCGCTCTTCCAGCGCGTCCTTGTTGATACGATCCGCTCGAACCCGCGACTCTTCTCCGAATCTATTCCAGCCAATGAGAAATCAAACGACTGGACTAGCCTGCCTGTTGTATTCGATGAGGGACTCACTGGTCTATACCGCCTTGGCCAGTACAGCTTCGCCAAGACCCTCGGCATTCAACCGGACATCAGTGTTCACGCCCAGCTACTGACAGGTGGCGTGGTACCGCTGTCAGCCACCATTGCCTCAGAGTCCATCTTCCGCGCCTTCGAGAGCGCTGACGAGAGTGACGCTTTGCTCGACGGCCACAGCTTTACCGCACATCCTATTGGCTGCCAGGTTGCTCTCGAGAGCATGAAAGCCATTGACCAGAAGGAGGCTGATGGCGCGTGGAGCGGATTCCAGAGCAAGTGGACGGTAGGGGATGAGGAGGAAGTCTCTGTGTGGAGTGTCTGGGGTCAGGACTTCTTGCAGAAGCTTTCGAAGAAGACGGGCAAGGTGGAGAGCACCTGGGCGCTGGGCAGCGCGCTTGCTATACGCTTTGAGGAGGGAGTGGATGCAATCGCTCTACAGGTCGAGCTGAAGGATGAGAAGACGGACAAGGCGAATTCCAACGTGCATTGCCAGGTGTCGGACAATGTCCTGTACCTGATGGCATCTCAGACTTCGGGCTTGGATACGATTGAAGAACTCGAGAAGCGAATTCTGGAGGCCAACGCTTTCCGAGGCCTTTCAGGTCGTCTGCTCGATGAAGAAGGACTTTAAGCGGAAGTATGGTGTTGTCTTCCTCATGTATGCAGGGGAAATGTATGATAGAGATTCAGAAAAGCGACCCTTCCGGCTTCTAAATTAAAGCAGCCGTCTTCATGACCACACGTCTCTTCTCCCTATCGTCTCCATTCCCCTCGAGTTGTTCGATGCTAATTTACATATCCTCGCAGTCTGAAACCTTCTGGCCATTTGTGAGAGAGTCATAGTCGGAGTTCACTCTGAGTACCACGATGCAACAACCATCTCAGAGTTGGCCGTACAGTACTCGCAACTTCCACGTTCTCATCACTGATTCCAAGTCACATCCCACAAGAACTTGGTCACGTCCTCGCACTTAACATCATCAATGCAATGAATGCTGACATGTGCCCTGAACTTGGGCGTCACCGGGCGCTCCGGACCTTTTCCCGAGCACAGGGCATTGATGTCAACGAGGAAGAGCTTCTTGTAAAGCTTGTTGATCTTCGCACTCCACACACCCTGGCACACACAAGTCAATCAGACACATTCTTGCATATGTGGACAAGACCCCGCTTACCTTGCAGCTGGTCAGCTTCTCAAAGTCGTCAACAAACTGCTTCGCCTCGTCCCAGGACCGCACACAGGCGTGTCCGTCGCGGATGTACTCGTCCAGGCGGTACCCATGCTTGCCGAAGGACTGCCATATGACGACGCCCTCTGGGCCGACCCCCATGGTAAACGTGTGTGCGAAGCTGAAACATCCCTCGGAAAGCCCCCGGGCCACCAGGTCGAAGATGTGCTTGTCCACCAGCTTGACGCCCATGACCGTGGTCTTGCCCTCCTCGAGAGCAGCCCGCTTGGCCCTCCGATATTCCCCGGACAGCGAGTCCGAGGTCGCGTTCGTGAGGGACTCGCGGGTGGGCATGTCCCCCAGGCTCCGGGCCTGAGACTTGACTGCCTCGTGCAGGGACTCGGGCGTGGGGTGTGCGGCAAGGAGGAGCACAAGGCTTGCGGCCATCTTGCAACTATGATAACGAGAGTCAGTATTTGCCCGGAAGAGAGGAAGTTACGGGAGTCGCGAGACATGACCCCCAAGAGTACAGTCTTTGTTGCTCCCCGGTCAAACATGTCTTAGGGCTCGAGAAACATCCATATGGGGGTAACGAATTTGCTCTCGTATGTTACTCACGAATTCCATGGGAAGTTCTTGATGATGGACGGTGCGTCGTGATCGAACACTTCAATGCTCACCAGTGACTTTGAGCTGTCCAGCTTGTATGACTGGGTTCCGACGGCGAAGTGGAGGCTGGAGAAAAGCAGAGACGCCACTTCAGGGCCACGTCCGAAGAAGGATTCAATCATGACCTGCAGCAGGCTGAGCGGGCTTCTCTTGTCACTGGTTTCGTGACGTTCGCTGAGAGACAGTTCGTTCAGCATAACGGCCAAGCTCCAAAGGTCGCTGTGACTGCGGTCCTCCGGCTTGCTGGCTTGGGGTTGGCCGCTGAGGGTATCTGGGTTAGAGCCCGTGGCGAGGTCTTGTCGAAGTTGAGCAAAGTTCTGGCGCCCGAAGAACCGGTGGGCGTACTCGTCCCGGTCCTGTGAAGTGCGGTTCTGAAACAGTCTTGTAAGGAGCTCATTGGCGAGCTCCATCTCTGATGAGTTAGAACCCTCCACAGTTTCGTCCCAGAAGGATAGACGGTCGTCAGAATGGTCAGCCATCTCCGAAATTGTTGGTGTTGAACTTCACTCTGGCTGTATGCTGGCCGGCTGCACTGAATAGACATCAGAACAAAAGACATATAGGGAGGGCCTGGACATGTGCGGCATTCGTGGATTGAAGTACTGTCCTTGATGTGCCGCTTCCTCAAGGAGAAGCAACAGACTCCAGAAGTAACAGGCCGCAATTTCATGTCTCGCCCACCACATCATTCTGCACCTGTCCGGTAGGCCTCCCGCAGGCACACACACACACACACATATTGACACTGCAAACGAACTTGGAACAAAACGCGGTGAACAGATTTCTCAGCACTTCAGACAAGCGAGCAAACGGAGAAAATGAATCACCCGGAAGCAGCCAGTTGGAAAGCAAGACGTGGGTGGCCACGCCCCGCGGCAGAGCCCGACAATACGACTGCATGGCACCATTCTGGGCGGGATAACTTCTGCACTTTCACAACAAACAGCGCTCGGCTGGAAGAGATGTTGGCAAATTGTGATATCTCATCTCATAAGCCGAAGAAAGTCCGATACGATTGAGCTGCTATTGTCTACTCAGTACTTGACTTAATCGAGAACACATAGAAGAAATATATATGTATGGACAGTGGAAGGCATTAAAGTGGACCCGACTACAGTTCGTGTAAGTTGATTGGTCCTTCTCGATACTCCTCCTCCCTAACGTTGACCTGCTCTCCCTGCCCGAGAGGCATGCGTGCATTCAGGTCAAGGGCTCGCCCATCTGATGAGGGTTTCTCGGTTTCGTTCTGCCTATATCTGCGGTAGATTGTAGAGTAGTATTAGCACTTCGTGGGGACGGGATGATAGATGATCCCCAGCACTGACAAAGAAGGCTGAACCCCAATTCTAGAGAGCCTTGACAAATATCGTACTCCCATTTAGGCAAGCCGATTGTGGTTGCATAATCAGGGTCATACTGCATTACCTAGATAACGCCAGCCTACTTCTGACCCATTCGAGTAATCAAGATTATTAAGGAGCATTGCACGGCATGTTCTGGAAGTGCAATTATCCCGGCCATATCTTGAGCTGATTAATGAGGCTCAAACATGAGTAAGTATATATAAAAGGCTTGTCTGCCCGGGAAGGTAAACCTGTGAAAAGGCTTTGACAATCACCTGTTATCAGTAACCCTCTTCATAAGATACCCTTGAACTGCCAACACTCTGAGCATCATAGCAATCTAAATCATGGCCGACGACAAATCCAAGCCCTTCTTCCCTTCGGCTGGCATGGCCCAAGACGGCTGGTCAAAGGAGGATGAAGCAACAGCAACTTGCTTATGCGGTGCCGTCCAACTCGCGTTTGTAAGTATCCATGAGACAGACCATTAGACTGGTCAATGATAAAGTGAAGAAAAGAGAAGTCTGACACCATCACCAGCCAACTCAAGGGCCGGGCCTGGTCAACACCTTCGTGTGCAACTGCGCGAACTGCCGCAAGATCACGGCGTCCATGTTCGCATCCAACTTCACCGTCGACGACGCCTACCTCAAGCACCTCCGCGGCCGTGAGAACCTCAAGACCTATGCGCAGGCGGAGATCGTCGAGTCCGGCAACACCATGACCAACTACTTCTGCTCTACCTGCGGCACGCTCCTGTACCGCGTCTCCACGGGGTTCCCCGGCAAGAGCATCATGCGCATCGGCACGGTGGACGACTTCAACCTGCACGAGACGAAGCTGAGGCCCCAGAAGGAGATCTTTACCAGGTCCCGTGTGGGCTGGTTCACTGGGGTCGAGGGAGCCGAGAAGTTTGAGGCGATGCTGTAACTATTTTGCGAGAAGTTACATGTGAGAGCAAGTCAGGGGGAGGCGGGGATTTGGAAGATTGTCTGTGTTCCATAGCTACCGTGCTAGCTTTCTTAAACACATCACTTAATTGCCCAATCAATTGGTTTCCTACATATTCTGTCGTTCTCGAGATTACCTTCCATCCGTTCCCCGCGTCTCCCCAAGAGTCAACACAGCATTCTTCCACGCCCGCGGCTTCGAAGAAGCCCAGTCTAATTATTACACAGGCGACAGGGCTGGACTTCAAGGCAAGCAAACTGTCAGCTACGCCTACCTCGTAGAGGGTTAGATCATCAGGATGCTTACTGCACAGCCAATAGAAGATGAGCGCGGTTATGCAGCTCATCTTGCACCTCTTCATACACTCGTTCTCCATCGTGCCCGCCGGCGCCAGTCCAGACTCGGGGCCCGACGTGCCCTCGACCAGGTCCTCGTACACCATACCGTCGGGGAGACAGAGGGTGCCCGTGATGGAGGGGGTGAAGGGGAAATCGTAGGGGTTGGTGCATGTCTCGTCCTCCACGCCGGCCGGGCCCTCGCGCTCGACCGTGAATGCCTCCTCTGGGAGTCTCTCCAGAAGGCCGTACTTGGTTAAATCCTCGGGGCTCACTACAATAACGGGAGTCAGTATCTGCCTGGATGAGGAAGATACGGGAGTCACGAGAATGATCCACCAGAGTATAGCGTTTGCTGCTGCCCGGATCAAGCATGTCTCAGGCCTCAGGAAACAACCACCGGGGAAAACTATTTTCTCTCGTATATTACTTACTGACTTCGGCAAGCGCGGTGCCCTTGATCTCAAGCTGGCCCCAGCCGGGAAGCTCGTTAGGCCATTCAAGGGCTGTGCCAGCGGCGGTAGGGGTGATGAAGATGGATAGAAGAGTGAGAGAGGCTATTGAAGCCAAAGCAGAAATTTGGGACCGCATCTCCTGGAATGAGTGTTAGTTGAGAAATTAAGTCAGGCGGAGGATATGGTAAGTGGACTTTCTGGCGATGGCTGTCCAGGGTGAACGACGGGCAATATATACCAAGACTTGAACCTTTACAGCCTGCCACCCCATTCGCACAGCTCTCCGTGCACAGGCACAGCTTGTTACAGTAGACCATTGGTACGGGGCTCTGATACTCTCTATCTTTCAGAGAGCACACTACACCCACAGCGGCGTGTGAACCAAAATAACTTAGATCAGAGATGGAGGAAAGGAAAATACCCTGCGTATGAATATCAGTCCTATGTATATCCTCATTGGTTTCCTTACGAAAGTACCTAGTGATAGTGTAACATGGAGTAGGGTGCTTTTCCTCCCAGGCGGCCGGGTAGGTAGGTAGGTAGGTAGGTGCATAGGCATTGCAGGTGTGTGTTGAGTTCTCAGTGATAAAGGGGAAATTTTCACTATGTGTAAGCCTCACATCAATTTTCTTCGCTTGATAACAATAGAGACTCCAAAAGGGCAGTTTCGGAAAGCTTGATGTGATACACGTAAAAGTACACACAAGGGTGATCTTGTCCCACAGATACGCCATCCATCAATCTGCCTGTCGATTACTGCTTCTTGTTCTGGGAATACACAAAGTTCGCGGCTTGCAAGCGGTCAGCATGCATTTTCAAATAGTAATAAGACTGAACTTGATAGAGAACGGGTCGGGGAATAGCGAGTGTCAGCAAGGAATAAAGTCAACATACCAATTGGTACCAAGCCATTCTCCTGCGACCACTTCCGTACACCAACTCGTTCGCCGTCATAGTCATAGCCCCAATGCCGTCGATCAGCAGGCTTTGTCAAATTGAGTGAATCAGTGGTTCCGTTCGCCGGCGCAAAGACTAGGATAACATAGCGGTGCTTCCCAGTCTTCTCCGGCGGGCCTGGAGGGTAGTACGGCATCACATCCTGGAGGTCCGTGAACGATAGCGTGAGCGAGGACGAGCACGATGAATATGTATCGTCCGAGACAGCAAGTCCGGTCGCGATCCAGTGACACATCTCGGACCATTTCGGGTCATCGCGGGAGGGGGCGTCAGGGTCGCTGATGGTCACGGTGTAAGTGATGTTGGTGGTGATCGAGGCACAAAGCTCATCGCCTGAGGAGGGAGGCCGGCTCAGGGAGATGGATGGCTCGTCTTGCAGTTTCTTGGGTTTCACGGTGTTTCCCAGGTTTGCGTGCTTGCTTGACGGCCATTCTACGTCAATGAGAAGAGATGGCAGGAATTCATCAATGACTTCAACCAAATAGTGCCATGTTAGTTGACCAAATCGCTTCCTGATTTCATACACGACCATTGATGAGCTGACCGGTAGGTATAATTTCAGCCTTTTTAAGCCTAAATAAGGAGTCAGAATATATGTTGATTTCTCATCATTACTGTGATAATTCTTACTCATCTCGCACGGAGTAAACATCTCCTATGTAGTGTGCCTGAGGTTTGGACAGAACTTGCTGTGCATCGTGGTCCTCAAGCTTGGGCAGCGCCGTGGCAGTAACCCAGAACAGGCATGCAGCCAGGCTCAGTAGGTGCCGCATGTGAATCATTTTTGACGCGTATCAACAAGGTTGTTAGGAGGATTTTGTGGCTTTTCGAGATTGGAAGATCGGGGCCTAGCTACTGAAGTATCGTGTTGTGTTTTGAGTTCAAGGGGGGCACCGTCCTGATCGTCTACCATATGCATGGTCCACGGGTGTTACCTTCTCATGATCTTGACCCCTCGCTGTTTGTGATGTCATTTCCACCGCATTCACCACATATATATACTTACGGTGTATACCGTTATATTCAGCTGATCACTGCTCCGCATTGTCCATGTAAATAATGTAGTATGGGTTACCTACCTAGGTAGGTAGTCCTTCCACCTGAGAACATTGAGTCTCCATACATATCTACCTAGGTACCCATCACCAGAACGCATCCATCAGCCCGCGCAAACAGACAGCCGCGACGGAAGCCAAGTGCGAAAGCATGCCCAAGCAACCTTGGAATGCCTTACATTGACCTCCTTCCTCTGAATTCGGCCCGAGCTGGATTGTCCCAATAATAACGGGTTATCCAGTATCACACATGAAGACGTCCCAGAAGAAATAAATTATTATACGAGGGCAGTATGGGAAACAACGATACTTGAGCAGATAATCAGCATGCTAGTTACCTAGATACGGAGCTATCGTTTAGTGTCGGTGCCGAGATCGGCATATAACCGTTTCAGCGCGATGTTGCGTCATTACGTGATGTGATGCCTGCCAGTCAGCGCTTGTCTGTGATGGGAGTGCTCCTTCTTGTTTACGGCCCCAACGGCTCTGATAATCGTATGTAATTGGCAAGGGTGCTGAGATGGTCCCACATGACTCCCATGGCATTCAGAGCGGATACCGATAAGGCAGGAGATAATACTACAACACCATCACACGACCATACAACCTTCGCCTTATGCCCATCACCTCCTCGTTCTATCATCCGGATCTTTGTTATCAAGGGGCCATATCATTGCAGTAGCACGACCACCAACAACAACAGTCATATCGGCCCATACTGGTCCGCATCATTATCAACATGAAGTTGAGTACCTCCTCGGTCATCGCGCTGCTTGCCCCAGCTGTTGCTGCTCGATTCATCGAGACGAACGAGCGCAACAATGTGGAGTTGTATCCGGATGCTTTGAATGAGGAGACCAGCGAGAAGTACCTCATCGAACTCGCACCTGGCGACACAAGATGGGTGACTGAAGACGAGAAATGGGAGCTCCGCCGGGTAAGTTCGAATGCCCCAACCAGACAACCCCCTATCTTGCCCCTGCGACCGTTTCCTAGTGTCCTTGTAAACCCCCTGACGCGATTAGGCAACACCAGTATACTAATAATGAGCATCACAGAACGGCCAGCGGTTTATGGACATTACCGAAACCCAAGATCTCGGCGCATCTCGAGTTACCACCCTCTCCAACGCTATCTTCCCTGTCGGGGCCACATTCCAAGACAAGGTCAACCCGTTGCTCGATGAACTATCCAAGACCAACATGCACAAAAACTTGAAGAAGTTTACCAGCTTGTACGTTGACCGAGAACCTTCGTCCATAGCTCAAGGCTCGGTCCAGGAGCTCCCGGGCCCCTAGATCACTGTCTCTCCCAAACAAGTACTGATCCCCAGTGTCACAGCCATACTCGCTACTTCAGGTCCGACTACGGAAGGGAATCCTCCGAATGGCTTTTGGGTAAGATCCAAGACATTATTGAGGAATCCGGTGCGGAGGATGTCTATGCGGAGGCTTTCCCACACTCGTGGCAGCAGAGTTCCATCATTGCCACAATACCCGGCCAGACGAACTCCACAATCGTAATTGCGGCGCATCAGGATTCCATAAACCTCTGGTTGCCCTCGATTCTTGCTGCCCCTGGTGCGGACGATGACGGCAGTGGAACCGTGACAATCCTGGAGGCTTTCCGAGCTCTACTGAGCGAGGAAGCCGTCCGGAACGGCGAGCTGCAGAACACAGTCGAGTTCCACTGGTACTCTGCGGAAGAGGGAGGCCTGCTGGGAAGCCGGGCTATCTTCTCTGAATATGAGAAGCAAGGCAGAGACGTCAAAGCCATGCTTCAACAAGATATGGTCAGTATCAATCTGCCCGTGTTCTTTCCTGAGTCTCGTCTACGACTACAACTCGTAGGACATGGCCTGGAATATTATGCTCCTAGTCACTATCTTACAGTCTGTAAGATGGTTGGATGCAAACCCTGTGCTAACTCACGAATTGAACAGACCGGATACGTCCAGGGCACGCTTGATGCTGGCGAACCTGAGAGCGTGGGCGTCATCACCGACTTCGTTGATCCGAAACTCACCGGGTTCATCAAGAAGATCGTCGATGAATATTGTGAGATTCCTTACGTTGAGACGAAGTGCGGCTACGCATGCAGCGACCACGCTTCTGCCTCCAAGGCCGGGTACCCTTCAGCATTCGTGATTGAGAGTGCTTTTGAGTACTCTGACAAGCATATCCACAACACGGACGATACGATTAAGTATCTGTCGTTTGATCACATGCTTCAACATGCTCGTTTGACTCTCGCCTTCGCCGTATGTTGCATCCTTTCCGGCGCCTGCCCCTCACTCTCCCTTGGGCACTCAATGCTTCTGCGTCGGACATTCGCTAACTCTGGTTACTACAGTACGAACTTGGGTCCACTGATTTCACGGCGCTCAAGAGCAACGAAGCTGCCGTGGATGAGCTGTAGGATAATTAGTGGTGACTTTTGCGACGGCGGCAAGCCTGAGATCAAGGAATTAAGTCTCTCGTTTCCTAGGATACATCAGTAGTTTGTAGTTTTAATATTAGCCCTATGAAACTTGGGTTTCCTACTCCCTCTCCGTCTGCAGCGATGTGACACTACCCTACTGTAGTAAGCGCCAGGGGAAGTTATCCTTAGCAGGTTAACCTCTTTCAGAGCCACTAATCAAGTTCGGGGTAGCCTTCTCGTGCTTGTCAAAGGTACTTATTCCGAGAAGGGCAGGTCAGCTTTACCTTCCAAGGTTGTGAAACTGTGATACTGGTAATGTGGCACGCCGGCATGCGAACAAATGGCAAACCGATCCAACTCAACTTCTTCAACGTTGCAAATATGCCGATATCCCGGAAGTTGACGTCACCTACAACATTTGGCGATGATGCAGCCCTGATGCAGGTCTAAAGCCATAAGCCTTGGAAGTGGGAAATTCTCGAACAACTTGATCCAAGTGCGCCCCTTCCATTATCAATTGTGCTTTGATTCTATCGGCACAATGGGACTCATATTCCTGATGTCAAACTGGACAAATGCAAATCCTACGAAATGCCCCAGATTTAGACCAGTACAGTCGACGCCCTGACATCGTCATCGTCCCAGGCTTCCCCAGAGCCTCAAATCTTGGCAAAGGCCAAGCTTTTCGGGTCCCTGCGGATCGGTCCCATTACCGTGGTCCTGGTGGAGCTGCTCGACCAAGGTTGGACCCCAGGTCGTGGGTAGGGTGTACCTGATTAGTAGGTATCAATAACAAGTATCTATGGTGGCGGAGCAGCCACTTATGTATACTGGATTACCTGACTTATAAGACGGCACCCCACTCTCCCACCAGCCTTGGCCCAGAGGACATCCTCCTTCATCATGTCGGACGAGAACACTCCCGAGTACACTAGTCCCACCGGTATTGCTAGCGCTGCCTATCAGGCCTTCGTCCAACTTCCCTACAGTGCGCTTACCACCCCTCGCCAGGCGGAAATACCCAAGCAAGGCGACGACGACGACAAGGAGATGCCGGGCAGAACTAAGCGTTATGGAAAGGAGGGCAACCAACTCGGAGGACCAATTAGTGATGAACTCTTCAAGCTTGTCACCTCTACGGAGAGTGTCTCTTCCTTGCTGGCTGAAGACCCTTCATTGAGTCCCAGCCGGGCATGGAAGAAACTCTATGGCGACTATGACGGGAGGCCTAGTAGTTATCATTCCAACTACGAGAACGGGGAATCTTTGGCTCCAGAGGATGTCCTGAAGAGGGCTGCCGATTGCGGCCACTGGGGTCCAACTCAGCCGAGTGAGCTGTTCTTGAAGGTTCGTATGGATGAGAAGTAATATACAAGGACAACACTAATACCAACAGATGTACTATGACGCCCTCGGCTCGCTTGAGGACGATCCAGCCCGCGCTATGGTCAGTCCATCCCTAATGGGAAGCTGCGGCGTGATGCCTCTAACAATCATCTCGACGTGAGTCCAGCAGTTGCATTTAGTCTTTGGCATGTTATTGACTATATTTCTAGCATCCCTGACATCGTTCGTCATATGTCGAACTGCATTGTACGTGCTGAAAGGGAGGTATATCTCGCCACAAACTTCTGGCAGAATAGCGTGGCATCCAAGTTCATCACGGATGCTATGAAGGAACTTTCTCGTCGTGCGGGTGAGAGAGGCACCAGAATTGTCATGAAAATGATATACGACAGAGGAAGCCCCAAGCAATTGGTCGAACCTCACTATGTTGTTTCAGAGAAGGAGTATACCGGACCCAAGGTTGGCATTCCGGCGCCGGATGAGATCCCCAATATCGACTTGGAAGTGATGAACTATCATCATCCGTTACTGGGGACGTTCCACTCGAAGTATATGGTTGTCGATAGGAAACTTGCAATACTGCAGAGCAACAACATCCAGGATAATGACAATATGGAAATGATGGTTCACCTTGAAGGGCCGATCGTGGATTCGATGTACGATATGGCCTTGCTTTCTTGGCACAAAGCCCTCGAGCCTCCGCTCCCGAGTTACAACTCGCCTGCCGCCCAGGGCGGCGTGTCAAGCTTCACCGAGTCGCATGCTGGTATCTTTGGTCCAAGCGGATCGATACGTGGGTATACCGCGGTGGTCGATCCAACAAAGATGCAGCCAAGGGAGGCATATACTTATCCCGGCAGAGCACCACAACCAGGTTACATCAACGGGAGGACTCGCGTTGAAAGCAACGATCCAAACCGTGCCGACGTACTCACCGGGCCGAGCACGACGGCAAGTGTCGTCCCGGACAACCGTCCTCCATCGACGCCGGTCAGCCGACCCGAAGGCAGCGGAAAGGTACCAAATGCCAACACTGCCAATGGGCCCGACCAGAAGACACAGGCTGTCTTCGATGATGGCAAGCAGGCTGGGAATCAAGCACCAATGCCAATGGCTACGGCCAAGAGTCTGCCAGAACAAACCACCGATAATCCTATCTGGGATGTCGACATCGCTGGCGAGGTCCTCCGGGTGCAAGCAGCAGTCTCAGCGAAGGAGGGGGAAACTACAATGCAGGCGGTCAACCGCCATCTCAACCATACAACAAATATCGGTTTCGAATTCGATGCGCCCGAGTGCGCGCCCGAAGACGAGATGACACCTTACATCCCACATCCCGTACACGAGTCCTTCCCCATGGCCATGGTAAACCGGGCTCCATATGGCCCGCCGAACCACAACTCGGTCTCGATGCCGCAAAACGCAGCGTGGCTGTCCGCGCTGCGCAACGCCAAGAAGAACGTCTTCATCCAGTCACCGACGCTGAACGCGGCGCCCCTCGTCCCTGCCATCGTCGAGGCGTGCGAGCGCGGGGTAGACGTCTACTGCTACATCTGCCTCGGGTACAACGACACGGGGGAGCTCCTCCCGATGCAGGGGGGCCACAACGACATGGTCGCGCACAACATGTACACGGCGCTCTCGGACGGGGCCAGGGGGAGGCTGCACTACTTCTGGTACGTGGGCAAGGACCAGACGAGGCCGATCGTGCAGGAGAAGAAGAGGCGCAGCTGCCACGTCAAGCTGATGATCGTGGACGAGCACGTCGGCATCGTGGGCAACGGGAACCAGGACACGCAGAGCTGGTTCCACAGCCAGGAGATCAACGTGATGCTGGACAGCGCGCACGTGTGCAGGGCGTGGATCGACGGGCTGAGGAGGAACCAGAATACGCACGTCTATGGCGGGCTGGACAAGGGGACGGGGGTGTGGACGGACCGGGAGGGGGACCAGGCGGATGGGGCGATTGGGGTTGATCCGGGGAGGTTTGCGTGGGCGAGGGGGTTGGTGGGTGCTGTTAAGAGGGTGCAGGGTACGGGTGGGTTTTAGGGGGTTGGAATAGGTGAGGTGAATGGGTGGGATTGTATAAGTTCTTTCGATATATTTGACCTATTGTCCTGGTGACGACTAGGGATTCCAGTATCTGATAATAAAATACCAGTAATATGTACCTCGATATTGGCATTGAGTTGACTTGGGGCCTATGAGGTAACCTACCTGTCTAGGTACAGTAGGTACTCAAGTAGGTAGTGGGTAGACTCAATTTATAGGGGGAGCTTTGACGCGCTGCAGGTACCGAAAGGCAGTGGGGCAGTCGCGCTCCTCAGCAGAAAGCTCCCCCGCATTCAGCTTACCACATGCCCAAGTGATAGCTTGCTACAGTACTTTATCTCCGGGATCCGTAATCTGCATCGTCAACCTTCACGTCACTTCAGATAAATACCGACGAGAGGAGTCTTCAGAGTCCCTTAACATTTCCACCACTCAATGTTTTCCATGTCTACTTAGCGTTCCCTAATTTCCCCATTCCACCTTTGCTTGATCAAAGCTCTGAACCATGGCCTATATTGCACCAATACACCGGCCGAGTAGCATCCGCCATGCTATCTCGGCGAGGCTCCTCTCGGACGATGAGGAGAGCTTGGTGATAGCGTAAGAGAATTCCCGGCACTCCGCGCAATTCACCTTCCCTGGCTGACCGCCTTGCTCTAGAAAGGCCAATCGGTTGGAACTATACAGTCCAGCAGAGGGTCAGCTGGTACTGCAGCATTCCACCCTCGTCAACGGTACCATCTCCATGATCCAGAAGCTATCCCCAAAGGACACACCTACAGACCTCCTCTTCGTGGGCACCGATCGGTTCCAATACTTCACCCTCACATGGAACGACGATACAAGACAGCTGGACACTGTTCAGTTCTTTGACGATATTGGGGAGAAATTCATGCGCGAATCGCAAAGCCAAGACAAATGCCTTGTTGACCCGACTGGCCGTTTCATGGCCATGCATCTCTGGGAGGGAGTCCTCAACGTATTGCGACTACAGTCTAGGAAAGGGAAGCTCAACCACTTGGATTGGATGGATCAGGCGCGCATATCCGAGCTCTTCGTCAAGGCCAGCACATTCCTCTACTCCGAGACTGGACACCCAAGGATCGCCTTTCTTTACCAGTCACGAGCCGACGTCCAAAACTCGAGGCTTGCTGCCTACCGCCTCACCTCCGACGACAAAGACACACAAGCATCGCGGTTCGACCCATTCAAAGACAGGGAGATTTCCACGGAAATAGCGGATCCTGGTGCTGCGATTCTCATTCCAGTCCCGAAGGTGGAGGAGGAGAAGAGGCACAACTTTAGGCTTACACACACAAATTCCCTAAAGGCGTACCTAGGAGGGCTCCTCGTTGTCGGTGAGACCCGCATAACATATATCGACGACACGACCCACGCCGAGGTTACTGTAGCGTTGAAGGAGGCGTCAATCTTTGTTGCGTGGGCACAGTACGATGAGAAGCACTACTTCGTGGCCGATGACTACGGCAAGATGCATCTGCTCACGATACATACCGAAGGTGTCGAGGTCACAAGCTTGGAGATGACCTACGTCGGAAAGACTTCCCGGGCCAGCTGCCTTGTCTACATGAACAATTTGCTCTTTGTTGGATCACACTACGGCAATTCGCAGTTATGGCGGGTCAACTTTGCAGAAGGATCATCGGAGGTGCTGCAGCTAGTCCAAGTCCTACCTAATATCGCTCCCATACTCGACTTCGCTATTATGGACATGGGGAATCGGGAAGGAGATAGCCAGCTTGGCAATGCTTATTCATCTGGCCAGGCACGGGTCGTCACAGGAAGCGGTGTCCATAAGGATGGCAGCTTGCGGAGTGTGCGAAGCGGTGTCGGGCTCGAGGATATCGGCATCCTTGCAGACCTCGAGGACGTACGAGGCCTTTTCTCGCTGCGATCACACGGGTCAGGGAAGGTCGACACACTTGTCACATCTTTCTTGACGGAAACGCGCGTCTTCCGGTTCGACACCACTGGAGACGTCGAGGAGGTGGAAGCATACGAAGGTCTCTCCTTCGAGCACCATACCCTTCTCGCAGTCGATCTGGCAGATGGCCGGCGGCTGCAGGTAACGACGGCCGCTGCGATACTCACGGAGAAGGAGAGCGGCATGAAAATCGCATCTTGGGATGCTCCCAGTGGTACGACCATCACAGTGGCTTCAGCAAATGCGAAATGGCTCTTGCTATGCGTGGATGGCAAGTCCCTAATATCTCTCGACATCAAGGAGGGCCTAGCCGTCTCAGGAAAGAAGGAGAATGACGATAAAGACCAGGTAGCCTGTGTCCATGCATCTCCCCACCTGGTCGACGTAGGAGTTATAGGTTTCTTTACGTCGGGTAACTTTTCACTCGTGGATCTAGCGACATTGGAGCCCCGGAAAGGAGAATCTCTCAGGAGATCGGAGGACAACGCATCCATCCCTCGAGATATCGTCTTGGTCCAGGTGTTGCCCCCGAGCGCAGGAGGACCTACGCTCTTCGTAGCGATGGAAGACGGCAATGTCGTCACATATAATGTGTCGCCAGCTGATCTGTCGCTAAGTGGGCGCAAGAGTGTGATATTAGGTACCCGACAAGCCCGATTCCACTTACTCCCTCGACCAGGTGGTGTTATGAATATTTTTGCGACTACAGAGAACCCGAGTTTGATATATGGCTCGGAGGGGAGGATTGTTTACTCAGCGGTGACAGCTGAGGATGCAACCTATGTATGTGAATTTGATACAGAGGCATATCCCGACTCGGTCATCGTGGCAACCGAGGCTGTCATCAAGATCTCGAGGATAGATACAGAAAGGCGTACCCATGTCAAATCGCTGGACATGGGCGAGACTGTGCGGAGAATCTCCTACTCGCCCAAGGAGCAGGTGTTTGGACTCGGATGTATCAAGCGCGAGCTTTCACGCGGAGAGGAGGTCATCACAAGCTCGTTCAAGCTTGTTGACGAGGTTATCTTTGGCAGCGTTGGAAAGCCCTTCCCCTTGGATCACAGTGGGGTGATAGAGATGGTGGAATGCGTGATCCGGGCCACATTACCAGACTCCAACGGAAACCCAGCAGAAAGATTCTTGGTGGGCACCAGTTTCCTCACGGACAGCGACATCCCATCACGAAAAGATGACACCAAAGGCCGTTTGTTGGTGCTAGGGGTTGACAGCGAGAGAAACCCGTACCTCATCCTGAGCCACAACTTCAAGGGCGCGTGCCGGTGCCTTGTAGTTATGGATGACAACTTGATAGTGGCTGCCTTGACCAAGACGGTTGCTGTGGGCAAGTACGTGGAGGAGTCTTCGACGTCGGGCAAGCTTCACAAAATGGCTTCGTACAGACCCTCAACCTACCCTGTGGATCTTGCGGTGGAGGGCAACATCATTGCGATAGCGGACCTTATGAAGTCGATTTCGCTTGTGGAGTATATTCCTGGGAAGGATGGCAACACGGCGATGATGACAGAGCGGGCACGGCACTACCAATCCGCATGGGCTACAGCGGTCTGTCACGTCGAGGGCCAGTCGTGGCTAGAGACTGATGCGCAGGGGAACTTGATGGTCCTCAGGAGGAATCCGGACGGCCCGACGCTCGAAGACCAACGTCGGATGGAAATGACCAGCGAGATGAACCTGGGTGAGATGGTCAACAGTGTCCGTAAGGTATCTGTTGAGACCACACCGAGTGCTATGATTGCCCCAAAAGCATTCATCGGAACGGTAAGTCCACACTCCCCATACGGGTCTTTGAAGTTTACAAGGCCTGACTGAGCTAATGTATTATATTCCAGGTCGAGGGATCCATCTACCTCTTCGGCACGGTTGCACCACATGCGCAGGACCTCCTCATGAGATTCCAGTCTAGGTTAGCGGACAGGATAAGGACGCCGGGTGATATCAAGTTTGAAAAGTACAGGTCATTCAGGAACGCGGAGCGGGAGGGCGATGGGCCGTTCCGGTTCCTGGACGGCGAGCTCCTCGAGAGGTACCTTGACATGGACGAGGAAACACAGCAGGAGATATGTCAGGGCTTAGGACCAAGCGTTGAAGACTTGCGCAATATGGTGGAGGAGTTGAAGAGGATGCATTAAATCAAATGCCCCCGGTTTGAATGTGCTACTAGCGGGGATATAGACAGACCGACCTATGACAGACACGACATTAATGACTTGTTCAAACATGCAATGGAAATATTTCTATGACTTGCTTGATATGACCTCACGACTTGGAGGTGGCAACCAAACCCTGGTGGCAACATGATCTCTTTGGGGGTACGATGGTACAGGGTTTGGTGGCGAGGGTTCCTTCACCCTTTGGGG
>LKEA01000004.1:1239639-1272510 GCA_003795315.1 Cytospora schulzeri
GTGCTCCCGCACGAGCCTCGGGCAATGCCGGAAAGCGCCGGCGGGCCGGCTTCGCCAACTTTCTCTGGCCAATCAGATCCTGAGCGATTCCAATTGGTAAAGCCTGGGTTTTCAGGCACCTCGAATTTCTAGCTTGGAAGGCCGGAAAGCTTCCAAGAAAAGACCTCATCGTCGTCGTCGAACGCCATTACCCGCGCCTTCCCCCCCTCCAACCAGCCAGCAAGCCCACCCCCCCGCTTAACTGATTGCAAACCGATCGAAATGGCGTCCCTCACAACCACCGCCCGCGCGCTCGCGCGCTCCGCCGCACCGCGGACTGCTGTCCGGTGCCTGTCCTCGACCGCCGTCCGGACCGAGGGCGCGTCCAGCTCCTACGAGAGCCCCTTCAAGGGCGCCCAGTCGACCACCAGCGTCCCCGACTTCGGCCACTACGCCGCCAAGAACAGCCCCAACAAGAACCTGCTCTACCAGTACTTCATGGTCGGTGCCATGGGCGCCATCACCGGCGCCGGTGCCAAGTCTACGATCCAAGGTGAGCGGCTTTTCCCCGGGAATTTGGGGGGGAGGGAGAGAGGAAGGAAGAAGAGAGGTGGGATGGGGACACATATGAACGGGTGGAGGGGTCAATTGGGCGTGTTGGAAGTTGTTGGGAACATTGAGGGAGAGAGGGGTTTTGTGATTGATTGATTGATGTGGGAATGAGGACTGACAATCATGGTGGACAGAATTCCTGAAGAACATGTCCGCATCCGCCGATGTCCTGGCCATGGCCAAGGTTGAGGTCGACCTTGCATCAATCCCAGAGGGCAAGAACGTGAGTGCCACCGACCAAGTCCAATCTGCTGCGAAGACAGCACACACACACACGAGTTGAACAACGACTGACTGCTCGGTTTACTACATATAGGTCATTATCAAGTGGCGAGGAAAGCCCGTCTTCATCCGACACCGAACTGAGGGCGAGATCGCCGAGGCCAACAAGATCAACGTCTCGTCACTAAGAGATCCCCAGGAGGACTCCGACCGTGTCAAGAAGCCCGAGTGGCTGGTCATGCTGGGTAAGCAAGCACACGGCACCGACCCTACAGCCCACCCGCCCTGCTCCGGCTTTGCGGCGAGCGTGACATCATACAAAAACACTACCAGACCAGAACAGAGAAGACTGACTGACGGGATGAAAATAGGTGTCTGCACGCATCTGGGTTGTGTGCCCATCGGCGAGGCTGGTGACTTCGGTGGCTGGTTCTGCCCCTGCCACGGTTCCCACTACGATATCTCCGGACGTATACGCAAGGGCCCCGCCCCTCTCAACCTCGAGATCCCCGAATACGACTTCCCCGAGGAGACCAAGCTGATCATCGGTTAAAGAAGGAGGACGACGCAGCAATGGAGTGAAGGGAAGGGAAGGGAAGGGAGAAGGGTTGTATGAATACGACAATTGACAACGGGGTGACCGACCCGTCATCTCTACTTGCCCACTGGGGGTGACGTCGACATTTACTTTATAGACGGCACGGGGCGGAGCAAGAGGGGGAATGTGGAAAGCATCAAGAACGGGGCGGATTCTTTAGACTGGCTCGATGCAATGCCGTTTGTACAAAAAAAGGAAGCATCTGAGCATCGAAAATTTCACAAAACCTTTTCCATGTTAGCCGTCCGCGGTGAGAGATCATTCAATGGGAGCCTTCGTGTAGTGGCCCAGGACAATAATCGTGATGAGAGTCCGGACGTCTTGGTTCTGGCCGAGTCGGACATAGCATGGAAGACTGACCTCTTCGGAAGGTTGGAAAGATTAGCCCATATCTTACTGACCGGGTAGCAGGAACAACTCAAGAGACAGTTCGATTGTAGCAACCACTGATTCTCAAAGGTCGAACTAACACTAGAGCAAGTATGTCCGAGGTCAACGTCGACCACCGCCGTGGAGCAGTCGGGCAGCCGCAATTTCTGGCTCAGATTATTCCAAGGTAATATTGGACTGGAGACTTGTTACACATGGACTGTCCCCATTCTCTGTAACAGACTGGAACGATCACACTCTCCCGTGACTGGACATTACTTGAAGAGGCAGGATGCTGGAGTGCGATCTCTGGCTCACCGAAGGCGCGATGGACGTCGACGAGGCCTTGAAAGAGTGAAGAGATGATCAAAGACAAACCAGAGGAAGTTATAAGGTTACGAAGTAGGAAGAAGACAGGAGAGGCCAGTGTAAGGAACGGTCCAACTGGATTACCTCGAGGCTTAGGCGTCATCTTAGGCGCCATCCTCTTTAGTGCCCTTAAGATTGACAAGCAAGTGCCTGTGCGTTGTGAATCGCCGACGAGCTGACTTCTTACTGGGTATTTAGTGAATGATATGAGCTTCTGGGCTTGAAGCCCTCCGGTCTGTCGTCCCAGATACCGCTCATCCACACACATCTAAATACCTGCAGTGGCCCCTGGACAACCACTCGCCGCAGTATAGTGCCATACAGCGCATCTCACACTACATTGCATAAGGCATCCGGACCTTCCACAGCTTGCCCAGTTCTTATCAGTGTTGTCACCATGGTTGGTAAGACCCAACAGGACAAACAGCAGAGGTCTTCGAAGCTGCAGCCTCAGCCAGCAGTCGGTACCTCTTCCGAGGCACTTGACCTTAGCAGCAGCCCTATCTTCTTCCACAAAGAATGGGAGGACTTTGGCTTCATGTCAAACTTCTACCTGGCCCGGTTCACAGCGCCGGATCCCGCGACATGGCTCCCTGCTGTGGTGGCACAATCGTCGTCGACAGCTTCGGCCAGCCCAGGTGGGGAGGCCACAGCACTGCCTCTCATCACGTTTCAGCATTCGGAACAGTACTACATGTACCGCAAAGCCCTCTGTTTCTCTGATGGAGATGCAGCAAAGAGGATCCTGGACGCAACATCACCCGCGGATTGTAAGGATGTCGGCCGAGCTGTCAGGGGTTTCAGCGAGGAGGTCTGGTCTGAGGAGGACCTCAAGGTGCGTGTTATGGAGGAGGCGCTGTGGTGGAAGTTCGGTGGTGGGCAGCTGGAGAGCCTGCTCACACGAGATGGGGAGCAGGATTATAATGCATGGATGAGTAGAGAAGCCAGAATGGGTCATCTGAACGATCCGGGTCGGAAGCTACTCGCGACGGGACATCGACAGCTACTCGAAGCGGCGGGCAGAGACCGGTACTGGGGGATAGGATATGGAAAGAAGCAAAGGCCACAGAATTAAGAGAAGTCTTGGGGTCGAAATCAACTGGGGAAGAGCTTGATGGTCACTCGGGAAAGGTTGAGGCGTCTGGTGGAAGGGGAAGGGGAAGAGGAATGACTGTCTAAAGCGAAATACAAGAATATGTTCACCCGGTACCCAGCACCCAGACGGTAGGATTTAGAGAGTGGGATAATTACCTCTTGGAGTGTCGGACCTGTTCGATTGGGTATTCTCCCATACCTTCTTAGTAGCTACTTAGGTAGGTAGGTAAGCTGGCGGTTGCCGTACGGTTCAAAACATATCCACCTCGATCAAGTTCTACAACAGCGACTTCTTGCCAGACTTGGTGTATCGACCATACCCCTGAGGACAATCACTCTCATACAGACGGTCTTACGGATTCTCAAGCAGCCCGAACCCCCCTTACAACCAATCTTCCTCAACGCTGTCGACGAAACCGTTGACGGTACCGATCCAGCAGATTCGAGCACAGTTATCAATTCCTGTTGCCCTGAGCACGATGATATATATCTTGGGTATTCTTTTATTACCCAGAGAGACGGACTCGGATGTCCACCAGCAGAGGTTTAAGAACGGGCCCGAGAACCAGGAAAACCCATGCCATGAGGTTCGATTGGGCCCGACGAGACAAATCAACTACATCCATGCGGATGGTGGTTATGTCGCCGAGACTGGTGTGAACTTCCTCCATACAGGCATAAACTTTCAACCAAAGTGGAATGCCCTCGCCGGATTATTACAGAAGCAGGAAGATACAAGCACCAGTAGGACCATTATAGGGAATATAAGTATACCATACAGACTTTTCGCCCGGTAAATATTAAGCCGTTTTAACCACGACGGTCATGTCCGAGGCCAAAAAGATATGGAAAAAGGTTCCGGCGGTTTGACATGTGGGACGGCATTTTGAGCATCGGATTTCTGTCGGGAATGCGGCAACAGCCAATAGACAGGGGAATCAATATGAGACGCCAGGTGCCCTTTCTTCTGCCTTGTCCATTTCATTCCCAAAAGCCGTAATGAGGGTCGGACAACACCCCAACATAGTACCAAAGTAGGCTGATAAAACCATTGCAGCATGTGACTTGCAAGGTTGCGAGCGATGGCCGGACCGGACTCGAGGCCCGAAACTATGGTAGTGTACCAGTGTAATGTATCAGCCCTGGATTGTACTAAGGCTGTCGCCAAAGACTTCCTTTATAGCTGGAGTGTACACTATAGACTAGGTACATACACTACGTCAGTGCACTAAAACCCCTGAAACCTTCGGCACGTGGGCCAACAATCCGGTACCCCCGTGCACCCGTAGGATACATTTGGCGCCGAAGACGGTGTTACTCTTCCCGAGGTCAGCTTCCTTCCCACCCAAATTAATTCCCGAGGACGTCACCCTCCATCCAGTAATTTTCCTTTCTCTTTTCACTTATATACTTTTTTTGCTGTTCTTCTTTCGTAAGATTTTACCCATACTAAGTTTTCTATTTTTCGACGATCAGACCACACGCGCACACACAATAGAGTGCGCCGCGCAACAACTACTACGACATATCGAAAATGCGCGCATGCGCCGCCCGACTTGCTGCTCCTCGACGTCCGTTGACCTCGACACCCCGGAGTTGCCTCGCTACCAGAACTCCTAGGCAGCGCGCAATAGCCGCAAGGCTACTGCAAACGAGCAGTCATGCCGGGAGGAGGATAGAATCTCAGCCGATCGGCACAACGCAACCAGCGCGCATCGTCTTCCCAGCGGTCTTCAATGCTGGGCAAAGACGACGAGCCTCTGTAGCCACTGCCAGCATAGAAAATGGTGCGTTTATGGCGAAACGAGTGGGACTTCGCAGGCATGCTGACAGTTTGCAGTCGACCACGACGATATTGGTCCCATCCAGGAATACGATCGCCGTGTTGTCGAGGGCCGGTTGAAGAACGATGAACACCAGCGAGGTGAGCCGTCCACGAAACTCTCGTCGCCCCGACGCAACTACTAACATGTGGGTCAAATAGGAATCATACAGAGTATACAGCACCTGCATGATGAGCTCAGGAATTACAAAGCCAAGCCCGTCATACAGCCGCGCCTGGAGGACTTGAAGCCCTCGAAGTCGCTATTCTCCTTCTTCGGCGGAGGCAAGAAAGCTGCGGTGCAGGAGATACCGGCAGACCTCCCACGCGGCCTATACCTGTACGGCGACGTTGGAAGTGGCAAGACGATGCTGATGGACCTTTTCTACGACACACTGCCTAGCGCAGTCAAGACCAAGACGAGGATACACTACCACAACTTCATGCAGGACGTACACAGGCGGTTGCACCGCATAAAGATGGAACACGGGAACGATATAGACGCCGTTCCTTTCGTAGCGGCAGAGATCGCGGAGCAAGGCAATGTCTTGTGTTTTGATGAGTTCCAGGTTACCGATGTGGCTGATGCCATGATTCTCCGAAGGTAGGGACCACCACTCACTCCTCTTCAGTCGGTGGATCAGCCAACTAACACCCGGACCAATAGACTCTTGGAGTGCCTCATGTCGCACGGAGTGGTGCTCGTCACAACATCCAACAGACATCCTGATGAACTCTACAAGAACGGAATCCAGCGCGACTCATTCATCCCCGCCATTCATCTTCTTAAAAGCCGATTGCATGTTATCAACCTTGACTCACCAACCGACTACCGGAAGATCCCCCGCCCACCATCCGGAGTGTATCACACACCCCTGGACGCGCACGCTGCCGATCACGCCGAGAAATGGTTCCGTTTCCTGGGCGATCCCGAAGCCACCGAGCCGCACTCAGAAGTCCAGCATGTCTGGGGCCGTGAGATCTTCGTGCCTAGGGTAAGCGGCCGTTGCGCTTGGTTTACCTTCGACGAGCTCATCAAGCAACCAAAGTCGGCCGCCGACTTTATCGAGCTTACTCGCTCGTACGACGCCTTCATCGTCACCGACGTGCCTGGAATGACCATCAGGGAGCGAGACTTTGCCCGCCGGTTCATCACGTTCATCGATGCTCTATATGAGTCGCACGCCAAGCTCGTCCTGACCACAGCAAAGCCCCTGACGGAGCTCTTCACGTCGAAAGATGAGATTGCCGAGACGCTGTTGAAGGAGTCTGGCGGGGACGCCAGTGGTCACGAAGTGGGCCAGGTGGTAAAGGACCTAATTGAGGACCCAGAAAAGCAGGCGGTTAAGTTGAAGGGTTCGGCTCTATTCGCAAATGACGAGGAGGCCTTTGCCTTCTTCCGGGCGCTGTCCCGATTGACCGAGATGGGAAGCGTGCAGTGGGTTGAGAGGGGAATGGGCCTCGAGAACAAGGGTGGCAAGCCTGAGCACGACAGCTTTTCACAAATGCGGTCCAGGCAAATGGAAGATAGCATGTAGTTTTGGAATTGCTTCTCCTACCTGGATATTTCAGCAGCAGCATAGCGATGTATCGATTGGAATATCAGTTACCAGCATGGTGTACACGTTCATTCGAATTCACTTGAGCGCAGTTACAGCAATGGGTCTGTTTGTGATGGTTCATGATCACTGACTCTTCTAGGTCCCTGGTAGTTTAGTATCTGCGGAGAAGTCTATGATCATCAAGAACGGAGAGATGACTCCGGATGACTATTTGGGTGTGATGCCTTCTAGACCTTGAATCGACATACCTGCGTCATGCCATTCGGTACAGAAGGAAGGAGCTACTTGAGTATCTGGTGTACGTAGTCGTGCACGAGAGTAAACATATTTTGCACGTCATTGACGAAACAAATCTCAATATCTCGACTCACGACTATTGCACTTATAAGTCCATAATCTGTTAGGTCTTAGAGAGCGTCAGCAGTTCCTATCACAATGGATTCCATCGCCATGAAGAAGGCCTCAAGCCCATAGGGTGGGCAACAATATCAAGAACGGTAAGATACCCATCCCATAATATCAAGGTGCTTGTCCACGGCTTACAAGAGGTGCTCATTATTGACGTGGGATGACCACTTCCAGCGACGGTGGCGAGGATCACAAAACGCGCTGGCTTGTTCCCAACACACCGACAACTCCCCGGGCAAGCCGATTCAAACGCCCTAGAGACATATCCTTTGAAGAATCATCACCCTCGAAAGCTTCCCGGTTAGAGGGTCCAGATAGGTAAGGAAACCGGCGTACGATAGTGCTTGGATTATCGCCCACGCTGACGAGAAGTGTACTTTGCATAGCATGGACGTTGACTTGGAAGGCTTTGAGCTTTTGGAGCACCCGGAGCTGGAGACACCAGAAACCATCGAGATACTTAAGTAAGTATACTGCTTCCGTTCAGCATCACCCATCGTGCTATTCTGACCATTGAACAGCTCCATTGAGACCGAGAGAACCCCAGCCACTGACACACCACGAACCTTGAGAGAAACCAACCCCGAGCCGATGGAGAAGGCCCTCCAAATACCGGTAGAGGAGCACAAGGATGAAGCCATCAAGTACAAAGTCGAAACGCCCTCCGCTGATCCCCCAGCACCATTCCAGGCATCGTCCTCTGTTGCAGAGTATGAAACAAGTGAGCCTTCCGAAGGCAACAACTCGTCGTTCCTCGGGAACCCTCCGGACAACGGTAGACAGCATCGATGTCCCTCTCCTGGATACACGGCCGAGCTTGCCTATGTCAACGAGTGTCGTCCCTACCTCTCTCTAGAAAACATGGATCGCATCATCTTGATGGGCAGAAATTCTCCCGGATCCAGGCCTGCGGGTTCCTATGCCGGACCACCTCTGAGTTATATCCCATCAGACCAACCTGGTGGTCCCCGCGACCTACCCTCCGATTGCTATAATTGTCCAGTCGCCGGGTGCCGTCTTCCGTCTGGTCCCGCGAGAGAGGGATACACTCGACAAAGCCTAGCGCTCCACATCCGCTTGTGCCACGGCGGATCAAAAATCATGCGGGAGGTGAGGCGGCAGATCCGGGAACGGATCTTGGCTGTGCGTTTCGAACGAGATCAGGAGATTGGTCCTACTGTGAGAATACCTACCGAGGCAGATGATCCGAAGATCGACTTGCAGCGACAGACGGACAACCTGATTCGCGATCTGGATGAGATCAGGGAGTGGGAACACTCGCGTCGCTTCGTCGTTCCTAACGATGTGGCATTTTTCTCGGAGAGACGGGTCAGGTTGGCTGAGATTCGTCAGCCACCATCAGGGGGGGATGAGGTTATGCAGGACGATGGTGTGAAGGAAGGACAGCGCAGCGGCTCACCAACGTCTCGTCCCCGGGCCAACCGCTTTGCGCGTCGGAAAGACGATTGCTCCCTCCATTCGAGGGAGGCAACTCGTTCGCCACAAAATTCGGATGTGGCCGGCTCCTTGACGCATCAACGGCTCCAGGAGGCAAGTCGTATAAAGTCGCCGAGTAGCGTGGGTCATTGGCTGCCGTTGACTCCGTCCCTCTCGGGATGAATTGGACAAGGGGGTTCAAGAATTGGGATGGGGCGGCAACAGTATGGACTCTGACTGAAGAATGTGAACTATATTTTGTATTCATAGCGCCTCGTCTTCGAGTGACTTTGACTGTCGCCAATTATATTCATGTTGCTGTTGGGGTTGAGAAAGGTGAGGGTGAGCGTACACTTTTACTTGGTACGGTCACTTGGCATCAGGGTAGGGGCATACATACTTGTACTGTTTCGAGGGTCTTTGAATCATCACTCTCGTTGCTACTCTTTGCATGGAATCGGAATTTGTTTCTCTTATTCGGCGACGTCCAGCCAGGTAGCTCATGAATGCATACACGTTCTGGCATATTCGCCTACTACCAACAGCAACTTATCAGGAAGAGACTAACAGGGAAAAGTCCGTGAAGTGTCTCCTGCCGTCACAAGGGAAGGCGTCAGTATGTAATGTTGGATCATTGTTGGGATAAGAAATCAATCAATTTTCCAACGATATGGCTTGCTCATGCTATGTATTCAACAAATGTCCCCCCTTTTTTATGTTTTACAGGGCAATAGAGATGCGACGAGAACACAAGATCCCTTTCGTTTCAAGAACTCCGTACCAGCCGGGTGTATGCATCATCACGAGTATAAGAAAAACATTCCAACAAAAGCTTGAAAGGTCTGAGTGCACCCCTAAGTTTCCGTTCAAGCACTCGCATTCCGGCGCTCGGCCTCCTTCACCGACTGCTGCCAGTCGGAGCGGTAGAGGTACCAGAACTCGACGCCCGAGACCAGGGCCAGGCCGACGGTGACGCCGAACCACAAGCCCTCGAGCCTCCAGCCGAGGCCGAAGCCGGTGCCGAAGGCCAGGGGCAGGGCGACGACGTAGTAGGCGAAGAGGTTCGCGTAGCCGCCAAACTCCTGCCTGCCGGTGCCGCGGAGCAGGCCGTGGGAGATGGCGGCCTGGCAGTCGACGAACTGCATGGCGGCGCAGATGGGCATGACGTGGGCGACGAGGTCGACGACCTCGTGGTCGGTGGTGAAGAGGAGGGGCAGCTGGTAGCGGAGGGTGGAGAGGATGGTGACGTTGAGGACGCCGACGAGGCAGCCGGCCCAGAAGGCGACCTTGGCGCAGGTGCGGGCGGCGTCGACGAGGCCGGCGCCGATGAGGTTGGCGATGCGGGTGGACGCGGCGATGGCGAGGGGGAAGGGGATCTGGAAGGTCGTCGAGGTGATGGTTATCAGGATCGACTGCGCCGCCAGGTAGCTGGAGCCGAACTGGCCCGTGGCGAGCGTCAGTACCTCGAAGGCGAACCACTCCGCCTCGACCATGATCATCCCCGGGATGGACAGGCGGATCATGGGACCTGTGTGTTGTGTGGGACCCAAGTCAGCAATCTTATGTTTTTTCCCGCAAGCAATATTATCCTCGTGAAAATCGAGTAATTGTAGTGAGTGGGTGGCTTACCCCAGTTTGTCAGAGAACGTTTGCTAAAGCCTCCCCAGCACTGGCTGCCATCGATAAAGTAAACATATGCAATCAGCAGGATCGGCAAGAGGTTCTGAGTGATGACCACGGAGATTGGGGCCCCGATGAACCCCAGTTCCAGATGCCACACAAAGAACCAGTTCAGGAAGACATTCAGAGGCGCCGCGACGAGCAGGACGTAGGTCGTGGCCTGGAACAGGCCCTGAGCCTGCACGAACCTCTTCCCGCCCTCGAAAATGATAAAGGCAGGGACTGCGAGAAGGTATATCTTCAGGTACGTGCCTGCCAGCTCTGCCGAGCGGTACTCCGGGATCATCGAGGCCAGGATCTCCGTTGAGTACATCCAGAGGGCAATCAGTGGGAGGAAGAGCGCCATGAGGAACCACACCATCCGTTGGATCTGCAGTCCAACCAGATGTTTGTGTCCCGAGCCGTAGGCTTGTGCGCAGAGGGTATCCAGACTCGTCGCCAGGCCCTGGAAGGGCGCAGAGCACGTTATATTCACAGTCATTGTTGCGACTGACCAGAAAATCAGCAAAAGGAATATCACTGAATGGGATATGAGATGGGCTCGATACTTACGACTGACTGCTCCCAGCTCGATCTTCCCAATGTGCCCAACCGCAAAGATACTTGCTACATTGATAGAGTACTGCAGCAAAAAGGTGATCACGAGGGACCTAGAGTAGACCGCAATAGTCTTCGCCTCCCTCTGCCACGTCGTATGAATCTTCCCGGCAGCCACGGCAGCTTCCCACTGCTCATTCAGGAGTTCATCCGCAGCTGGAGGCACCTCTCCATTGCTGCCGATCTGAGCCAGCAGAGGGGTCGTCTCAGACGCACCGTGCGCCGCTGGAGAGCCATGATCCTCATCTTCCGCCTTGATAGGGACCTTGGTCGAGAACAGCTTCTTGTAAAGCCGGCGCGATACGGTTTCCTTCTCCGGGATGGGGTGCTTGGGTGGCAGAATATGGTTATCTCTCAGGAGACTAAGTTCCTCATTCCTAGACTGCTCCCTCTCCTCTTGCGTGAGGACCGGCTCATCGTAGGCCCTCGGGCCCATCGCCGGCCTCGTCGTCCCGAATGCGATGGCGCTCGGCCGCCTGTACATAGCAGGACCGAGCGAGTCCGAGTCCGAGGCGTTGTCATCGTCGTCAAAGGGTGATTCCCGATCATCCTCGTCAAAGTCCGAGTCCTCGGCGAGATCCCTCCTCAGGGCTTCCTGGGCGATAGGTGAGCCGGCTTGGAAAGATGCAGCCAGCGACGAGGCGAAGTCGTGGGCGTGAGCGTGCGATGGCGGATCCGCCTTCTTGGTGGGAATGGGCCTGCTACCTGCCATATCGACGCCTTGGCTGTTTCGATCGTCTCTATTTCACTCAACCCACAGATCATATGAGATATGAGATATGAGAGATCGACGACGCAGGTACACTGTACACGAACGGAAATGCAAAAGAAATCAGATGGCTCTGGGAAGTAAAATAGATGAGTAGTGAGTGAGATTACAATACTCCAGCCTTTACCTAGATGTCGAGACTCCGATATATCCCCAAGCATGAGAGAACAAGTCGCGATATGACAAATGAGAGCAAGTCAATGTAAGATACAAACAACCAGTACGATTACTTCCCCTCCAACAATGGCATCAGCATCTCGCTTCACTGCCGCGGTGGAACCTCGGAAACCTTGAGGATGTGATGGGCAGCGCTAGAGCACCACGCAGTTAACTCGCTCTCATGGGATTATCTTGCCGGTCCTATTGGAGGGCATGGATATGAGATCTGATGGGCTCTTATCTTCGGTGTGGCATGTGCCCAGGTGCCCAGATGCCCAGATGCCCAGAGTGCCTTGGTGCAAAATGTCCCGCAGAAGCACAAAAAGAGGACCCTCCTGGTTAATTGGAGGGCAGGCCAGGCCTTGGATCTACTCCGTACATAGACTACATGGTGTAGTAGTGGGAGAGGGGCGGAGTCGGTCCCGGCCGTCCAAGGTCTGGTCAACGGTCCGAGGTCCAAGATGGGTATGAAGATCCTGGTGAAGAAAGGGTATCATAGTAGAGACTGGCCCGACGAGACGGCAACGGCCGGAGAATAACAAGATATGTTCGGATAGGAAGGACTGATATCTGGAACCGGGTTTGAGTACAGTAGCAAGCGGCAAGTGGGTCGTCCTTTTCTGGTTTCATACATAACCAACCTGATGTTACCTTTTGACCTGCAGGGACTCAAAGCACAATTTATGATTGATTTATCATAAAGTCCGATGCATTCGATCTTTCGTTTCCCACTTATCCCCAATCATCCAGGAACGCCTGGAACGTAGGAAGACCGGGCAGGCTGGGCTGATGGGCTGACAGAACTGATGGGGAGAGCACACCATCAATTGATGATCGAGTGGAATCACGCAATCCGGGTTGAAACCCCCCATTGACCTATCGGATGCACCGCGGATGGCTGACAACACCCAAAAAGGGAATAATGAAGATGTGACATCATTCCAACATCTCTCAGGGTCTCTTTGTCTCTTTCTGGGGAAACAAGACATGTTGAAGATAGACCAAGATGGGTTTACATCAGAGGAAAAGGCATTCGCCCTTTATAACGGGAGACGGGAATATCGACGATGGAGAATTGCCGAGGATGAACAACACATCCAATGGATCAATTGACAGCACAGCCGGGGAATCCCAAAGAAGGACAGGGCCCGACCCGTAGCGACAACCGCCACCCGTTTTGCCGTCCCCCGGGCCAAAAGTCGAAGACCAAAGCTCAAGGACTGTCAGTCCATCCATGTCACCAGATTCCCCGAACTTCAACAACTCTCGTGGTTCTACTAGTTGGAAGTCGATGAAACCCTCTCCTACCTAGGTTCATATATCTATCCTACCTTAGCTTCAAAAACATCTTCTGTTTTCTTTAGCAGACCCGCCCTAGACAAGACTCTGTCATGCCGTCGATCTGTCTCCACCTGACATGAACTTTATTCTCCATCCTTGTTCTTCGATATATCTATACATACACTCATAGACACCAGACATACTCACATATACTCACATATACCTCAAGAAGAATTCTTATCTTTATCCTTCCACCATGTCTGCACCCGAGATCCGTGATGAGGAGGACGGGACCTTGTGTGGCGTCAGTTGCTGCGCTCCTCTAAGGGCACTCAGGAAACCTATCGAGGTCGACGACCTCTTCGACTCAGGGTACTAGTACGTCATGAACTGTTGGCAATCTTTACGTTAGCTAGAGACTTGAAGCTATATCGACATGTCATCGGGATTGTGTATTGTACTAACACTGAGACCCTAACAGCGACCATGCCCTCAGCATGGGCAACGAGGACACATTCTTCCTCTGGCCCTTCTTCGGACCCCTGCTCTTCGAGAACCAGACCTCGGATGCTCGTGACCACTGTGCCAACGAGAGGACCTTCCTGTCCTATCTGAGGCTCTCCATCTATATGGCTGTCGTGTCCGTTGCCATTGTCCTGTCCTTCCACTTGAAGAGCCAGCCCAGCGACGCAGAGCTGCGGATGGCCAAGCCACTGGGGTTTATGTTCTGGGTGCTGAGCGTCTCTTGTCTGCTGGTTGGGTTGGGAAATTACATACGTGAGTTGCTGATTTCTTCCTCAATTCTGTCTTTTCTAAGGGGCAATCATTGCGAAGAGGTCGGCGTATTGACGTTATCTGTGTGTTACTAGAAACGGTGAACAAGTACAGCCGGAAAGCTGCCATCGTACAAAGTGGTATCAAGACACAAATGGTAAACCCGCCCCCCTCCCCCCAACCGCCCCGTTTCTTCTCATCTTCTGAGACTTGCAATGAACGAGGCTGAGAAATACTAACCAATCTAAAGATAATGGGCATCGTTTCTCTGGCTATAATAGCAACCTGCATAACGCTGCTTGTGGTCAACAGGCTGAGCGAGAAAATCGACAGCAAATAAGACTTATGATTTGTATGGTTTCGCCGGGGGTCGATAATTAATTAGTCGACATCCTCATCATGAGCGGCATTTCGTGGGCATGAGCAAGCTCTGATATCCCTGGAAGCAGCAACAGTATATACAACAACAACGACATTCCTGGGGTGTAGCACCTTAAACCAAGCCCATCAGTTTTCATTTTATGCTTCCCAAACGCCGAAAACCCGGGATTCTGCTAAAAACAACAAGTCCCCTCACCTTCGTCGTCGCTAAATACCATCATCGCCCAAGCAAAACAGGTCCTGGGCCAACGCCTCCGGCGGAACCGCGAGCATCACGCACCCACCAACCGTGCGTCTGAACTCGGCGGCGTATTTCATCGCCGCCTCGCCCAGGGTCTCGAGAGATACCTGCTTGTTGTCCCACGACAATAGGGGCATCTCGTTGACTCGCAGCAGTTCGCCGTTCGGGAGACCGTCCAGCAGGGATTCGTGTCGGACGATCATCTCGTCCTCGTCGTTGTGCTTCATGTCTGGCTCGTCATCCTCAAACTCCTCTGGCGGCTGGTACAAATCGCCGTGCACCGTGGCCAGACTGGCTGCCAAGTCCTTGGAGGGATAGAGGTTCCAGTAACCGCGAGCCCTGCAGAGCCGGAGCGCATGCTCCATCCATGCAGGGTAGTCTCGGCTCACAGCCTTTTCGGCCAGAAGATCCGGCGTGCTTGGGAGGCCGCGTTGCGCCTCTAACAGCTGCGATACGAACCCGTGGAGCTCGGCCCATTTTTCTCCCATGAAGAGGGCCGCATTGCTGTTGGGCGCTTGCCACAGGAAAGGCGTTGGGGAATTCGGCGGTGGTGTATCAAGCACGAGGCCGTCGACTTTGCCTGGCAGCCTCGAGGGCGGCACGAACGGCTCGGTACCGTCGAGGTTCGTGGTGGGCAGATCTAGGCTGATACTGAAGAGTCTCTGATCCCATGCCTGACGTAGAGCGCGAATCGAGTAACGGTGCTCGAGGATTGACATCTTCAGGTAGTGGAAGTAGTTGGGCGACAATTCGACTTGAGGAGAGAGGACCAAGACATGAGAGAAGAGAGGGTTTGCGGGCCAGAAACTCTCCAGGAACCGGACTGAGCTCTCCTCCTCGCTGTCGCCCTGCCGGAGGATCCGATGCCTCAGGGTCAAAAGATTGGCACTTGGTGGGCCTGAAGCACTCCGGGGCGGCCACTGGAAGCTCTGAAGGAATTGGGTGGTCGGCGGGTCGATCTTCTCGGGGAGCTCGATGGTGAGGTGAGGCACTGCACAGGCAGTATAGTCGGCGGCACTCAGAGATTTAAGTAGTCTAATGAGACTGCCTGACGCGCCGGCATGGGCATGAACGACTATGTCCACGTTGACCCGGTTCCATTGCGCAAGAGATGACGAGTCGAGTTTGGTGATCCAAGTGAGACGCTCCGCATGCTCTGGTAGCTCAATGAAGGTGCTGGCCAGTCTCAGCTTCGTGACTTGTTGCCGCATTAGCCGGATAAACAGGGGCTCTTCCGCCTCTGACGAGTCTACAATGATTACTTGGGGGTGCATGTAATTATTCGTGTGATATAGCGCTCGTTCGATGGACTTTTCGAACCTTTCGTCGGTGGACATACTCGAGAATTCAGCGCGCGCATCTATGTTTGGTTGGTTAGGAATAAGATCTCATTGTCCACAGGCGAGGGCTCCGTACCATGGAATATAATCTGACAACTGTCGTCGATCCCGTTAACATCCCGTAGCTCCTTCATCGATATCTCGCTCCTGCTCATCAACGCAAAGTGGACATAGGCCCGCAGCTCCTTGCCCATCTCGCATGCCAACGGCAGCAGGATGGCCGCACTCCTCAGACTGGAGGCTGTGAACAAGACATTCTTATTGGCCGCCGAGGCGCCTTTTGTGCCATCGATCCCATGCAGCGTCTGTGCCAACTCGAGAAATCTGACCGGGCCGTCATAGTCGCGTCTAGCGGCCGCGGTTCCCTTCTCTCCATCAGGCTGTTGTCCGACCGCGTTCGGTTGGTTGGGTCTCGATACACCTCCCGGGGGAGAATTCGTGCCCGGGTACGTATATACTGGACGGCGAGACCTCGCGGGTCCCAAGTCGGTGGGTATATTGTGGATGAAGAGGTAGACGGCGGTCGTGATGAGGAGTAGTAGACCGATGCGCTTGAAGGTCTTCCGTGGGGGAAATCGAGGAGGCGCGGCCTTCCAGCCGTGCGACGAGCCTGGCCTCCTGTTACTGGCGCCCTTGATCCAGAGGTCGTCGTCCTTCTTGGTCACGCCGACCTCTGGGTCGAGCGGTGATCGCATGTCCTCTCGAGGTTGCGCCGGGGAATGCGCGGGAGTAGTGACTCGGTTCTCGAGCTTTAATTCATATCGCACGCCAACTGTCGAGCATCAACCTTCGTCGCGCGTTGGACTTGGCCCCGCGGGGGTGGGTGGTTGCTTGGTCGGAAAACGGGTCAAAGCGAAGGGTTGTGCTATGTACAATGCCCTTGACTAGGGATATATACACAAAACAAGCAATGCGCTAGGTCGATAGCTAAAGGGCAAATGCTCCTCCAGTGGTATGAAATATATTTCAGAAGAACATTCCCATTTGGCCGAATGACCGGAAAATGGGAAAGAGCCATGGATTGCGACCACGAGGGCTTCGTCAAGACAGCTTGTCCCTGTCATGAATGGATGGTCCAATTGATGCCGACAGTCCGAAGAGGGGGGAGGGGGGCGGCGATCGGGAACAATCCGTACTGTGTTCCAGGGGTTGATCCAGGGGTTGATCAGTGCACATGTGCTGAACAACTTCTCCACACAGCATGTCAACTCATGCTGGTCCCGCTGAACCCTGCATGCACAAGAGTGGACACTAAAAAGAAGCTCGCCTGGTGGGGTTCGGAAAAGTTTCTGGGCCCGCCGCCATCTTTCTTGTAGGTGCAAATCAATACAGTACTGTGATACAGCTACAACCAACTTCCATACAGAGCTGGTGTCATATTGCAAATTGGAATCTCAAATCCAGGTTACCTTCGACACCGTACGAAACCGACCGTAATTTGTAACTGCATACTTCATTTTATACTGCAAATATGGGCAAATCTCGCCGAAACAGAGGCAATGCCCGTGCCGACCCAATTGCAGTCAAGGCTGTCAAGGCACCCTCAGATCCTGAGCTGGCCGCTCTCAGGGAGAGGAGCATTTTGCCTGTCATCAAGGACCTTCGAAGCTCTGACCCCAAGGCTCGATCAACCGCCTCCAGCGCAGTTGCCAACATTGTCCAGGACGACAAGTGCCGCAAGTTGTTGCTGAGAGAGCAGATTGTTCAGATCCTTCTCACAGAGACCCTGACTGATACCAGCCTCGACAGCCGTGCTGCTGGTTGGGAGATCCTAAGAGTTATTGCTTCCGAGGAGGAGAGCGACTTCTGCGTTCACTTGTTCAGACTCGATACACTGACCGCTATGCAGCATGCTGCTAAGAACGTGAGTATACCATGTGTGCCCAATAGAATTGGCCTAGCTGACAGTCCTTTTGATATAGGTGATCCAGACAGTTGCGGACACAAATTTCACCAAATCAACACAGGCAGAACAGCAGGTGGTATGGAGTATAACCACATCACTGCTTGCTCTTTTGTCTGCCATGGCCATGGCCCGGGATGAGATCGTGGATGCCATCGCTTCCAACCCTCAGCTCCTGCCTTTCCTCTGCTTCCTTGTCACTCATAAGTCTACGCCTTATGAAATTCTCAACGAGACCCTGAGTTGTTTGATGACGCTGTCCGAAGACAACATGAAAGTATCACAGCTGATACTTGCTGATCAGTCAAATTGTTTCAGACATTTGACGAAGCTCAAGGAGGGTACAGACGCGAAGTCGGTTTACTCTTGCGGCATTCTCCACAACATATTTACGTCGCTCGAGTGGATCGATGCAAGCCCTGGCCAAGACGGTGCCACGGATGCCAAGATCGTACCCAACCTGGCCCAAGTTTTGGAACGCACACGGCAGGACCCCAAGACGTATCAGATTATCGGCGGTGTTGCCCCTGAGGCAGTGACCCTCGCGCTGGAGATTCTGGCTTCTATTGCGACAGACTTGCAGGGTGCTGTGGCCAAGGGCAGCAAGATTAAGGCCAAGGAGGAGTGGAATGGCATCAAGGATGAGGAGGCCATGGAGGTTGGCGAGGACGAGGACATGAAGCAAGGCAGCGATGAAGACGAGCAACTGGCCGCGGCCGACGCTATGGACGCTTTGGATGTTGACGATGCTGACGATGCCGCCGACGCCGAGGGTGACGACGGTGCCGAGGGTGAGGACGATGAAATGGACAGTGACGCGATCGAAGAAGATATGGAACTCGTCCTGAGAGGAGACGACAGCGATGATGACGATGGAGGGATCGACGAATTGCCGACACTCAAGGAGTATCTTTCGAAAGCGATGCCACACATCATCCGCCTTTCAAACCTAGCACCCTCAACGGAGGAATCCATCGTCATACAAAGCGAGGCACTTTCCACCTTGAACAACATCGCCTGGACAATGTCTTGTTTCGACTACTCCAAGGCTGGAAATACGCCCATCCTCGATGCTTGGTCTCCAGTGGCCAAGCGAATCTGGTCCAAGGTCATCGTCCTTGTCCTGGCGACCGACACTGCAGATGTCTCACTGGCCGCTCAGGTCACAAGCGTTGCATGGGCTGTTGCTCGAACTCTACAGGGCTCTACGCCTCTCTTGGGTGATGAGCACAGAAAGTTCATGTCTCTATACAAGGCCTCAAAGGGTCTGCCAGCCAAGCCCGAAGACCAAGCAGATGAAGAGGCAGACCCGTTCCAGGCTCTGGGCGTCAAGTGCGTCGGCGTTCTGGGCCAGCTCGCCAGAGACCCTGCACCGATCGATCGCAACCGTGAGATCGGCATCTTCCTGCTGACGGTCCTCGATGCCTTGCCTGACACCCCTGCCGCGGACGCCGTGGAGGCCCTGAACCAGTTGATGGAAATCTATGGGGACGAGAGCCACGAGTGCGACGAGGCTGTCTTCTGGAAGGACAACTTCTCGAAGCACCTCGAGGATATCCTGCCTAAGATGAGGGCCATCGCCAAGACAATCGACAGGAGGGGCGCGACGAGTGAGCTGAGAGCTCGAGTAGATGATACCATCTTGAACTTGGGTCGGTTCATCAAGTACAAGAAGACCCACGCCCCGAAGGCCTAAGTTGTCGCAAACTGAGAGGTCGTCTGCAGACACAAACCTGCACAGACAAGTCGGCATGGGTCACGATTCACGTTGGGAAGAAGAATAAAACAACATGCGACAACGGGAGCATAACAGCTTCGAGGGGAGCTTACCTGCATTGGGGGCGTATATGGAATTTCAACGCATCCTAGCGCAGGATGCACGATGTGAACTGTTCACATTGTCAATAAGACGCAAGTAGTGCCATTTGTCGGCACCAAATGAATGGATCGTTCGTGCAAACCTCTGAAAATCTCGATGTAATTAAGCCTCGAAGGATGTGAGTGGCAAAAGGATAGAGAGCTGCCCGACAGGATCGTCCATAACTCCACCGCACCCTCAAACCTCTCGTGTAGATTGCAAGGCTCTTGAATAAATTGCTCGCGTGACTCCATACCATGTTCATGATGCATCTGTGCCTGTTCCCGTGTCTCGACATGCCCTCGTACCGTAGGATCTGTACCGTAAGCGAAACGTCCATTGCGACCAATTGGCCGGTCTTGGGAGCCCGGTGCCTCTAGCCGATAGGCTTCAACTTCTTCTTCTTCCTGCCCGGCTCACCACCCGTCTTGCCCTTCTGAAACGACCGCCACGAGTCAATCCTCTGCTCCCTCGTGGCCTCCCAGTCCTGCTCATGCTGCCTCTTCCTCTTCCTCTCGTCGATCTCGGTGTCCTCCTTCCTCTGCTGCCGCCCCTCCTCCTGCATCTGTCCCTTCAGCTGCCGCCTCCGCCGCTGCTCGTTGTCGATCAGGACCTGCACCGTCTTCTCGGCCCACTTCTTCTCGAAGTCGGCGTCCGGCTCCTTGACCTCGGGCGAGTCCACCGTCCACTTGTTCTCGCGGATGAGCAGCATGCGCGCGTCGGCAATGGCCTCGTCCAGCCGCTCGCGGTGCTTCTCGTCCATGAGTTCTGTCTGGGCCTTCTTCAGGCGGTCGAAGGCGTCGGGGGCGCGTGGGTTCTTGGTCTTGTCCGGGTGGATGAGCAGCGACTTCTTGCGGTAGATGTTCTTGATGTCGATGTCCGGTACGCCGGGCTTCAGGCCCAGGACGGCGTAGGCGTCGAGCCGGAAGGCCTTGAGGATGCGGTCGATCTCGGCATCCTTTTTGTTTTCGAAATGTTAGTTCACGGCTGTCACATGAAAGTAACGTGTGCGAGGGTGGATGGGTGGGGATCGGAAGAGGGGAGGCGGAGAGAACTTGCCTTTTCCCATTCCTTGCCCTCGGCCTCGAGAATGTCGAGCGCATCTCTCTTGTCATCGGGCTGCTCCTCGTTGGAAGCCATTCTGGTTATTTCTGGTTGGTGAGCTTTCTTACCAGGTTGAACTGGGTAGCTACGACGATTGTCGCAAGACGGGCTGAAGCCGTTGTGGAGTTGCGGTCGTGAGTGGACATGTGAACAGGGATTCCCATGCAAGAAGGGGCGACAAGTCTCCACTCGCGGCTTTCTTATCGATAAAGACCCCTGCCCAAAAATTTGGGCGGGCTTCCACTCTTCTACTTGCAAGAATAACTAAGTAACCAGTGGGGATCTTCTAATAAGTTCCTCCTCACGCAACCACCCAAATACTATATTTCGTACCAGTTTTTGACAATGCCTCGCGACGTATCGCCGGCACGCTCAGAAGCGGAGGTTGACATCTTCGAGTCATTGACTACCGACGATGTCCCCAAGGGAAATAACAACAACAAGGCGACAGCCGACGAGGGCTTCGGATTCCTCGACGATGTCGACGAAGATGGCGACGAGGCTTTCATTGCCCTGAAGCAGGCTGCCTCATACCGGAAAACCACCAATATTAAGGGCAAGACCGGTCAGAAAAGTGGCGGCTTCCAAAGCATGGGTATGTACTACCTATTCACATTCCTGTAACGACTTGCGCTGAAACTAACACCACGTCCAGGTTTGAATGCGAAGCTTCTCGGCGCTATCCTCCGCAAAGGTTTCAACCAACCAACACCTATTCAACGAAAGGCGATCCCACTCGTACTACAACGGAAAGATGTCGTGGGTATGGCAAGGACAGGTTCCGGAAAGACCGCGGCATTCGTTATACCCATGATCGAGCGACTGAAGGCCCACAGTGCTATGGTTGGAGCCCGAGCCCTGATTATGTCGCCATCTCGAGAACTTGCGCTGCAAACATTGAAGGTTGTCAAGGAGTTTGGCAAGGGAACAGATCTGAAGTGTGTCTTGCTCGTGGGTGGTGACAGCCTGGAAGAGCAGTTCGGCTTCATGACGACGAATCCAGACATTATCATCGCAACTCCCGGTCGATTCCTGCATTTGAAGGTGGAGATGAACTTGAGCTTGTCATCCATTAAATACGTTGTGTTCGACGAGGCGGATCGACTGTTCGAAATGGGTTTCGGTGCCCAGCTCGCCGAGATTCTGCACGCTCTTCCGCTCTCCAGGCAGACGTTGTTGTTCTCTGCCACGCTTCCGGCATCGCTGGTGGAGTTCGCACGCGCAGGCTTGCAAGATCCCAGTCTGGTGAGACTGGACGCTGAGACCAAGGTCTCGCCTAAATTGGAGAGCGCATTCTTTGGCGTCAAGTCTGCGGAGAAGGAGGCTGCTCTTCTTCACATCCTGCACGACATCATCAAGATGCCTACGGGCTCACCAGAGGCTGCCCAGTTCCAATCAAATAAGTCGAACAAGCGAAAGCGTGGGGCGGAGAATCCCAATGCGGAAAAGCCGACCGAACACTCGACGATCGTGTTCACGGCTACCAAGCACCACGTCGAATATCTGAGCGCCTTGCTGCGTGAGCAGGGCTTCACAGTGTCGTACGTGTACGGTTCGTTGGATCAAACTGCACGTATGATCCACGTCGACAACTTCCGCCGTGGAAAGACGAATATTCTCGTCGTCACAGACGTGGCAGCACGTGGTATCGATATCCCTGTACTGGCAAATGTTATCAACTACGACTTCCCTCCTCAGCCCAAGGTCTTCGTCCATCGTGTTGGTCGAACAGCGAGAGCGGATAAGACTGGTTGGAGTTACAGCATAATGCAAGACTCGGATGCTCCCTACCTTATCGATCTTCAGCTTTTCCTCGGCAGGAAGCTCATTCTCGGCCGTGAAGGAGGCGAATCGCCGTCATACAGAGAGGATATGGTAGTCGGTGCCCTGCGCCGCTCGGAGATTGAGCTGCACGTTGAGTGGCTGAACAAGCTGATCAAGGAGAACGAGGACATCAAGGCCCTGCGACAGGTCGCCGGTAAGGCTGAGAAGCTGTACATCAGGACGAGGAATTCCGCCTCCAGCCAGAGTGCAAAGAGGGCGAAAGAGATCGTCGTGTCCAAGGGATGGAACCAGCTTCATCCATTGTTCGGGGAGTTCGATGACGAGGCAGAGAATGCTCGCAATGACATGCTTGCCAGGATCGGCAACTGGAGGCCAAAGGAGACAATTTTCGAGGTCAGAATGGGCAAGAAGGCGGATTCAAATCCAGGAGCGGATGTCATGCGGAAGATCCGGGCAAAGATCACACCAAAGAACCACATTGAGAAGGATGCCAAGGTGGAGCAGGCGGAGCACGCGGAGGAGGACGACGTTGAGATGGGCGATGTGCCATCTCCCGACGATGTCAGCGACGCAGAGGAGGCCGGCAGCGACGATGAGTTCTCAGTCGGTGAGAAGGGCATTGATTCAGACGACGAGGATGACGCCATGTCAGACTCCGATCTCGAAGTGACCGTATCAAAACACGCCGACTACGAGAACAAGAACGCACGGAAGGATGGAAAGAAGACCGCCAGGGACTCCGAATTCTTCATGTCATACACCCCACGGACGATCAACGCCAACGAGGAGAAGGGCTACAGCGTGAACAACGGCGGCCCCTCATTCGTCGAGGCCGCCCGCAACGTCACCATGGACCTGACCAACGACGACGGCGCCAAGTCGTTCGGCGAGCCGACGCGGTCCAAGATGCGCTGGGACAAGAAGCAGAACAAGTACGTCTCGACGGCCAACGACGCCGACGGGTCCCGGGGTGTCAAGTCGCGCATGATCAGGGGCGAGAGCGGCGTCAAGATCGCGGCGTCGTTCCAGTCCGGCCGGTTCGACAGGTGGAGGCGCGCGCACAGGCTGGGCAAGATGCCGCACGTCGGCGAGCAGGAGAAGGGCAACCTGCCCCGCCTCACGGCGGGCGGCGGTGGCCCCGGCGGCGACCAGGGCGGATGGCGCCACTACAAGCACAAGCAGGAGAAGGCGCCCAAGGAGGCGGACAAGTACCGCGACGACTTCGAGGTGCGCAAGAAGAGGGTGGCCGAGGCCAAGGAGAAGAGGGTCGGCAAGTTCAAGGACGGCGCGGGCAGCAGGAAGGAGATCAAGAGCAAGGACGACATTGTCCGGTCGAGGAAGGTCGAGGAGATGAAGAGGGCGAAGAATGCCCGGCCGGCCAAGAGGGGCGGCAAGAGGTGAGGTGGTTTATCGACCTAGGTAGTAGTCAATTTGAGTGTTTTGTGGTTGCCGTAACATGTAGGGAAATCAGCATGAATCTCCCAATTGATGTGGACATTACGCGTTACTCTCAGAACTGGGCGATCATAGTGAGGAGTTATATTCTTGGTGACTGTCTAATTTTCGATGAGGCAGGCCGTGCAATGACGATGGGATGAGATCGCGTTATTCGCTATTTATTGCTCTCCCAGGCCTGGTCAGATTTCCACTCCGGTCTCCGATGATGGTGAATAATCCCCCTAGAGAAGACAACAGCGCATAGCCCTTTGGCTTAAACACCATCAAGCCAAGCCGTTGGGGAACGACTCCCTTGTCCTGCAAGCGGGATCTACACCCCTCTCACGTCTCAATCTTCGTACAGCACATCAAGTTATGACAGAGACTGCTGCAGATCATCTGGCAGGCGGCCGGGTCAAGCCTCCTCCTTCTAAGAGAAGAGCCGGCCCCGTCGGAAACACTGCCGTTGCCGTGCGCGGTACCCTCCCGGGTGCCGCCCGGCTCCTCCCCCGAGCCCACCGTTTCCGGCTGGAGCGTCGCCGAGTGGATGCCGTAGGCGTGGAGGCACTCGTTGACGGTGCGGGCCTTCTCGCTGAAGCTCGAGACGGACTGGTCCGAGGAGACGACGACGTGCGCGGAGGCGATGGCCTTTTGCTGGTCGAGCCGCCAGATGTGCAGCTCGTGGACGGATTCTATGCCGGGGATCTGGTTCGCCGGGGGGGAAGCCGGTTTAGCGACAGCCACCCCATGACAAAGTAACATTTTGATTCCCTAGATCGAGACATTGATTGACTTACCTGTTCGAGATCATGCTTCACGTCCTCGATTTCTACACCCCGTGGGGCACTTTGGAGCAAGATGGCGCCCGAGTTCCTTGTGAGCGGTATGGCACTCACGAAGATCATGATGGATATGAACATGCTCGCCGCCGGGTCTGCATAGAAGCGCGCTTCGAATTGCGTCTGCCAGATAATAACGGCGGCAATGATGACACCGATGTTGTTGATGGCGTCTCCAATAACTAGCAAACACTGATGTTAGTTCAAATCTGAAGCGAGAAAAGCATGGCCTACCATGAACGAGAACGCCGAGCATGCCAAGGTCACGGCCGGGCTTCTTAAGCTGGGCCACATTGTGCCGATGCTCTGCGTGAGTTCGGAAGGCGTTCCCATCTTGGTCTTTTGTATTGTCCGTCACGATGGGTCCAAGATCGACCGTTTCTGGATCGTCATGGTCAGTGACTTGGTCATCGCCGTGGCCGTGGTCATGTGAATGGTCGTGACCGTGGTGTTCTGTAGCGATCGTCAGTACAGCAGCACCGCAGGATATATGATGGTATAATTCCTCGAGACACACCATGTACGAATGTGGCACTGATAATGTTCAATACTAGGCCGACGCATCCCACAATCATGACAAGTCTGGGATCTTCGATGCCTAAGTCATGTTAGAGCAGCCCAGTGACGAGGAGGGCTTGGACCAACGCTCTATGGAGATAAACCTCTCGATGGATTGGAGGAATATGCTGATGCCAAGGGCCAGAAGGAAGACGCCATTGAAGAAGGCGCCGAGAAGACTAGCCCTTTGCCAGCCAAAAGAAAGGTCTTGGGGTGATTTTGCCCGCTCTGAGATCTATGCGAATGGTGAGTCGAGGAGGCTTGATTCAGCGACAAGTTCCAGACTTACAATGACGGCCGTTAGGGCGACGACGAGTGAAATCAGGTCATTCATCTGGAGGATTTGGTCAATCTGGTGTGGTCATTGGTATCACTAAGCTCGGACGGTCTCACGTAGTGGAAGGCGTCGGCCAACAATGCAAGAGAACCGGTCTTGAAAGCCACTATGGAGATTGTCAGTTCCAGATTGTGTGAAATTGTCCTTCCTTTCCTGGGCTCACTGACCTGTGATCTCGGCCACGAAGAACGAGAACGAGATGGCGATCGTGATGACCAGTCGGTCTTTTGAGCTTAGACCGAACGTCATCATGAACAATACGTTACTGCAAAAAAGACGTGAAAAGGTAATGACTGAAAAGGGTATGGGTCCAGGAAATATGGAAATAATTATGAGGAAAAAACGGTCTTTATCCTGCACTCGGCTTGCAAGAATTGAGTATGCTGTCGATATTGGGAATAAGAAAAGGGGAGGAAGGCCTCAAGGAATGAACATCAAGTCTTGAACAAGCTTGACTGTTTGTACACCCAAAGCAACCCATGCGGAATATGCAACGGACTTTAAGCGGATCAATAGGGAGGAATATGAGGATGTAGTACGCCAATCGGCTGGTAAGACGAATCACCGCTCAAGCCATACGGGGGGAGGACGCCAGATTCCGTTGTTGGCTTGACCGGCTGTGACTCTGGCTGGCTCCCTTAGATCGGCATTTCTGTCACCAGCGGAGTCTCCGTGTCGTTGTTTTAGGCTGAGCCGAGCAGTTTCAGGTGGCCGACCGACTTGGCAATGGTTGACTGGCTGAATATCCCTTTTTGTGTGACTGACTTTGACTGACTGCCAGTTCACCTCATGTGCACTCGCGGTTCTGAATAGGTAATTGCTGTGTCTCTGAGGCTTTGATTTCCGGCGCAGGCACACTTGTCAGACTGACTTGAAGTGACACACAGATACTGTTACACACTGCAAGATCAGATCAACAGGCTTGTGCTCTTTGTTCGTCGACTCGGGTCGTGTACGATCCGAGCAAGCAGTGACTTTCGAAGTCCCGTATGAACTAAAACGAGGGTGGCGAGCTTGAAAACCAAGGAACTCTGCAGTTGCAGTCGTTGGTTGTTACACCTGAGCAGGTTCAAGCGTACAAGCACTGGCAGGACATCCCATCTGTACAGTACTGTGTAAGTGTAAGTGAGCTTATCTAATCTATTCTCCGTAATAATCCCGACGGTAATCCATGGATGCCGTACCAAATACGGACGTAAGTGTATGCCGAGCTCGGGTACAGAAGCCTCTAAGCCCAATCAGCAAGGCGGTAAGTCAGCTCCATCGTTCTGCCATCTTGACGCCCTTCATCGCCGTATGAGCGAGCTTCCCTCATGTCGTCCGTCGTCAATAATGTCCCCAGACTTTAAAATACCTAATATTGAAACTCACCACTGTCAGTTCAACGCCATCTTCTGGCTTCATGAGCCTCGTAATGAAGAGGCATCGAGGAAAATGATAAAAACAATCACCTGAAGAGGCTATACTTTCATCTCCACCCATGTCCCGCAATGCGTCGTCCTCGGCGCCACGACGGCCGCAGTGGTCGTCGCATCTACGCCAGCTCAGCCGGACCAGCCTAGACAAGCTGGCAACTGAGTCGTCGCGATCTCCTGACACCATGTCGAGTCACTCGACTCTCCGTGGAGACCACAGGGAACATCACAATGGCAGTACGGAGCGCAAGTGCACCGTCACTATCAACGAGTCCTTTGCTCGCGACGAGATCCTTCTCAACCTCGACCTGTTCAGCAGTCGTATCAAACCTGGCATGGTAGTTTCGATAGACATCTTAAAGCCCGAGTTCTCCAAGCAGCAGACAACCGCAGCAAAGAGGTTGGCATCTCAGGACGCGGGAAAGAATGGCGCATCCGATTCCAGCCAGCCGTCTAACAGATACATCTTCGTTGTGAAAGACATGGCTAGAGAGCTGAAGGCCAGGCACCCTCACGTCGAGCTGTATGTTGCGAAACATATCGCCGATGTCTTCGGCATGAAGAAAGGGTCACAGGTCATTTTGGCCCCGGTCGACGAGAACAACCCCGCTACCGAGGCGTCTCACGTTGAGTTGACCTTCAAGGACCAATACCTGTCACGCTCCGATATGTGGAGGATCACCGTCGGAGAGCTTGCAGACCGCACCGTCTATAAGGGTCAGATGATGCTCTTCATGGGCACTGTCAAGGCTCAGATCTCAGCTGTCTTTGTCGAAGGACGTAAAGTCCATGCGGCCTTCTTCGGGAAGAACACCAGGCCCATCTTCCGCAGCGAGTCGGCCAGATATGTGCTTTTCGTTCAGATGGCCAAAGAAATGTGGGATTTTGACTCGGATGACTCCGGCGAGATCATGTTCAACAAGGTTGTTAACGGATTCCTGCCTGCCCTGTTCAAGAAATGGGCAGATCTCAAGGTGAAGCACCTTGTCACCATTGTCTTGTTTGCCCGAGTTGAATATGATACTGGTATAACGGCCGAGCTAGGCAATGCCGCCTTTCACAACGACTATTACACAGGAGTTCAGGCATCTGGTGACAAGAGGCCATACAAAGACTTCTACCGGGCTGTGGTGAGCGAGATGGCAAGTGGTGAATGGACCAAGATTCTCTATCAGTTGAAGCGGGAATTCAACTACTTCCGCCGGGACATCAGCATCCACCACCTGAAGGCCATGAGCTCAATTCCAAACCTCTCTGAAGAGCCCGGTGGAAAGGTTCCAACGACGAGCCTCGTCAGGGCTGAGTCGTCAAGGGCTTTGTATGGAAATCTTCTCGAGGCGATCAATCTTGCCTCTTCATTGTTCGCCCACGACTACATCGACAGAGATCTAATGAGAACCGGTATATCGATTGTCGTGATATCTCCTGGCCCAGGTGTCTTTGAGGTCGACTACGAGACTCTCAGACGGACGACGGAAGCGTTGGTGGGCAATGGCATCGGAATCGATTTAATTTGCGTGCCCAAGATACCACTACACTCCGTTCCCCTCTTCCGCTACCGAAATCCTGCCAAATCGGAGAACCACACTTCCAAAACAAGATTGAGCTTCAGCCACGGCAGCACGCCCAAACTCACGACGCCACTTGGCAGTAGCTTCCAAAGCCTTTCAGGATCGTACAATTCGAATAGGGGCAGTGATATTTCACGTCGCTTTGAGCCCTTTGCCATGCGGCAGCACGATGAGTGGTGTTTTGCTCTGCCCCAGTGGCTTCATGTGTCATACTGGACGGGCAGTTCTGATAATGCCTTATCATTTGAGGGCATCGCCCTGACTGTGTCAGATCAGTCAAAGCACACCCAGGATGAATTCCCAATCCGGTGTCGAATGTACGATTTACAAATGAGAAGTGTCTTGGAGACGAATGAGATCGAGGCCATGCCACTGCACAGCGACCCATTCTTCCCGCAAAGTGTTCTACAAGGCTCTGCCGCGCCGAAGAGTCGCCTTCATGATCTCAGAGAGCTGGCCGTGATACCTTCTGAGAAGGTCCACGATCCGCTACACGACTATGTCTATGGGTTCCACAAATTCGCCCCTGACAAGCACGCCAAACCGGGAGAGAAGACTCTGTGGAAGCAACTGCAGGAGTTTGACAATTCAAGGGCACGGCTAGCAACAAGAAAGCGGCAACACCGGACGCCCAGGGCCGTTCGAGAGCTGGAAGATGGAACGAGAAGACAACTCATCGAGGATACAAGCTTGTTTGGCACATCCGTGGGGGATCGACGGAGCTCCATGAGCACTCCGTCTGTTCCAACAGTTGCCAGTCTGTCGGGCCGGAAAAGCCTAGATCAGTCGAATCCGCATCCCCCTCCGATGAAAGACTCAAATGGCACACCCTCGAGCTCCAAATTATCTGCCTTCAAAGCCCCGAAATTTCTCCGACAGATCAGTCTCGGCCAGAGAGGTTTTGGAATAGCTGCTCCCAAGGCGGCGGTGGCCGAGGTGCAGACAGAGCACGTCAGTGCCATGAGGGACACCGTCCCTCCGACGTCCCAGCACTTGACAGCTTCAAAGATCACACCGAAGCCAACTCGCCCTACCACCCCGCATAGTATGTCCAGCGGTAGCTCCACACCGGTCGCAAGGGATATCGGTCGGGGCGTTACCTTTGGTTCTATCAGGGATTTCCGCTCAGAGACGCCCAGCCGCCCAATGTACATCAAGAGTGCCCAGCCATCGCAAGACGCGATACCACAGGCGCTGAATGAGTCTCTCGCTTCGACACTTAGGCCTTCAAACTTCCTTCGTGCTGACAATCCTGAGCAGCAGCTATCCAATCTGCTGAGGCGAGCGGAGCCCACCGGAGACGAGGACGCGCAAAGGAGCAAGCTCCTTGCGGGTGGCGTTCCAGAGCTGCCTGCTATGCTATCTCCAACAACGGCCATGTCCCCTTGGCTGACGGTGGTGAATCCGTCCAACCCAGATACGGATAAAGTAGATATGGCGCGACTATACAGTCGCTGGCAACATGTATTCGTCAGGCCGTCAGAGATGAGGGTCATGAAGTGGAAGTCTCTGTGTTCTCCGGCAGCAGTGCCACTGACCACAGAGTATTTCCCGACGAAAGAGCAGTTCGACAGCGAGTACCAGCGTCAGCCGTACAACATCGCACAGGATATCGATGACGATGATCTGGCTGAAGAGCCGAGAAGCCGCGAGGAATTCCTACGAGAGCTCATCAGCTTACGTTTCTCTCAAGGGTTCCAGGTGGTCATTGGACCAGCAGTTGCAAAAGCCTTCGGCCAAAAGCATGTGAAGGTCGGTGACCTCTTCTCTCGAGATCGCGAGATCGAAGACGGGACGAGCGTCTTCATGGCAGTGGGTAATACAATCCATCAGTTGTCCTGCGTCAATGAAACGGAAGTCGAGGTCACGATATACGTGCGAAAAGCTACGGAACCCACAAAACAATTTGATAGTTCAGGTGCGATATACAAACCAGCGATTCGTACCTTGTTGGACCCGGACTACCAAACCGCGGAAATCGACATCATCACCCCGAAAGTTGAAAGGAACTGGAATTACATCGACTCGTTCATTGGTGGGCATTATGACGAGATGTCGGAAAGTCTGAGATTTTGGCGAGCTAGATACGTCCTGATCCCCACGACATCCTCAAAGGATCTCTCCAACCCCAAATACGCCGACAACGAAGAGGAAGTGCGCCTGGAGGGCATCAAATATCTCGCTCAGCAGTGGCTGAAACATCGCTATGTGCCCCCAAGTGAACGTCGGTTCCAGCCTCAGGGGCCGCGTACGGTCAAGGATCCAAACCCCCTTGATATAGTCTACAAGACCGAAGACCCTTCTGTCGTTATCGCCGCAGAACTGGAGACTTTGCCTCTGATTGAAACTCTCGAGCCTGGCAATAGAAGAGGGCACCTGGTCACGAACAAAAAGCAATTCAAGAAGTCGGCCTTCAGCAATGCTACTCTTGCAGAAGCAATGCAACAGCCGGTAGAAGACGGTGGTGTACGGCTACAGAATCGACGGTGGCACCTTCGCCTGCACTACAACTGCTTCATCGGATCCGACATGACCAGTTGGCTGCTTGACAACTTTGAGGATTTGGAAAGCAGGGAGGAAGCCGAGGCGCTGGGTAACAGCCTCATGGTGGACAAAACTAATAACGACGACAAGGATGGGGCAAAAGAGCCTGGCTTATTTGAGCACGTTGAGAAACGGCATCAATTCAGGGACGGACAGTACTTCTACCAGATCAGCAGCGAGTATGCGAAACCCCACCCGCCAGGCTGGTTCAACAGCGCGAGGCGTAATTTCGCATCTGCGCCATCGACACCTTTGTCCGAGAATACTCCCCGTGAGTCGCCGCGGCCGTCAGCTTCGCAGAGGCCGGGCTCCGTTCACGAAGAAGACTCATCCACATCAAGTGGCACTACTCCTATCATTCCACCTGCCGACCCAGGCAGCAAGGGGCGGCCGAGGGTTGCCCTGAGCAAAGTCATGAAGTACGATGTGGACCCGAGGAAACGGTCGTACCGACCTGAAAGGATTGATCTGCATTATGACCGATTACACAACCCCGACAGCTGCTACCACATCCGAATCGAATGGATGAACACGACAGCCAAGCTGATCGAAGACGCCGTCGAGCAATGGTCTCGCGATATGACGAGGTTCGGTCTGCGCCTCGTCGAAGTCCCTATTGCGGAGGCACGTTCGATCAGTGAGACCAACCCCTTCCGCCGGCCATACATCATCAAATTGGCCATTCCACCCCCAGACCAACAGCCCGTCACCTACTACGATCCGACTTCATTTACTCCCCAAACGAAGTCTGATAAGCATTTTTACCAAAAAGCCATCCTGAGAAAACTGGACTTTGTTCTCGATGTGGAAGCAGCCTCGAATTTCCCGAGCGATGTCGAAGTCACATTCTCTTGGGGCAAGCCCGACTACAAGCATACGCAATACATCCACAGATCCGGCACCGTCACCGCGCAGGTTACAGATGATGGCAACTTCCTCTTCCTCGCCAATAAGCTGTACACCAACAGGGCTGCCATGGCGGCCCGCGAGCGGGAGCTGCGTAACGAGCAGCAGGCGGCCAAAGACCGTGGCAACGGCGCAGGCCGCGGCCCCATAGGTGGTGCGTACACAGCACATGGGCTCGGGGGTGCCACACCTGCCTCGTCGCCAATGTCACGCCCGATGCAGACGAGCGCACCCATGTTCACCAGCCCGGTAGTAGGGGCGGTGAGCACCGTGTCCAGCATGGACCAGCCGTTCGCGCCACCCAAGAACGGCGGCGTCAACATCACAGCCTCCATCGGCACGGAGCCCTCCTCGATCAAGCTCGAGATCGAGAGGCTCTGCACCGACCCTGAGAATCTGGGGGCGTTCTACAAGGAGGTTCTTGAGCAGGCGGGGGAAGGCAGACTGAAGCCTCCGGTTATGGCCACGCCTGGGATGAGCCCTGTCGTTGCTGATAGTAATATCCCCACGCTCGGGCTACCACCTGCGGTTCTTGCTGCGCAGCAGCAGTACCAGGCGAACACTGGCGACGGGGGGCCAGCAGCGCCCGGGAGCCCTGCTTCTGGACCGAGGACGGCTAGTCCGGGCATTATGATGACGGCCTCACAGCTTCTGAGGAGGCGCAGTATACAACACAATTGATGATTGGATTATTTCTTCTTCAACTCTATCTTGTTCCAATAAGTCAATGCTGTGGTAGCCTTGGAGATGACAATGCCATTGCGTGGTCCGGCTCGTCCGATATGTGTGTATGATGGAGACATGTGATTATAATGCCTTACGTACGCACTTACACAGCCTGCGTGGTCTAGTTGTGATGTAGCCCACTCAATACGTCGGTAGGTATTTGGAATCGAAAACTTCCCCATTTCGTGTCGTC
>LKEA01000004.1:1279764-1316876 GCA_003795315.1 Cytospora schulzeri
CCAGAACCCGGCACGCCCTGGTTGCCTGGAGCCAGTGTGGTGGAGCATGTTCTTACTACTGAGGGCAAGACAGACAGCATGGACGGTCAACCCTGCTGGTCAACCCAAGGCATCGCTGATGGGGTCGCCGTCGACTACGGACTTCGTGTGGCTTTGTGTGGTGTGGCATGGCAGCTTGGGGCTGGGAAAGGACGGGACGGACGGACAGACAGACAGGTCTGCGAGATGATGGGGAGCTATGAAGGGCGGGACATGATGGGGCGTGGAGGAGGAGGAGGGAGGAGGGAGGAGGGAGGGAATGGCGCCTAGTTGTGAGGGGTTGTATGATGTGAGAGTGTTGGATGAGGTCGATAGGAATATTGGGACTGAGGCATGAGGACTGGGCGGTGTTGCTGGCGGATGGATGGTTGGTTGTCGTTTCCGGGGTGTTTACGGCGAAACTATTGGAAGAAATGGGGTTGCCTTCTCTGATGGGGTAAAACTTGGACATATCGAAGTCCGTAGTATAGAGATATCACAATCGCCCGCGGTTCCAATGTCGTTTGCCTCCCGTGAAACAACAGAGAACCAATGCTTCGTGCTGTACTCGAGAGGAGTTGTATGCTGGAAGTTGTGGAAGACACTGGCCACGCTTTGTGGACCGGCGAGACACGGAGGTGAACATGTCTAACAATACATGGTTGACTTTATCTCTGAGGCTCATTACAAGGACACACCAGTAAGTCCTTTCTAGACGCAGCAATGTTCCCACGCAGCTGGGACTGCACTCTCAAGGGGCCATCTCTTAGCAGACGGCACCCCTGCGAGGACTATTCCAGAGAGAACTCTCTCAAGGCAAGTGTACCGGAAGACGCCTGAGGCAAAGATACCAGGAACGGGATTGGACAGGATGTCCGGAGACGACCTCGACCACGCCTTTGAATGAAGCAGCTCGTATCTTCCTTCTGGGTGCCCGATGCAGTTGAAATAAGATAAAGCCAGCGCTGTGAGAGGCAGAGGCAAAGGACCGCACGAGTAAATAATGCTCTGAAACAGCACGTCCAACTTCGCGATCCCTTCCTATGAAATCAAATATTTCCAGTCCAGTAAAGGCCACACTGCAAGCCCGCGCCCGACCACTCCTCGACTGGAACATAACCAGCGGACTTCCAGGGTCTCGATCTCATTTTCCCCGTCGACATCTCCTTCCCCCGGCACAGCGCTGGTCTGGTGGTCCTCCTGCCTACAGCCGCCGTCCCCCATGGGTGTCACGTGGGCAGGCATACTGTCAGGGCCGGGAGTTGAGAACCAATTATGCGTTCCGCAGGCGCCTCCTCGTTGATCCTCCTGCACCAGCGGGTATGGTATGTGGGCAACAGCCCGGATTTGTGATGCCATCTGCCGGCCAGGTGGGAGACAGGTCTCACTTGGGTTTTCCAAGACAGCAGAGGTCAATATAGCGGCTCGGCTAAAAATATAGTCCAAGATCGATAGGCGGACTATATTCTAACTCAATCAGGCAATTTACCCTAACCCTGGCCTACCCTAACCCTGGCCTGCCTGCCACCCGCCCAACCACACTCTACGTGTTCTGGCACGCCTAGCCTAACTGTCACAATCAGGGGTCGCCAAAAATCGAGGCTTCGGGACCGAACATAGTCACGTGACCTCTAGCACCAGAATTTGTATAGGGAACTTCGGAAATCTATGCTCCACACTGAAAGATAGAACCAGACAGCCAGACAATCAATTCAGTAACTATCACCAACACCCTTACTTTCTCGCCGCCCCTATCACCCAAACCACCACCTAAATCAATCACCTATAGCCACTATAACGTTACAATTTAGAATAGGGCGATTCATTCAATTCGTCTCAATCAGGGCTACAAAAAGGTATAGTTTCACTCTAGAACTAAAATTTGCCTAAGAGTTAAGGGCATCGTGAAACCTAGGCGTGATGATATCTTTCGGGTGAAGGTAGTCTGGGTGGCAGGCAGGCTAGGGTTAGGGTAGGCCAGGGTTAGGGTAAATTGCCTGATTGAGTTAGAATATAGTCCGCCTATCGATCTTGGACTATATTTTTAGCCGAGCCGTCAATATAGCATTCCTCCTTCTCCGCAAAAATCTGGGCAAACAACCTTGAAGTGGTAATGGTGGGGTTTAAATCCGGGTTCGAAACCCCGAGGATCTATCTCACTTGGGGAGCTGAGTGCTCGAGCGCGAATGAGGTTGGCCTCTTGAGGGGGGCGTCTAGCATTTCCCGGACCTTCTTTTTTCAAAGACAGAAAAAGTAAGCTGACAGGTCGGACTACTGCCACCTAAGTACTCTGGTACTTGAAGTATCTAGGTAGGTACTTAGCATCTTGTTGTTGACTGACTTACATAGCTGGCGGGCAGGGCCGGGCCGCACTACGGGCGAGTCTCTCCGACTCGTCTTCCTCCCCCGCAAGAAGTAAGCACGGAACCAACGGCATTTGCTTCTGTAACACATGGCAACTCAGGTATGTAGGGGGGGGAGGGGGCGGTGTGAGGTCATGTTGTCGCTGCTTCTGAGAGAGTCTGAGACATGGATTATTCTGGCCATGGCGGGGTTTGATATGGTCTTTGCCTTGCCTAGCTGGCTTGGTTCTTTGACGTCGGAAATGACGACCTTCTCATCGACTCGATTCCAGACGTTGAGAGATGATTCTTATCTACAGATAGTCTATCTCGTTACCGCTTGCGCACCTCACATTATGTCCGCCTACCTTTCATGGAAATTGGTCCGAAGCAGCGATCTACGCTGGCCAGGCATCGAATCCCCCTTCCATCCTCTGCCGCCCCCAAGGATCGACGAGGAGACGACGTCAGGAAAATATGAAGGATATGAAGGAATGGAGTAACGAGCCCTCGATTCCTCACTTTAGTGAACACCCACTTCCAGCTCCCGGGTCGGATCTCCCATCGGCGGAAGAGGGCCAGTGGTTCCGAGGACTCGGGGTGGTGCGACATCCAGGGAGTGACAGCCCGTCGCTTCAGAGCTTGCTGGAAGCAGTCATCCCACACACGTACCTATGAACCCTTGTTGACGGAATGACGGTTGAAGGATGACGGAGAGAAAAGAGAGAATAGTAGAAGAGAAAAAAGAAGAAAAAGAGGTATGGAGAGATGCTGCACAGACCACGCACGACCTTGCCGTCCGAGTTTGGTTGATGATGATGATGATGCATCGGCGGTCTGGACGCCTGCAGCTGCAAAACCGCCATGCGCAACCAACAAACAAGGAGAGGGACGAGTACAGTAGTCCAAATGCCCAATGCCCGCATCTGCATCTTGCAGCAAGGTCGTTCCCTCGCTCGCGCGCTCGGCTCGCTTACGCAACCCTCACGACTGGCTCCGTCCTCGACAGACATACAGACATACAGACAGACAGACAGACGCGCTTGCAAGAACTGACAAATGTCTGCCCAGAAGCGAGGTGCTACAGCAGCAACAATGCCGGTATCCAGAGAACCACTCCCTCCCTTCCTCACCCCCCCTTCCCCTTCCGAATCTGCCAAGGCAGTCCGTCCCTCCGTCCCTCCGTCCCCTGATGACTGATGACTGCTTGCATCATGTTGTTGTTGTCGCTGTTGGAAAAATACGACGACCGTGTAACTCGTACACGAACTCTCCCACCAGCCAGCATCGAGTCCTTGCGCCTTGCGGCCTGCCCGGGTCCCCCCCATTCGTCCATTCGTCGTCATCTCGACGACGATGGCACGGACTGGATGGGGATGCTCATCAGGCCTGTGCGGCGGGAACGACGAGGAGGACTTCAGGGGCCGGGAGAGAGTGTGTGTGAGAGAGAGAGAGCATCGGGCAGGTTCCAAGGTTATAGAAGCATCGTTATATCCAGGAATACTAAGTGGTTCTTGGCCGGCCTGTCCGGTTCACCGCTCTGCTCTATCAAACCTTGGAAGAGAGCGCGATATCTATCTAGTGAGTATTGAATTCCAAGATCTAACCAAGGCACAAAGGAGGGTCGGTTGAGAATCCGCTTTTTTTATAATAGGGCTTTTTGTTTTCTTCACTTGATGTGCAAGGCAAGTCCTACAGTTTACATGGTTCGTACTCGGTAAGCCGAGATAAGTATCGCGTCCCGAGTAGGCGGTCGATGGTACAGTACAGACACCACTCCGGTAATTACTGGGGACCACAGACGTGATTTGTTGTCTCCATTACCACAGTACATGGTCACTTACACACATACGAGGCTGTTGATGATGCGAAGATATCATCCACTCCGAGCAGCCCGATATCAGAATGCAATGTCCATCCCACTCCTAATACATAGTGAAGCACACTACATACATGAACAATGATGGGACTAGGCTCGAAGGGGGGACCGGTGAGATGGAGACGGGACTGCTGACAGTAGTTTGTTGACCACCTCCTTCGCGAACAGTCGTGCTCGACCTATCGACCATCGACCTCGACCTCGACACCTTGGATGTCGGACTATATGGATGATGCACTCGAGATCCTGAAGAGTAGAATAATGCGTCACATGGGGCACATGGGTATCTGACGCATCCCATCCATTTCGTGTGTCCTCGTTGACGGAACCAAAAACCTAGGTTACCGCGGCGATCTCTCTCTCTCTCTCCCCCTCTCTCTCAGTCATCTGTCAGGAAAGAAGCATGTTTGCTCTCTCGGGTGCCAGAACAAGTGACGAGAGATGTGATCCGATGTGATGTGACTCGCACGGGCGAGGACCAGGAACAGATGAGAGGGGGTGAAGACGAGGGGCAACTGCTGCTGTGGGCTGCAGTGCACTCATAGGTACAGTAGGTAGGCAGGTAGGTACAGTAGCTTGCATTCAAATGCAGCAGTCGAAGAGCGAGCGCGGGGTTACCTGCATAAGTGACGGACCAGTCAAGGTCAAAACACACAATCTGATTTGACATATGATTCTGACTGATGGCCCCCCCTAAGAGAAAAGAGAAAAAGACAGGAGAGGAAAAAGAAGATGAGAATGCAACATGGTCAGATGCCAAATGCAAATGCCAAATGCAACAAACCGCGCCAGACGCGACAGTATTCCTTTTTCCTGAGGTATTAGTGCTGCAGTGGATTACTTACTGTCTGTCTGTCACCTGTACGTGCTCACTATTTTGGTACAGTATCTACCTATCAACCTGGTATCTACCAGAGTAGCTACCTAGGGTAGGTACTACTCTCAGTAGTGAGTGTACCCAGGTAGGGATTCTCAATGTATTTACCTGGGTAGTATTTAGGGTATATCAATATGGCAAGGATCAGTCCTGGCGGGAAACACGCCGTTCGCCTTATCTTGTATGCCTTGTAATATACGAGTCTGGGAAGTCCTTGTTTTCCCACGTTTCCCATGTTCGCTGCTGCCGCCAGTTGCGTATCTGCAAGTACACCGCAACTTCTGTTCCAATCCAACAAGTTCAACGAGTTCAAGTCTAAGCTGGAAATGGAACAAACGTTTTCCATCATCAAGGAGAGAAGAAGGATGAACTCAATTTCACTTCTGATTGGCGTCCAACCGTTGCCTCCCCTCCCCTCCCCCCGGCCCCCCGGAAGAGCCAGGAAGGCCAGCAAGGCCAGCAAGAGATCAGATGCAATGCGATGATACGGTTTAGGTTTACATGCCCTGATACCATGCGAAGCGATGCGATGCGAAGCGATGCGATGCAATCAATCAATCAATCAGTCAATCAATTAATTAATCAATCAATCAATCAATGAATGGCCGATGTATCTCTCTCTCTGTGTGTGCGTATGTGTATGTGTGTAATACCTACTTACAAAAGAAGTGTACATACAGTATAAACTCCCTCTTCCTTTTTATGACGACGTCCTCTCTTTTCTTCATCTTTCCCATCCTCTTTTACTCTCTCTCTCTCTATCTCTCTACCTTTTTTCAAGGTTCCCTCTACGTGCGTCTACAGTTTTAAACAGTCTACTACAGTCCACTACAGTCTACTGAGGCCTACAATTCTCTCGTCTCGTCTCTCGCCCTTTCAAAATCAATTTCTACTATGTAATGACAACGCTTGGTGCTGTCACAAAAACCCCGTAGCGTCGGCCACTGGAGTACGCGATCGCCTTACTCGCGTGGCCATGCCGGTTCCGGCCATAGAGACGACGACGACCTCGAACCTAACAAATACTGCAACTGGGACTAAACATCTGATTACGAACAACTTACGACAGACAGGCCGCTGAGGAGTCGGTCCATCTTCGAAATATCTCTCGCACCTTCTCCAAGCTTGCAGCAACCTCTCGAATAATCCATAAACCTATCGTCATCTTCACTTCTTTCCACCCCCTCTCCTCAACGATCGCCTCTATACTGCTCCGCTTACTCCGATCCTCGCCGCGCGCTTCCTTCCTCCTCTTCCAAGCCCCCCCAAGCGGATACCAGTACAGTATCCGTTTACGTGGGCGGAATACAAACAACTTTTGGCCCTTCTGACCGAACCAAGCGAGGAGGGTAAAACAATAGAGGGCTGGAGTCTGGAGTCTGGACTCTGGGATTTCCAGCAAATCGATCCACCCATTTGTGGCTGTCCTCTCTTCATCCTCCAATTGAAAAGCCGAGGCTCTGCTTTACCCGTCACCATCGTGACCATCTCCTTGTTGCCCCCCCCTCGCCCCAATCTGAGATTGGCCCCATCTATCTAACTGTGCACGAGACCCGACTCCGTGGACCATCTAAACAACCGCCCCCCCTCATCTAACCCCGGATTTCTGATTCATACGTACCGCCTTTAACTACAAAGTACCTTCCTGGTCTGGTTGGGACGAGGCTGTTGTGTATCCTACAACTTACATACAACCCAACCCCATTGCGCACGCAGAGACACATTGACGCGCGCGGCGAGGCAACTGCTCACCGCGCTGTTGTCAACGTGAAGTTTGACAAGTCCTGAATTGCGGTCACGGCCATGACCACCTCGCATCTGCCTACTTTCAACATCAATGGCGACCATAATATGATGCGGCCGCGTTGCGCCCCGCGATAGGACCCGTTCTCACCCTTCACGCCAGAGTTCACACCTACCTCAGCTCCTTTCACTGTCCGGAAACATGTTAGGCAAGCTGTTCAACCTGGGTGCTGCCCCTGGCGCTCCAAGCCAACCACAATCTTCAACAACCTCCAAACAGGCCTCACCCCTCGAATCGGTGCAGGAAGAGATCCATACGCGCTCACTCCTCTTCCCGGACGCACAGACTCTGTACCAGCACCGGAATGATCAGGTCTTCCCCATGGCCGGCGCCTCTGCGCTGCCCATGTCGACCTCCATCGCCAACCCCTTCGACCTTGACGGGGAGATCGAGCTTGAGGGCCGTGACGTTCGCGTCATCATTATGCAGGATACGTCGAGCTCATCGCCAGCTTCCCTGCTCTATGACAGCCAACCCCTCCAGCTTCCTTGGGCACCTTCTCCGACGGAACGCCCTCAGACCGCCGTGGCAGGACTATCCCAAACTAGCCTGCAGGATGCCCGGCGACTACCACCGTCCCAGCGCAAGGCGAGTGTAGGTCCATCTTCCAGACCACTTGTCATCCAGCCTGGAAGCCCCCAGCCCCGCCATAGTGCTTTTGACAGGAGGGCTTCCATGCATGCTCGGACCCAGAGCAAGGCCGAGACCGACTCACAGAAGGCCGTGAGAGAGTACAAACAAGAGATTGACACCTTTGCTGGCTGTATCTTTGGAAACAACGAGTTCCTCGCCTATAAGGGTACTTCAACCAAAGTTCATGTCGTGCCCTCGGAGATGCGGAATGACGTTTCCAGCCCGGGCATCGGGGACGGGAGAGGATCCATTGGCAGATCTGCGATGAGGACGAGTAAATTGTCCCAGTCCTTCTCTTCAGACGCGGCTGTGCCCCCTTTCAAGCAATCCGTCTCATCGCCTTTGCCCAGGTCCGCAGATCGCAAGAGAGTCTTGATCACACGTCTGTTTCCTGTCAGTGTTCCTGCGGATGACACCGTTACGGGCACACCCCGCGGCCGGTTCACTGAGGATAGCTCCGAGTTTCCCTTTCCTCTGACCAGCGACGAGGTGAAAGCCAAGGTCAAAAAGGCGCAGCTGAAACAGAAGAGGACCCCGATGTATGCGGTTGCTCTGATCATCAGCTTGCCGCCGGGCGCTCCCCAGACCGCTCCTGCTAGTGCTTCACGCTCGACATTCCGTGGCTCAAGCTCTTACAACGAGCAACAGGATTTCTTCCCGTCATCTTATAACTCAATGCGACGGTCAGGATTTGGCGGACTTGATGCCTTTGAGCCGGGGTTCAACATTGACTCGGAAGAGCGCATTGACGCCATCACACGTCATTGGGATGTTATCATGCGAACACTCACGTCTCTACAGTCCATCGTTGCGACCGAGCTCTTCTCACTGCTAAAGCAGGCGGACGTGGGCTCACCGGACCCTTTGCCGAACTCAGGGTCGCCTCGCGCAAACCGAGCACCGTCTAATGCGAGCCAAAAACCGCCCAAGACGAACATGAAATTCATCTCTCTCTTCCCCAACTGCCTGTCAGAGAACAGACAGGTCAAGTCTGAGGTCGATGCTGCCAGGGCTCGCATCGTGTCGGGCTTACGAGCCACCAGGGTTGTTACTGGCCAAAACCGGTGGGGCATCTGGCGCGAGGAGGCTCGCTGGGTAGAAAGATGGGCCGGCGGACGGGATCAGGGCTTCTTCTTCTTCAATCTCCTCACGGGATTCCTCTCCGTTCACACGGACTGGCTGCAGGCCCTGGGCCCGTCCAAGTACCGCAGGCAATTCTCGTCCCTGCAAAAGAGAAAGGGAGAGGACGACCTTTCGCTTCCATCTCGAACCATCATTGTCGCCCAGGATCGGATAGCTGCACGGCGGCTCATCTTCTTGCTGTCCGCATTTCTGCCTGCCAACCAACAGATGCCGACCATCCGGACTCAGCGGCCACACACGTCGGCGTCTTTTGGGGCGTTCTCACAATCACCGCCGTCGTTCGTTATCCCCTTGACCAAAGAAGAGTCGTTGCGCCGCAAAATCAACCGTCGAGGTACCTCCAGACACCCATCACACTCCCGCACTGCGAGTATGTATACAACCAGTACAAAAAGCTCAATTCCAGCCCACCTGGCACACCTTAGCATGGAGGGCCGGCATGAGAGGGGAGGCTCGGACGCTGCGTCCATCACGGCAGGGAGCCTACCTCTGCAATGCAGTGACCTGGACAGTAGAAAAACCAGTGCCGCCACAACGGCTACGATCACACAAGAGACGATCATCCCCCATTTCACCACGCAGAAAGGAGATTCGCAACAGTATGGTAGTCCTGGAAGCAATAACAGCATGGCTACTGATGATTTGAAGCGGTCTCTGAAGCGAGGAGATAGTAGCCTGGGCAGTTCTGACACCCAGTCAAGCTCACGTTGGGGAAGCGTGATCAGTGGACTTTGGAACCCCAAGAGGCGGGATTCTGTAACCACGACGCCACCAAGTCGAAACTCAATGAGCAGCCGGGACATCACCCCTCTCTCACCCAGGAAGTCGGTCTCAAACAACCGACGCAACTCCCTTGGAAGGATGGTGGAAGAGGCAGCATCCATGAGCCCGAAGTCCCACTCTCGAAAGGAGGATGTGGGCAAGAAGATGAAAGTCGAATCGCCGCAGACGCCGAGACTCAGCGACGAGGGTGAGCAGGAGAGTCCTGCAGCGATCTCACGGGCACCCATTCCTGTCGAGAGGAAGCCAGACCCGAGCGGCGCATTCGAGTCACCCGTAAAGACAACCATCAATGCTGAGGATGGCGTCATTGACGTCGACGTCCCGTTCCCGGACTTTATCTCGTCCTTTGAGACGGCGGTGAGCTCGCCATCTAGTAGTGGCTATTTGTCGACTCCGGGTCTCAGTGGCCTAGAGCTGTTCGAACAAGCGTGCCGGGTTGCCATCGATGGGGACGTACCGATGAATGTGGCAGGGTGGCTCCAACGTTACCATCCTGATTTCATATTACAGGCCATCCCGCCTCAGAATGACCTGCTTGAACAGGTGAAAGCGTCCCTGCGCGCCGAGCCCAACCCCCACTCGGCTACGCTCTTGGAGGGCCGCGAAGAGAGGTGGATCGACGTCAGCTCGGCGCTCATCGCGGACAGCACCGACTTCTCCATCCGCCGGATCCGATACCGCCGGCTCGTCAGGCCCAAGCCCGCCGTGGAGAGGAACACGCCCCTGCTCTCGTCATCCGTGAACACCATGAGCTCGGCCATCCTGACGCCGCTGATCTCGCCGTACGAGCAGCACCTGCAGGAGGAGTTCATCGAGGAGCCCATCGTCACGCTGGACGACACGCTGATCGAGGCCGTCGAGCGGGTCATCGCCCACGGCGGCAGCAACGCCATCAGCAAGGAGAGCTCCCAGAACTCGTCCCGGTCCACGAGCAAGCGGAGGGAGAGCTTTGCCGACCTGCTCGCGGCGGCGGCGGCCAGCACGACGGTCGCGATGGACCCGGCTCTCGGGGCTGGGGAGACCACCGCTACCACCACCACCACCCTGGGCGTCCAGCAGCAGCAGCAGCAGCAGGCGCAGGCGCAGGCGCAGGCACCAACGCCGCCATCGGCGGCACAAGTACAGGAGGTGCCGCGTGGGGAGTGCAAGTCGGTGGTGCTGTCGGCGCTGGAGAACATCGCGAGGGATGTGGCGCAGAGCAGGGAGGACGGGGATGAGCTGGTGCGGACGACGCCTGGGGCCCAGCGTGGTGGCGGCGGCGGCGGCGGCCGGGAGACGGAGAGTGTGCTCCGGGAGGCGGTGCGGGCGTGGGTGGATGGTGTTGAGGCTGGGATGGAGGGGACTCAGTGAGTAACAACCAGAAGAAGGACTTCATGGTATTACTGTCTGTCTATTGTTGGTTGATTTGGATGGATGGATGGGATGGGATGTCGGATGTCAAAGGGATGATTTGATGATACCCGGAAGTTGCAAAGAGCTTCTCACATGATTGTGTTTTTGCATTCCAAAAAGGAGCATTCTTGTTTTAAGGCAAGGGAGGATTGCAATGCATAGCTGAGCTGGATGGATGGATGGATGGATGGACGGACAGATGGATATTGCCTGTCTGCATAACATGAACTACATAGTATTATTACCTGGGGCCACACAGGGTTTTTATGAAATAGGATACAATTGATATCAACACTTGGGGGTCATGACACTTGTAGACATTCTCATTAATAAGGCTGAGATTATTATACTGTACTCGAGTATACTTAGGAACGGATGGATGGATAGTCGAGCCAAGTCCTATCTTCCATGACCCTAACCTTGACCTTGACCTTGACCCTAACCCTAAGTACCTAGCAATAGTACGTACCGCGGGAGTCAGTCAGCTCTCCCAAAGACGGTTTGCGCTTCCTCACTCATCGAATTTTCACACAAACTTCAGTCCTCATCCAGAGAGGCGCGATTCATCCAAAACTTGCCATCCTAGGGATCCACAGACAGCAAACTATATAAATCACATTACACAGAAACGTCCCAATTGCAGTCGTAAGCTAGTTATGCCTCCGCGCAAAGGGAGACTCGACCTACCACAGCCTATTCTTCACCCTATAGCCTCACACACAACCTTCACTATCAACACTATCAACAATATCAACAACACTATATCAGAACAGCAACCAGCAGTTGATTTACAGCCCCAGACCGAAGAACTATCAACATCACCACCACCAGCACCTTCTCCACCAACAACAACAACAACAAAACCAGTAGTAGCCATGGCGTCTTCATCAGCAGCAGCACCACCACCACCACCATCATCTGCACCAGACTACCTCTCATTCTCATACCTCCGCTCCAGGAAATTGGAACCCTACCTGCCGCCACCGCCGGATCAACATCAACCCTCATCATACTCATCAAATCATAACCTCTATCAACCCCCTCAACAACAGCAACAACAACACCACCACCAAGTCCAAGGAGGAGGAGGAGGAGGAGTACCTCCACAAGCCCAGACATCACCAGACTCACCACCACCAGCAGAAGATGACCTAGAAGATGAAGAAGAAGAAGAGGAAGAAGAGGAGGAAGAGGAAGAAGAAGAAGAAGAAGAAGAAATCGACTGGAAACCCCGGCCCTTCGTAACCCTAACCTACGCGCAATCCCTAGACTCGATGCTGGCCACCTCCCCGGGCGCCCGCACCGCCATCTCGGGCAGCCCGACCAAGGCCATGACGCACTTCCTCCGCAGCCGGCACGACGCCATCCTGGTGGGCGTGGGCACGGCCGTCGCCGACGACCCGGGGCTCAACTGCCGGCTCGAGGTGGAGATGGGCGGCGGGCACCAGCCGCGGCCCGTGGTGCTGGACCCGTTCGCGCGGTGGGACGTCACGCGGGAGAGCAGGGTCGTCAGGCTGGCCCGGGAGGGGAGGGGGCTGGGCCCCTGGATCATGCATATGGACCGGCTGGAGCCGGATGAGGAGAGGAGGAGGGTCGTGGAGGAGGTTGGGGGGAGGTACCTTGCTGTGGAGCTGACGGAGTGGGCGGCGGAGGGCGGGGAGGGGGGTCTGGAGCAGGGGCAGGGGCAGGGGCAGGAGCAGGAGCAGGAGCAGGATCACGAACAAGGTCAGGATGATAGGGAAGGTGGTGGTGGAGGAAATGAAGGCGGAGGTGGAAGTGGAGGTGGTGGTGGCGGCACGAGGTACTCGCTGACGTGGGACAGCATCTTCGGTGTCATGTGGGAGGAAGGCATCAACAGCGTCATGGTGGAGGGCGGCGGCATGGTCATCAACGACCTCCTGCTGCTGGCCAACAAGGGCCTGGACGTCATCGACTCGGTCATCATCACCATCGCGCCCGTCTGGCTGGGAAACGGGGGCGTCACGGTGGCGCCCGAGAGGCCCGTCGACGGGGACCTGAGGCAGGTGCCGGGCCCGCGGCTGACGGATGTCATCTGGAACCAGATGGGTGATGATATGGTGCTCTGTGGGAGGATCATGCGGTGATATGTGTAATGTAATGTAATGTAATGGAATGTGGTGATTGATTGATTTTGGGACAGCAGGCCCAAAAGGGGGAGGGGGAGGGAGAGAAAGACAACAAAGTGCAAGGCATATGGTATCATGTGTGTGTCTTGGAAAAAACGACCATGAGCGAATACTTGAAGTCTGGTAATTAGTTCGTGAAAAGGTGCTCGTAGAAAGTGCTCGGGACGCTTGTACATTAGATAAAGCACTTCATCAAAGACAGAACGGGAAAGAAAACAAATGTAATATCCATATAAAATTTCTAATCTTGCGGAGAATCTCATAATCTTCTTCCTTGTCGCTCGACGTCTAAGCCTGCAGGGCGTATGTGCCTTCTTTATATAAATATAGATACAGATATATATATATATATATATATCATAGCCGGCCCCTCCACCTAATCTCCAACCACCGCAGCGGGAAGTACGCCAAAGCCGTAACCACAAACGCCATCTCGAACCCGATATCCCCCGTGACCTTGGCGATGGGCCCGGTGTACCACTCCTCGGCCATACCGGGGACCACGAGCCCGAAGCTGACGACGCTCGCCAGCAGCGCGGGCAGGCCCGTGGGCAGTCCCCGCGCGACGTTCCAGACGGCGTGGTCGTACGAGCCGTAGTCCATGCGGCGGAAGACGACGAGCTCCTCGACGAGGACGGCGTCGAAGCAGCCGGCCCAGTAGCCGATGAGGGCGAGGAAGTTCTCGAGGGACTCCTCCCACGCGGCGGCGGCCTTGACGGAGCAGGGGATCATGACGGCGAAGGTGGCGACGATGAAGAGGAAGCGGTGGACGCGGGCGAAGAAGGGCACCAGCATCTGCAGGTTCAGCGCCACCGAGTACATGGAGATGGCGATGTTGCCGATGACGCTGAGGGCCAGGAGCACGAGGATGAACTTGCCGAAGCCGCCGGCGGGCGCGAGCATCTGGCCCATGACGCCGCCGATGCCGAGGTTGTCGTAGGCGTCGCTCCACCCGGGCACGTTGGGCACGGCGCCGCCGACCGCGGCGCCGAGGATGAGGAGCGGGACGGAGGAGGTGAACATGCCGAGGTAGTAGCTGGCGAAGATGGTGGTCTTGCGGGCGGCGAGCGGGTCGTGGTAGATGCTGTAGTCGGAGAGGGTCCCGCCGAAGGTGAGGAAGTAGCCGGCGACGAGGCCGCCGTAGGAGAGGACCTGGGTGACGGTGGCGGGCGGGGCCTCGGTCTGGAGGTGGAGGTGCTTGCCGCCGCAGCCCACGGCGATGACGATGGAGATGAGGTTGGGGATCCAGGTCCAGGTGTTGAAGACGTGGAGGGCGCGGTAGCCCATGATGGAGGCGGCGAAGCTGACGAGGCAGACGACGACGATGCCGACGTCGACGCTGACGTTGGACGGGTTGATGGCGGCGAGGGCCTGGCCGCCGACGATGGCCGACACGACGGAGAAGCCGGTGACGGTGGCGGCGTTGAGGAGGAGCGGGATGGTGGCGAGGTACAGGCCGAACGAGTACCGGGCCTGGATCTGCTGCCGCATGCCCGTCTGGGTGCCGCCGATGCCCATAAAGGCCGGCGGGATAACGGTCAGGATGGAGAAGAAGAGGATGACCAGGGCCGAGTCACGGAGGCTCATCCCAAAGGATAATGTTGCCAGCATGCCAGTTGGTAGTCTAAGGGTTCGTGGTTAGTAAGAGGCATGCATGTGTATTGTTATGGTTATGATATATGAGAAATGAGAGATGACTCACGGTAACAGACACATCAAGGCTGTGAATATGACAGTGAAGAGGCTGTGATATCTCTTATCCGTCCTCTTCTCGAGGGGCACAGGCTTGATGCCATTCTCCTCGACACCAAAGTCGATTATCCTCTGGTACCACTTTGAGTTCTTCTCTGGGTGATCTCCGTATACCTCACCATCATCGACCTTGAGCATAGAAACCAGTCTTCCATGCCGTTGATATTGGCCGGGGTGTTCGACTGGATCTTGCATCTCGACATCGGTGACGCCTTTCTGGTCAGTGATGACCAGAGTAGAAGCCATCGTGATTTGTGATGTGTGTATTTGAAGCCAAGTTGGTGGTGCAACTGGGTAGTAGTAGTAGTAGTAGTAGTAGTAGTAGTAGTAGTAGTAGTAGTACGACAGGTGTTAATGATTGGAATTGCCCGGGAGGGGCGAAGAAGGGAGTTTGCGTCTCAGCTCTCTCTCTCTCTCTCTCTCTTTTGCTGTTTCTCTCTGTCTCTCCCTTTTTTCAACCCTTTCGTATATAATAAGCAAGTGTGACAACAACCAAGAACAGTGTTGAGATTTTCTCGAATAGAGTGAGTCTATGCGGAAAGACGGGCCCCGTGGACCAAATCCGAGGTTCTCCGGACCAATTATGCCTGACACTGCTGGCTGATGAAAGAGTGGTCACCCGCACGGCGGATTAAGTGACACCAATGGAAGGGAGGGAGAAGCTTAATGACGGGGATCTGACAAGTATCGTACAGGCTGTACAGTATTAGATGGAATGCATCTGACCAGCAGCAGTCGAGCAGTCCAAACAGTCATGCAAAGCAGAGTAGCAGTTCAGCAGTCCAGTTGGCAGTGTGGGATGGATGGATGGATGGATGGATGGGTGTGTTTAAGGTTGACCCAATCGGCTATCGGTGCGTGTTACTGCGTAGTCTCAAAATGTTACTTGAGTTACATGAAAGAATTGTGGATTATGGCTTTTTCCTTATTACCGTAGTCGAGTGTGGCCAAGAAGGACTGGACCATGACACACACATACTTAGTATACACACACACACAACGGCAGACCGGCTCAACTGCCCAGTCCCAGTCCCCCCCCCCTCTCTCTCTTATATTACCTACTTCTGTACTCATCTACCGTCTGAATTTGCAGAAAGAAATGATACCCAAATCTATTATTCCGTTGAAAACAAATATAACAAACAGTATTACCCCACAAGGTACACCAGAAAAAAGGAAGACAAATAGATGTGGATAGTTCCGGACAATGAAGGATCGAACTACACAGTACACTAAAAAAGGTCCGGAAGAACGGAAATCCATAAGTCGAGTACGCGGAACTGTAAAAAGGGTTAGAAACCACTCAAACTGCACACATGCCCAAGACTACCTAGTTAGTACTTCTTATCATTCATCGCTTATTTGGTGACATTGGCAGTGTCTGGTAAACGGGCGCCATTACCATCTTACCGGACTTGGTCACCGAGCGAGGGATCAACCAATAATTATCAACCAAGTCCGTCCTGATTCTAGATGATTCATCAGAGGCGAGATCCATCCAACGAACTCGCTAAGCATTTGAACTGACAACCCTCAACTACACCGTCCTTTTAGTTTTAGTCAGCAAGAATGCTGCCTTCTTCTGCAAGTATTGACTTGACTTTGATTATAAATCACACGAGGCCATCATGATGGTTTATCCTCTACATATAAGCACCTTGATATATGTAAACACTAAACCATGCCGCATTGACGTTGAAACAGCCACATCCCCCCCCCCCAACCCAGATCCCAGATCTCCAAGCCCCGGATCCAAACTGTCGGATCCAGGAAACACCCAATGGGCTTTCACGCTTCTGGCCGGTTGGTTCTTCCACCCCAGCAGCCAAAATCCTTGAGGGTGTTTTGTTTGTCTGTTCCTTGCCGGCCGGCAGGAATCCTGGGTGGTTTGAAGCTAAACACCATTCCAGAAGCTTTCTTGTCCAAGGCCATCACTGGTAGGGTGGATTTGGCTGGCACTTGAGGTGGGTGGGTGGTAGGACGGAAGGACGGATGGACGGATACTAAGGATCTAGGGTGGCATGGGGGGGGGCGTCCACACAACGTCGTCCGGTACATCACCTTGGTACGCTAGCTAGTAGCGCATCCATCTCCTTCTCCAAAACAAACTTGGGACTGGACTGAATTATCATATTAATTGCAGTGATACTGCGGAGTGCAGATGAGCTAATCGACCCCCTCCATGCTTTTGTGCACAGCACAATATACCCCTACCACTGGCCTTGCCCTCCCATGCTGTTAAGCTCGTATCTTTTGACATCAACTCCTGGAATCGTGTGCTATGCGTACATGCTGCGGTGCACTCGATGCTGGTGCACTTTCCCTCCTCAACTCGCGTCACCCCGGGACATATTGTACTGTACAAACGGTATTAAAACCCCAGGAGTAATGTAGTGTATCTCATCAGCCCACAAGGATGCTATGCTCCGTCAGCTCTCCCAAGCGGCATACTTCCCGCCGGTGGATTGACCGATGTACATCAGCCTCCCGCATGCTTGACGTGCTCAATATGCTCACGTTTCTGGCGAGTCCCCTCTCTTCCAAAGCCCAAAGATTCAGGTGATACACGCTATGAATCTTCGGTCTGGGGCTCCTTGGACTCAGAGGCATTGTTCTCTGTAGGCTCCTCATCTTCCTTGTCCTTCTTGTCATCCTTTGGCTCCACGGACCCCTGGGGCTCCTGGGACTCCTGGGGCTCCTGAGGCTCCTGGTCACCCTTGACCTCCTCCGTTGACGCCGTTGACGGCTCGGTGACCTCTTCTTCAGTTGTTACTGAGGGCTTCTCTTCTTCTTCCTTCTCCAAGGCGAAGTCATGTGTGCTTGTCGAGGCAAGTTCAACATCTTCTGGCTCTGTTTCGGGTTTGGATGGCTCCGCATCCTCAGCCGACTCGGTCTCTGCCTCTGCCTCTGCCTCTGCCCCTGTCTCCGTCTCCGTCTCCACCTCCGCCTCCTTCGGCGCCTCTTCTTGTTCATCATCCTCTGTAATCACGGCCGACTCAGGGTCGCTGACCTCGCTAGCCTCCTCGTCTTTGGGCGCAGACTCTGGATCTTCCTGGCTCTCTGAATCGGTTTCCGGGGCGCTCGGCTCCTCCTCTTCGGCTTCGGGCTTCGTCTCCGGTTGCGTGGCCGAGACGTCTTCTTCCTCCACCGTCTCTGGCTTCTCCTCCTCTTCCATCATGTCATGTTCAACAATGACAGGTACATCGGCCATCTCCAGCTCCTCCTCCACAGTCTCAGGTGCTGAGACGCGCATCTCCTTGAGTCTTCCCGTGACATCTGCACCAACGTCCTCGTCTGCCTCCAATACTGTCGTCACAGCGCTCCCCGTCGACGGGCTACTTCTTATGTGGCGTCGCGTACTCGTCCTCCCTGCAGGCAGGAAGTTGTCGTCATCAGAGCGCTGTTGGATGATAGGAGTCGGCAACTGGCTTTGGTCCCTCTTAGGTCCCCGCTCCATACTCTCGCCTGCAGCTGCGGCGCTCTCCAACCCTTCTGCCTCGGGGGGCAGCTTGTAGTTCTCGGCCGGCAACGTGTCGAATATGTCGCAAACCGTCTTGAAGAATACATAGAGACCCGTCTGGCCCTCCACAGACCAGAAAACGCCCCTGTGCTGGAACCATGCGTGGGCGAAGATGCGGTGGAGGCGTCGGAACACGTTGACGAGGTTCTTGACCGCGGTGTTCTTGTCGTGGCCGGGCCCGTCGTTGCCGGATAGCGCCACAAACCGCGAGGGGAAGATCTTGGGGTTCGTCACGATGTTGGCAGCCCAGTCGAGGGTGTGGCAGCAGTAGTCGATAGCACAGCATGACTTTGGCTGCTCATGGACCGCACACAGGAACTGCCACTCTGAGGCGCGCATCTCTGGGCACGTGTTGAAGCTGCAGGGCGGGGTATCGAAGAGGAACCCAATAATCAGGCTGTTGCACTGTGCTATGAGGAACCGACAGAGTTCGTACAGCCATAGGGTCTTATCGACCGACGGAGGTGGTGTCGCTAGCAGCGCTGCGGTTTCTCGGGTCATGGGCTGTGTGTTGTTGGCTGTATGGTAGTAATGCAGAGCCGCCAGATGCTCCTGCAGCTGGAACGCTGAGTCGAGCTATCGGAATCAAACGACAATCAGCGCAGTTCTTCAAGACAAACATTCAATGCGACCAAGATGAACGGCGCCTGTGGTACCTACCTCGTTCAAAGGTACCAGTGGAGGGCCCGCAGCCATGTCCGCACTCTTGGTTCCAGGGTGTATCCGCCGTTTCGCATTCGCGTTGAGCATCGTCTGCTCCATTTCCTGTGATTCTTGTTCTTCTTCGCTTGAACCTAATCCTGGCGACTTGGGTCCGATCTGAATCTCGGCGGGCGGAGGTGGACTCGGCAGACGGGGGGACATAGCAGCCATTTTGGTGATAGACGCCCAATCGGGATGATGTTGACTGGTTGATTGTTGACTGGTTACCCCAAGGGGAAGGAAGGGTTTAGAAACCAGCGGGAACACGGCCGATGGTGGCGGGTTGTCGAGAAACGCCTGGGATACTGCAAGCAGGAAGGCGATCGATTCAAAGGACGATCCAGTGGAGTGCTGTCGGTCGAACGGCCAAAGACTGCGATTCGGAGGGTTCACAGTGTTTCGCAGTGGATGGAGATTATTTGGATGGTGAGAATGAACCGCGGTTGCCGATGCGATCCTGGAGGGCCATATGTATGGGGTTGGCAGGGTTGGGTAAGTTGGGTAGTGGTGGCGCGAGGCTTTCGAGGTTCCAGGTTGTCCAAGTTGACAAACGAGGACATCAAGCTCACAGGCTCACAGGCTCACAGGCTCACAGGGCGAAAGTGGGACCTCGATAGGCTCGAGAGTTGAAGCTTGAACCCTGACTCGCTTAGCTAAGCGCTTCCCCTGCATGTGTGCATGTGTCCAGCCTTATCGATAAACATAGCATCAATTGATCGCGGGGCCCTGTACGGAATACGGAAATAGTGGGGTACAAGGGTCGGCATGGCGGAACCACTGCGTCAGAATAGTCGGCAGCAAACACTCACTCGTCATTCGACAAGTAACAAGTGAGATTTTGCTGCGAACTGGTCAACAAAAGGGCGCGCAGAACATTCATTCATTTTGCAATAATAATTTCCGTTGACCCAAGTTCAATAGTTCGTTTGCAGAAGGAGATTGTTCTCACTTTCTTGACGACTCAGTTTGCAACAAATTCCCTACAAAATGGACTTCGACGAAGATGGCCCTCCCGAATTGGTTGAGACAAGAGATGATCTGGCAGAAGAGGAGGCAACTGTCAAGGTTCCTATAACAATTGTTACTGGTGGGTGTTTTGGACATAATTTTGGCAGAATTTCGAAGCCATACTGATTCTCGATTATCTGCCTCATAGGTTATCTAGGTGCTGGCAAGACAACACTTCTGAACTACATCTTGACAGCACAACATGGCAAGAAAATTGCCGTTATCATGAATGGTCTGACTCTTCCACAACCGGCCCGAGGTGGTGCGCTTCAAACATGAAATACTGACGGGTGATATAGAATTTGGGGATTGTGGGTACACACTGCATATCGATGAAGTCCGCGTCTAACAGTCTACCGTCTAGCTCTGGACATCGAGAAGTCACTTACTGTCAACAAGGGCGGAGAGGCTGTGGAGGAGTGGCTAGATGTTGGCAACGGCTGTATCTGCTGTTCTGTGAAGTACGACCACCTGATGCATTCCCAGCTGTATCCCTGGCACATTTCGATCTGACAACTAGGCAGAGATACCGGAGTCAATGCCATCGAGAGCTTGATGGCCAAGAAGGGCAAGTTCGACTATATCTTGCTGGAGACCACAGGCCTGGCAGATCCGGGCAACCTGGCACCTCTCTTCTGGGTGGACGAAGGGCTCGCCAGCACCATCTACCTCGATGGCATCGTCACACTTGTGGATGCGAAGAATATCCTCAAGAGCCTCGACGACCCCGCTGGAAAGGTTGACGGGCACGAAGGGCATGAAGGGCACGATCATCATGGTCCTATCATGACGACCGCCCACCTCCAAATCTCACATGCCGATGTCATTGTGATCAACAAGACCGATCTCGTCAGCGAGCAAGAAATGCAAGCTGTCCAGGAGAGAATCAAGTCCATCAACGGACTTGCAAAGATTCATCTCACCAAGGAAAGCGCCGTACCCCAACTTGAGGGCTACCTGCTGGATCTCCATGCATATGACAATGTAGTCGAACTCGACAACACGAAGGGACACAGCCACATCGATGCGGTGAGTCGCCACCCAATCACCAGACGGGCTGGCCCGGCTCCCCCTTCCATTTACGTTTTGGAGCCCATTACTGATTTTCTCGAAAGACAATATCGACGATCTCAATATCATTACCGTTGCTCAAGGCAGACCAGGTGGCAAAAATAGACAAGTGGCTGCGGTCGGTGCTTTGGGAAAACGAACTGCCAAATGATACCGATGAGCACAAAGCGCCTTTTGAGATACATCGTCTCAAGGGCCGTTTGGTGGTAGAAAACGGAGATGTCAAGATAATACAGGGTGTAAGAGAGCTTTTCGAAATATTCGATGCTCCAGCATCAGGAGAACAGGAAGGCACAAGCCAGACGGGAAAGGTGGTCTTGATCGGCCGCCATGTCACCGATTTCAACTTTGAACGAAGTCTCCTGGAGGCCATTTGGTAGTTGATCAAACCTCAATTCTGCAGCTGATGCAGCTGATGCAGCTGATACAGACTGCTCATCATTAAGGTCTCCCCTTTCCTCTCTTATTGGCGAGAGTGCTTGTCGGATGTCCAGAATTTGGCACCAAATGAGACCCATGGACATCATCCGGAATAGGTATGATCAAGAGAGTGAAGGTGTGACAGGAGTAATGGGAAGTGACATGAATGGCAGGAGTGGATTAGGCCCCCAAATAACCCTGGAGGGATCCGTGCAGCCGTGGCGCTTGACCCGAATGTGTCTTAGTTTTACTATGAGGTCCATGCTCCCCGTGTCCCCGTCTATTTTGGTGGGGGTTGTGTCCGTGCGTCAGTGCATGCTGTGAGGCGGGAACTTCTTTGCTGCTAGAGTTGCATTTGAGCCTCGTTTGAAAGGGAGATCTGAACTTCATCTGTCCCCAGCACCAAACCACACCCCCCCTAAACGACCAATCCAGCTTTAACCCACCACCCGAGACTATATCGCACGATCCGAATACGTTCCGAACACACTCGAACCCTGTGTCTTGCACCAGCGATTGGTAGAAGATATACAAAAAGAGAAAGGCAGCAACAATGAATAGAACAGGTACGATGGCAAAGAGCTGCCCTCCTTCGCATTCGATCCCGGCCCTTTCATCCCCATATCCCACGATTTACAAACCTGGCATCGAATGAAGGATATCAGTGCGACCCGGATACTACTGCTTGACACCTTTGAGGATCCCACTTGGGGATAACGAATGTTGCGCAACATGTGTCCCTCTATACAGCTCCCCAGGCTGCCTGCTGTCTTTACAATGCTGTCTTGCAACCTGCTGGTCCTTCTTGCTGTTCTTGTCCCCCTTTGGTGGTGCCATGGTGTATATCTTTGACAAATGCCTGTGTACTATGTGTGAAACTGCATATGCACACAATGCGCTGCCCGGTGTTCGCTCCCTGCATGGAAGGCCAAACAGATTAGCTAACAAAGGTTCTCTGGGCCAGGAACGGTTCCTCAGTCCCTAAGGGGAATGCCAGGTGGTTTTGGAGGAGGTCAGCAGCAATCGCAACATTCTGGAAGAGGCGGAGCAAACAGGTTGCCAAATGGAAAGCTGGGTAAGGGACAAAGGCCTGTGATGTATGCCTTACAGTGGTGCTGATGTCTGCAGCAATACCAGTAAACAACGGTTCTGGCTGGGCTTTTGGAGGAGTTGGTCCTATGAGCGCTGGTGGAATACAAAATCCCACAAGACAGCTGGGGGGAGGTGCAACTTTCGCCCAAAGTTTAAGCGGGTCTACGCCAGCGACACCACTCGACCTATCGTAGGTGTATACCTCACCCGTCACTTCTTTTTCGTCGTCACTCCCTTCAATTTGTCCTTTACTCTTTTTGGGAAGCTCTCCCTCCAATGATTTTACCATGACAATCTCTGGAGCACCCTCGAGACCAAAGTTGGTACCGAGGCTGAAGACGTCAGCTCCTCCACCACCACAGCAGCAGCAATCCAATGCGCCGCCTGTGGTTAAGTCGTGGTCCCAAGTCGCCCGAGGTGATTCAAAGGAGGACAAAGCCAAAAAGGAAGAGGAGGCCAATACTAAACCTCGACATGTTCCTGGATATTCGAATGTGGCCGTCACCACAGGGTACCGTCGAACCTTTCGCACTTCACGCTTATGCACTCGCGTGCACGCGCACCCCCTGCTACCCCCACCTTACGCGCTCACCATTGCATACCCAGGATTGAGTAAAGGCTGACTGATGATAGTGAATTCCCACAATTGAGCAACAATGCGCAAATTCCAGGCACAAACCAACAGTCCATGTGGGGAGGACAGGCCGCCAGAAACCTAGGCGGACCAGCACCAAGAAACCCTGGTGCTGCAATTCCCCAGCAAGCTCAACAAGAAGACCTCTTTTCTCCTGCCTCCCGACTTTCTTCCAGTCAGAATTCATTCAGGTTTGGGAGCCAGGCTAGCATCGGCCAGGCACAGCAACCACAAGCCAGCGGCGGCGATGAGTTCCCACCTCTGAATAGGAACGGCAATGGTGACATTGGCCAAGAGCGCGTCGCGGGCCTGATGACTGGTATGAACATTGGCTCTCAAGCTGCCGTCACGTCACCACCAGCCCAGGCTAGGGGCTCTGGAAACGGTCTTCTCAATGCCGTCACGGCGAATACGCGCGCCTCTGAGGCACGCTCTCCAGTTGGTATGTGTTGATTATAAAGTTCGCTCATGGGTCATGCCTGACTGACCATTAACAGGAGCTCGGCCCTCAGAAGGTCGGTCTTCAGTTACGGAGGACGACGTGCGGCAGAATCCATCCTTCCGGGAAGATGGTTCAGCTTCTCAGCCTGCCCTTTCGGACGCGCCAGGCCAACCTTTAGAGATGCGCAATCCTCTGGGTACCCTTGGCATCGATGGACCGAGCAGCAAAATGAACGAAGTACCCGCGGAACCTTCATCCTCGGCAGCGCAAGATCCTCTTGTCGGCATGTCGGAAGGTGACAAATGGGGCATCAAGGGCCTCTTGACGCTGATGGCGAAGTACCCTTCCTACCACGCTCTGGCACATGGTATGAATCCAGCTGAGCTGGGCCTTGATTTAACCAGTGATGCGTGAGTACCAAGCGTCCTCCCTCGGCGAACTTGACTAATTAGCGATTGCTACAGGCCAATCTCGACGCAAACTTTCTCGCTCACCAGCCATGAGGCACCCAAACCACTGCTCCCAAAGTTCAGCCTTCCAGAGTGCTACACTGTTAGGAATACGCAACCCATAGAGCAAAAGATGCCAAACTTCACCGAAGAGACCCTTCTCTACATGTTCTACGCCAATCCGCAAGATAAGCATCAATACCTCGCGGCCCAGCAGCTGTAAGTAAACCTCGGTGACGCGACTTCTGGCCTACTTACTGACTTCTGGTGTAGGTATTCACGGGGCTGGCGGTGGCACAAGGTGCACTGTTTCTGGCTCACTAAGGACATCGAGATGCAGCCACTGTCAATATCACCCGAGGCCGAGCGTGGATACTATGTGATCTGGAACACCAAGGAGTGGGTGCGGGAGAGAGTGAGTGCAATAAGCGTCTGTGCCTCTATGCGATCCTTTTACTGACCTGACTGCAGCGAGAACTTGTTCTGCGATACTCTGATCTTGAGACCTTCCCAGACATCAACCAAGGGCCTCATTCATAGGGACCAAAACGAGCCCGTCTCTGGGAAGAGTCTCCGACACTACTTGCCGTGTGAGGCCACAACAAACCTACTTGTCTGTTGTAAAATTATGTTTGACATATCATACTGTTATACGCTTTCATAGGGCTCTCACTCAAGGGTCTCCCAGGGTATTACCTGGTCACCCGGAGTTTACCAATCCAGACGGAGAGCCGGTCAACGGGGTCATGTTTTGTTAGCAGCCATCCGTAAGGCGTATCTTGTTTGGGGGAAGGCATGGTGTGCCTTTTAAAAGTTCTGGCTCCGGACGGGTGAAAACATGAAATGATACTATGGAAAACTTCTGACGATATGCAGCTCGTCACAATCACTCCATGGAAATGAATACCTATTATTTTTATAATGTTCGCTCTCCTATGACGCTGGTGATATGTTGCTGTTCCTAACTGTGAATCTACCCTAACCCTTGCGGTGCTCTGCAGCTCCACCCACCGACTCAGCCCCAAGCAGCCGGGCCCCGACATCGAGAGCTATCAATCCGCCCGTCACTCCTGTCCGTGGCTCATCCCACGCACCTGGAAATACCAACTTCATCGACTCTCCTCGCTTTACCATCGCCTCACAACGGAAGCCACTAGGCAATTGGAAAAATCTGCCGAATTCGGAGATTACTACCTCCTTGCGGATCTCTCAAGCACAAGGCGTCACAGCGGCCGCCACCCCCAACGAGCAGCTCGGATACTGTGTACACTTACCGAAGACGATACATACATCAAGAATATAAGAATCCGCAGCGATACGGGAGTAGACGAAAGGGAAGATGGCCAACGACCAGATCAACCTGCCATCATTGGTGGTGATACTCGTACTATCAGGCCTGATCGTACGGTACCTGTTCTTCTCGTCGCCTGCTGGCAACCAGCAACCGCGCGACTCGCTGTCGCAGATGAGACAGCGCGAGGCAGCCGTCGAGAGGATACAGCAGATGTTCCCGCAGGTGGACCGGAGGACGATCCTGTGGGACCTCCAGAGGAACGGGGGCAGCATCGCGGCTACAACGGAGAAGATCCTCTCCGGGAGGATGGAGACGGTGAGCCTCCCCCCTTCCCCCGTGGCCACAGCCGGAATGTTGCTGACTGATTGGTAAATTACAAAAAAAATAGCCACCGATCACCTTCCAGCCTCCACCACCACCGGGCTCTAACGGGGCCTCCTCGGCGGCGGCGGCGGCGGCGACGTCGAGATCCGGCAGGCCCGCCGAGAAGCCGACGCAGCCGAACCTGATCCAGAGGTACAAGCTGGAGGACAAGGTCAGGGAGCAGTCGGAGATGTCCTCCGAGGAGGCGGCTGCCAAGAAGTGGAGCAGCAACAAGGAGGAGCGCCAGTCGCTGCTCCAGAAGAGACGGGACGAGATGATCCTCGCGGCGAGGCGCAAGATGGAAGCCAAGATCGCGGCCGAGAAGGCAGCAACTCCCGGGTCTGCTTGATCACGGCCTGCTGTGGACGGACTGTTGTGGACATACGAGAACGGCAAAATTATTGTGGCATGGTGTGCATATCATCAGGGAGGGAAAATAAGATGGCATCAGCCTCTACAGGCTCGGACTGGCCCTTTTGAGGTGTTCATCCAGAGGCCTAGGGACAGACTGGGAGATCATCACCCTGTTCTTAGATATATGAGGGGCGAGGACAAGATCAAATGGGGAGGCCGATTACAAGGATACCCGGTTCCGTTTAACAAGGTGTTTCGGTCAGGTTCGTTACATTCAACCACAAACCACTCGACAATGGGAATTATGGCATATGGAAGAAGACATCATGTATAGGGCAGCCCCGAAACATTGTGTGTTCAAGTGGCTTGAACTCGTCCATTTTTTCTCCCCAGCAGTACCGGTCACTTACGATCTTAAGACATGATTCCCCCCTGACCCACACCCAGTCTCGGGTCCCTCATAAGAGGCACCTGGGTTCATCTTGCAGAAGGCCCACGTGCGCGTTGGTCAGCCCATTTGGACACCGATCTGGCGCGGCTCTACGCCCCGCTATGACGCGACAGGCCGGGTTTCGCGAGATAAAGAAAACGGGGTCGAAATCTAAAGTTATTCCATGCCATGTTCCCAATTCTTCGAAGAACCCCGTTTTCACATGCTTTCACTTACGGGCTCACGGGGGGGTTTTAAACGAACCCCTGCCCTGCAACCATCTGACAAGACATTCACCCTCTCGGGATTACTGTGGTAATGTGCACTTATTAAGTATCTAACGCCTGACACCCCCTTTTGAACACCAATCATGCTGGTATTTGAAGGGCTGCCGCCGTATCCAACTGCATACACAGGTACTTACTTTCTAGGTCGGGAATAGTAGTGTTCGATTTGTTTGCCGCTAGACGCAAGTGTATCTTGACTTAACTCCTTCCTCCCTTGCTCCGACCTCTGGCCCCTCTCTATCTGGTTATCATGCCGTGTTACCGCCTGTCGTGGATATAGGGTTTTGAGACTTCCTTGCGATTTATCCGTCGCCTTCTCGAAATTTAAGGGCTCTCTTTTCCTCCGATTTCCCACATCTTGGCTTGATTTCTTGACCACAACTCTCGAGTATAGCAAGGCGCATGAGCCTTGATGGCTGGAGGATTGATCGCTCACCACATCCCATGATAACCACCATCACAACAACCTGAAATTTCATTCCGAAGTGACACGATGCATCCGAAATCCCGGTCCCAGCCCGGGCCCCTTGTGGTCCCCCAGGAGGACCACGAGGAGAGTGTCACACACCACAACTTCGCCCCCATGGCCTTCGAGTCTACCGAATCCGATACAGGCCTTATCTCGATAACGGACATCATCGAAGGGCTGCCCACGGCCGTCAAGAGCAGTCTCGGGCCCCTGAGGACGATCAAGCGTTCAGTCAGTATCCGCGGGTGGGCTGCCTACTTCTATGAGATATCGTCCAACCCGATGGGCACGATTGCGTCCCACGAGACGGATGCACAGCAGCAGCAGCAGCAGCAGCACACGACGGTTCTGTCGGGTACGAGTACCACCGCGGTCGAGATGCAGCAGAGCGGCCGCGGGGAGAGGCGGTTGGCCGCGCAGGAGAGTCACTCCGCGGCCCTTAGCACAACACAGGCACAAGCACAATCACAAAATAATAAACAACAGCTGGTGAAGGGAGTGAACAACGAGGAACCGCAACAGAATGTTGGCATAAATCGGTTTTGCGGGCTACAAGGTAAGATCTGCATCTGAGGCAACCGCAGACCCCTATTTGAAAACCCCATGTTTGCCTCGATGCAGTTGTGTGATATTCAGTGATACTAAATTCCCATCCCAGGACAATTGCTCGTGAGTAATGCCCTATCAGAGGGCATATCGTCTACAGCCCAAGGCCATCCCGCAAGCGACAGGACAGACCGCAAGGCCTACGTCCAAGGCGTCTCATGGCTCATCCACGGGCTACCAGAGGACCTCGACCAGCATGAGAGGACAGAACTCATCAGAGCCATGCCGGCCGCCCTACTCGGAGAAGCATACAAGACGTCCCCCTCAGGTTCGCGGCTGTCCTACCCATCATCATCACCCTACCACAGCCGGTCGTCCTCGGACCACCGGAGCCTCATGCACAGGACCGTCCAGGCCGTCGTCGCGCAGCTCTTGATACCCTTCCAGCTCATGTGGGCGTACCTCATCATCCTGCTGGGCCAGGCGGTCCAGCTCGAGCGCAGGTACAGGGTCACGGAGCAGGTGGTCAGGCACTCTGGGGAGCTGGGCTATACGGTGGGCAGGCGCGGGGTCAGGCTCTCCGAGGCGATATACAGCAACGGGGGCGCGAGGATCGGGCAGCTGGTTACGGGCGCGGTGACTTATACGGCTGAGGGGCTTGTGAGGGGGATTAGTGATGGGATTAGAGAGGCGCGTACGGAGAGGAGGCGGATTGGGGATTCGTGACAGGATGTTTGGTTTTATGGTTAGATTAGTCGGTAGACGTAATAACGAATAGATGGGATGGTTGCTTAGATCTGGGAATGTTTGAACAAGCTGCGCATATGGTGCTCGATTGATAGACCAGTCTCGTCGACGGCTTGGTCTAAGGCCTTCGATCCTCTTGCATATATGTATGCCATACAGTGTGACTGGGAAGAAGAAGACAAGGCAATACAGAGCAAGAGGGGGAAAAAGAAGGAAAATAGGAAACAAAAAGGGACAAAAAGAATGCAGATAACATGCAACAATCGGGATTCGCTGGTCGTCACCGACCCAACTACTAATCGATCTCTCACAAGCTTGACTAAGGGAGAGCGGACGGGATCCCGTATTTTCTTGTGGATGTGGTCGCATGTGTTGGTTTGGAGGTGACAAGATATTATATAGTGAGTTGGTGCTGTTGACCTTCCCGGTGTTCAAACAGCATGTTGCTATCGTGTAAAGCCTAGCACAGCCGAGCAGCCGAGCAGCCGAGACAGAAAGAGTGTAAGTCCCAAATCTGACAGGGGTTTCCCTTATCAGCAGCCTATCGATAAGGAAGTTTTTCCATGAACCCCGACGAATCGCGACCCCAAATCAATCCGGAGTGAAACTTTTAGGAACATTTATCCCACTGCAAAGCTTTTCGCCGCAACCAGTTGATTCCTTGCCTTCTGTTTCCGACTCCAATTGCCAGAGTCTTTTTGGTCAGTTCAAGGTCTTTTTTTGTTACCTAGACCTTCCTGTCCACTTCACATAATACCCCGTCTCATAATCATTTTCCCTTCGCGAAAATGTTCAAGAGACAGCTCCTGCAGCAAGCTCGAGCATGTCGCGGCCTGCGCGCCTCGACATCCTCGCTGCTCAGCCTCGGATCCGCCGCTGCACCCAGACTCTCAACCAGCTACAGGCCAGCCGTGCTTGCCACCTCCCTTGGCCGTCAGATAATATCAAGAAGCTACTCGGATGCGTCTGCCGCAGCTGAGAGCCGAACTGGAGGAGGCCAGTCTGGTGTTATCACGCGCTTTGCTGATCTCGCAACTCTCGGCGTCCACGAGAACATCCTCAAGGCAATCACCGAAGATATGCAATATGAGACCATGACAGACGTTCAGTCTATGAGCATCAACCCTGCCTTGCAAGGCAAGGATATGTACGTCTACCACTGTTGATACGCTGATCTGCTGCCTCCCGAGACTAACTTTCAGCTGGATAGTGTTGCTCAAGCCAGGACTGGTACTGGAAAGACCCTTGGTTTCCTCATACCCACCATTTCAAGAATTATCGAGAAGGACCCCTCCCTCGCATCCCGCAGCCTCCAGCAGGCGCGAGCAGACGACATCCGAGCCATCATCATCTCCCCCACGAGAGAGCTGGCAGAGCAGATCGGTGCCGAGGCCCGCAAGCTTTGCCGCCACACCGGTGTCAAGGTCCAGACCGCCGTCGGCGGAATGAACAAGGCCATGATGCTGCGCAAGACAAGGCACGAGGGTTGCCATGTCCTGGTTGCTACCCCCGGTCGTCTCTTCGATCTCCTCAGCGATGAGTACAGCGGAATCGATGCGCCAAATGTCCAAGCCTTGGTGCTCGATGAGGCCGACAGAATGCTTGACGTTGGATTCGACAAGGAACTGCAGCAAATCGTGCGCCTCCTGCCCAACCGCAGGGAGAAGCCACGACAGACTGTCCTGTTCTCGGCCACTATCCCCAAGGATGTCGTCCAGATTGCCAGAGTTTACGTCGATGCAAGCAACTTCCAGTTCGTCCAGACCATCAACGCCGACGAAGCACCTACCCATGAGAAGGTGCCCCAGCACATTGTGCCCGTACCCGGTTTCGAGCACTTCATGCCCACCCTGTTGGAGATCATCCAGAAGGCGCAGAACGGCGAGCATGGCCCCGACCCCGTCAAGGCCATCGTGTTCTTCAACCAGACGGCACAGGTCAAGATGTTCGACGAGCTGTTCCAATACCTGCCGCGCTACATGGCAAACCTGCCGCCTACTTACGCCATCCACTCCGGCCTGGACCAGAGAGATCGTACAAGAGCTGCTGACAGCTTCCGCAAGGCCCAGTCTGGCATCCTCATCTCCTCCGATGTAACTGCCAGAGGCATGGATTTCCCCAACGTCACCCATGTCATTCAGTTCGGTGTCCCCCCCAGCCGCGAGCAGTACATCCACAGACTCGGCCGAACAGGAAGAGCCAACAAGTCCGGCCAAGGCTGGATTATCATCCGGAAAGAGGAGATCAACGACGCGAGGAGGAAACTGCCCGGTCTCCCCATCAAGCGCAACGACACTCTCTCGACCGCCTCGGTCGACACACGTAACACGGATACTGCCGATCTCCCAGAGCAATTCGGCGTGATTGCGAATGGCATGAGGCGCGTGCGCCAAGGCCTGGTCAGGGAGGTCTACGAGAAGTACCTGAACCCCCACGGTCGCCATGTCACCCAGGACTTGGTCGACTCGGCCAACTGGTGGACCCAGAGCCAGTGCGGCATGAAGAGCCCACCCACGGTCCCCGCGAGCATGGCTCGTCTCGTCCCAGGCCTCATGAGGGTGCAGGGCGTCGAGTTCCAGGAGGAGCGTGGACGTCAGGAGAGCAGGGGTGGCGGTGGCTTCGGCGGTGGCTATGGCGGCGACAGGGGCGGTCGTGGTGGCTTCGGTGGTCGTGGTGGCCAGAGGGACAACGGCGATCCGTTCTCCCAGATGTCCAGCCGCGGCCGGGACGATCGTCCCAGGCGGAGAGAGAGCGCCGGATTCTAATTTGCGGCGGCTAGAGAAGTGAGAGAGAGGAAGGACCATGGAGCTAGGCTACTGAGGCCTGACATGGGAGGCGAGCTTTTCTCACCAACAGCCGCCTCCCAAGAAGTGTAAGAATACCCAAAGGACCACAGATATGTATGAGAGGCGGTCTATTATGATCTGGAAGAAGCAACGTTTTGTGTGTTGTGGAGACTGTTCACGTACAGGCTGGTCTGCTGGCCCGTTTCGACTTTTGGGGGAACAAGCTTACACTTATTGCATCATGTCGGCGTTGGTTTTTGCTGTTGTTTTTTTATTTGTTCTATAAACTCGCCAGGGCTTGGCCGGACATCTCCTCTTCTCGGAATATTGGCGAAACCTTCTTGTGTACTATGATAGGGATAGGGATAGGGATAAAAGCTTGATGACGATGTTTTTTTGTTCGTTTTGTGTTTACTATACCATGACCATTAAATTTGATGTCTACATATATACTTGCCCCCCCCCCCTTTTTTTTTGCCCCCTCCAGAAACGTGTTAGAGTCGATTGAAAATCACGGCCTTCAACTGATGATGAGCTGACGGTGTTTAATGCGGTACAAATGAAAGCAAACCATATTATCAGACTCCTACCAGGGGATATAGACCAAGTTGCGATGTGCAGTGTCGAGTTCGAAGGGGGGGTCAGTCTGTCGAAACTTTCCGCCCCTTGCTCCTAATACAGCACATACAATCCGAATTGATGTTTCAGGGGCCAGATAACCCAGCGAACACAGGTGCAAACACCTCCCCTTCCTGGTTACAGCTGGCCGCATTTGGGTCATTGCAAATGATTCAGTTCCTATGTTGACATCGTGGGCTGAAATCGAGGTGCTCGCTTCTGCATGTGAGTCCCCACCCCACGCTTGTGGTACTCTTCTGGAAGGGCACGCTCGCGTTGTGGCGAGATTTGCTACCAACCAAGGGTCGCCATCGAACCAAACAAATCAAAAGCAGCACCATGGTTTGATATGTTTGTTTTAGTACGGTGGGAAAGATGATATGGTTTGTTTGGTTCTGGATGGCTTGTTTAGCCGCCGAGCTGCACACATAGGTGGAGTTGAGCGGCGCAGCGAGACGCGCCAAAAAGTATTGCGAGATTATATATAAAATATGTGCCACAAAGAGCTCTTCATAAAATTGGTATTATTCACTTCTTTTGTATCCCTCTGGGCATATAAGTTTGTATATATTATCCCGAACATCATTTGTGGCTGTCCACCGGGAACGATGAGCCTCTGCGAGCAATGTCAGTCCATGACAACAAAGGTCCTGGTCCGAGGGCGTAACTCGATGTTCCGTCACGACCATTTGAGTCTCCAGAAGGCTGTTTTTGAGAGCAGATGTTTCATCTGCTACCATGTGTGGGATAGCCTTAGCGAGGAGCAGCAGATGGTTGCGAGTGACCCGGCTTTTATGGGCATCGAATATCAGATTTCGTTGTCGAAGATGACCCAGGCGGATGATGAAGACCCAAGGGAAATATTGGCAACTATTTCTTTCGATCATGGAGATGACCTTTATGATTGCGAGGACTATAACGAAGTTGGGGGCTTGCCAGTCGATCAAGTGGGAAACTTCGCTATATTAAACCCTTCAGGTGTGTTTCCTTCCAGTTGCTTGACCTAACCTGCCCTCTTGATTACTTCGATGACATGAGATATACCACTATTCACGTCATAGAGTGGGAAACTTGATGTCAAGTCATACCCCTTCTCAGACCCTGCTGTGAGGTGACTATATCATAGTTGGAGTTATTCAACTGTTATCTCAGTAAAGACTGTGAGTCGTCAAAATGATCAACGAAGTTGACAGTCTTGAACAGTGTTTCCGACCCAAAGGGCTCCTCCGAGACTCACAAGTAGCACAAATGACCCATCATGCTGGAACACAGTATCGAAATGGATCGACGAATGCTGCACCAAGCACGATACTTGCCGAGAATCGCAACAACCACAGTGGATGCCAACGCGGTTGGTTGACATCTCAGAATATGAGAATGGATTCGTACGCATTGTGAACTCATCCACCCTCCCCGAGGATTCCGGCGAGCTCTATCTGGCTCTCAGTCACTGCTGGGGGCGCAAACCCTTTCTAGTGATGAAGCAAGACAACAGGGAAGAGTTCGAGCGGAGCGTGCTGATCTCGTCCCTGGCGCCCAACTTCCAGGACGCGATCTTCATGACCCAACAGCTCGGCTTCCGTTACGTCTGGATCGACTCGCTGTGTATCATCCAGGGCTCGAAAGAGGACTGGGACAACGAGGCGCCCACGATGAACAAGGTCTACCGGAACGCCTTCCTCACGCTGGGGGCCATGGCGTCGCCGCACGGGTACGGGGGCCTGTTTAGGACACGGGACCCGGAGATGGCGGGGACGTGCCGGTTCGGGGTCAGGACCGAGGAGGCGGGCGACATGGAGTGCCTGCTGGTCAGGTCGGACTTCTGGGAGGTGCAGGTGCGGCAGGCGCCGCTGAGCCAGCGCGCGTGGGTCGTCCAGGAGCGGATCCTGGCGCCCCGGAGTCTGTACTTTGGGGAGAGCCAGCTGCTCTGGGAATGCCGGCAGCAACATGCCTGCGAGATGTTCCCGGATGGGATCCCCAACGTCTTCATGAGCGACATCAAGGAACCCCAAGCAGTTGATGTCGTCTCCGTGAAGGCGTTCGAGGCCACTCTCAGGCGGTTGAACAGGGCGGCCTCCGATGACGAACACTCCGATGAGGACGGCGGTGACTGGGAGCCACGACAGTATGAGAGCCCCTACGAGGTGTGGAATGATATACTAGAGTCGTACGCCAAGTGCGATCTCACAAACCCAAACGACAAGTTGGTGGCCATATCGGGAGTGGTGAAGGATTTCGCCAACGCCATCAACGACGACTATCTGGCTGGGTTATGGCGTAAGAACCTCATCAACGGTCTTCTCTGGGTAGCCAAGGATGAGATATCCCCCGAGAAATACCCCCCTTCCGTCCGGCCCGAAATGTATCGAGCTCCCTCGTGGAGTTGGGCGTCTATCGACGCCCCCGGCACAAAGGCGCAGGCTGCCGAGAGAAAGCTCCATGGCGACTATGTCCAAGTCTTGGACGTTCAAGTTGAAGCCCAGGCAGGTGATTCTACCGCAGCCGTGAGACACGCGTGCCTGCATCTCCAGGGACGTCTGATCAAGACACGCCACAAGCCTCGCCGCGCTGAGTGGCCGTGCTTCGGGACGTTCATTCCTGATATGGAGGAGTTGTCGGGGGAGGACTTCTATTGTCTCCCTTTACGGGAGGACAACATCGATGGTGAGCCATATCTTGTAGGACTGGTCCTGGCCCCGTGTACAGAAGAGGACGACACCATGAGTCCTTGTTGCGACAAGTGTTCTGGAAAGGATCTATATGTTCGCGTTGGGGTCTTTGACATCGAGAATGGCGATCCGCTCAAGTACTTGGGGATGCGAAAGCCAAATGATTGGGAGGACTGGGGAGATGAAAGTGATCATCTGTGGTTCGGTCAGGATACGCCCATGTCTGACTTCGTGATTTTATAAGGGTATCCGAAATTGTACGGGAGGTCAGGAACACGAGGGAGCGCGAAGGAAGCAGAATACTTACCAAACACCCATCAAGACCCACACCATCCGTGGTAGTCACCATGGCTTACTTTAGTATCTTCTGGAGGTGTATTGGACTACTTGTATAAAGCGCATGGCATATTATGCTGCGTATGTCGTTACAACGACTGAGCAGTCAAGGAATTCGCCTGAAAAGGCTTCATAAAGATAAAGTATATAGACCTAAGAGATGATCTATAGCTATATTCTGTTATTCAATGATATCCAAGATTCAGGCCCCTTTCATGATTTATTTCTTCTCTCCCAGCCTCTGTTCGACCTTCGCCTTCTCCTTGGCCCGAATCTCCGCGAGCTCCTCCTGTGTCGCGTTGTAACTGGCCTGCACCTGGTTCATTGGGTTCTCGGGCGAGGTCTCAAACTCGTCTCTCAGCTTCTCCAACACGCTAGTCCTGTTGTTGCCCTTGAGCTTGAAGAACCCTTCCTTCTGCAGCGCTTCCATGCGGTCTTCCCTGAACTTCATCCACGCCGCGTTCTTTCGTCTCTCGGGATGCCGGTCGATCTTGGCGTTGTTCTGGTTCGTAATCGACAGGGCGTCGAGGGCATTGTCGATACCGGAGGCGTTCAGGGCGCCCAGCGGAGTATCCTCGTCGAGCTGCGACAGGTCCAGACCCCTGGTCTTCTTCTGTGCGGATTTGGCATTCTTGGGCGCCGATCTGCCCGGGGTGTTCTTGTCCTCCTCGGCCAGCAGCGCCTCCCTCTCGGCCTTCTTTCGCGCGGCTTCCTCCTTCTTTGCTGCCTCGGCCTCCCTGTTTGCGATGATGACACCATGGTTAGCCACTTCGATAAAGCGCCCCGCCCCCCTCGCCTTGTACTGGTACGGTTACATGATTGCGGAGAATTTGGGGGGGCGGAGATGCGGCATGCACGATGAGACTGGTTGATCATGGCACGAACGATGGGGAAAAGAACAACAATAAACAAAAACAGAAACAAAAAAGGCACACGATAAGCAGTAGATTGTAACATGGCACAACAAGGGGGGATCTGTCTGGCTGTGGCACATGCTCGACCAACAAGAGCACACAATAACGGCATCAAAGGAGGTGCGAGGGAGGGAGGGAGGGGGGGGGGAACCGGCCGTGTGGGACGGGCCGGGTGTTCATTGTATTGTTGGTTGCGGGCATCCATATCTTCAAGGGTGGAGGGGGAGGGGGAAGGGGGGAGGGGCGAGCAAGGGTAAGTTCTTGATGATAATACTGACTTCTTCGCGTTGGCCTTCTTGGAACCCTTATCCCACTCGGCGTCCTCTACCGCAGCCTTCTTGTTCTCCTCGGCAGCTTTCTTGTTGGCCGCAGCCTCGGCCTTGCGGGATTGGCCCTGGGCCTTCTTGCTGTTGTCCACAGCGGCGGCCTTCTTTCCACCCATGTTTGGTCTGTTGGTTTTCGCGCGGGGCTGGCTTGCCTGTAAACAAAAGAAAGATGTTGGGTGATGCGCAGATCGGTAAAGGCTTGGGCCGGTCTAGAGCGTCTACCCCTGGTCGTGTTGTATATATGTAGCTTTCGTCTGAAAGGATACCTGAGTTTATTGGGCTGAATATAGTGGTTGTATTGCGGATGAGGAGGAGGAGTTTGGATGACATCCCAAAGCCTTCTCTTCTCTCTCCGGATTACACTTGTCAGACGGGACCCAAAAAGCTGTCGACCGACGTCAGTGGGTCAATACTCCGAGCTCGGCCAGGACTAAGTCCTCTCACCCTAGGGTTAGGGGTCGGGGTTGTATCTGCGATTCATATGTCCGTATACAGACTAGATACATATGTAGATACTTAGTACTCAAATACATAGTAGAACCGACTTCAACCCCCCCCCCTGAATCGGGCCCCAGGACACATATCGTGGCAAGTCAAAGCGAAGAGGAGTAGAAGACAGACCCGGCGTGGGAGGCAATGGCCTGCAAGACTCGAACGATCGGGAAGTCCAGCAATGAGCTTTGATAGCTCCCACAGGATCACCGTCAAGCTGATGTCTTCCTGCCCACGAAACGTGGGCGGCTCCCTGGACACTCCCACACGATTATCAAATTTCACTATCAATCTTACTACAATCATGCGAGCAACAATGCGAGCCACAATGCCTGAACATTGCTTTTTCCTCGTTAAAAAAAAACCCCAAGGG
>LKEA01000004.1:1323166-1342270 GCA_003795315.1 Cytospora schulzeri
TTTTTGTTGCATTGAATTCTCGCGGCAAGGCAGATAAGACTGATAAGGCCAAAATAAGACCACACGCGCTTGCAGTTCGCGGGGGAGACGGGCACGGTGCTTCCAGGTGGTGAGTAGACTTGATGTACCTCACATATCCTAGACAGCCGTTCGGTACATCCGCGCATCTGGCAATACGTACCAGGGTTTACCCGGCGTACTAGACGTACTAGACGTACTAGTCGTACTAGACGTACCAGATGTACCGGTCGTACCTGCTCACTTACACCTACAAGCGCCAGGTCTCGATTGAGGCAAGGGTCGACCCTGACAAGAGACGACCTCTGAGACCTGATTGACCCAGATAGACTTTCATCATCACCGCCATTTCTTCCGAAGGTTTGCAACCAATTTTTTTGCCCAAACTGTGCCCCCTTTCCGTATTTGGTTATTTACATCATCAACATCATCATCATCAGCAGCAGCAGCAGCAGCCAGCTGTGAGACACCGGTGGGTGCACAGGGCACAGAAGCACAGGTCATGTCGCCCGACGAAACTGAGGCTGTCAGACCGCTCAATCCGATGTTATGCGTTGACAGAAACGGGGCCATCGGGATCGTCGTCTTTGAACAATGTCAGCTGACCCGGTCCCTCCAGGCAGTCAAAGTCAACCTTGGAAGACAAGTGTAGTCCAAGACCCAGTATCGTCACCTGCCGGTACTCATCCGGACTATGAACGCATCTCAACAGTGATCTTCCTCACGTTGCGTTGGTTGGACGTGGATACGCGCATCGATCCTCCCTGAAATCTAAAAAATAAGAGGGTCATGAGGAAAATCGGGACACGAATCCTAATTTCCGGCCGAGCCAGATGGTTTCGTGCAAGGTCCAGCATCCAGAGAAACCTTCCAGAAGTTCCACAGCTTCCATTGCTTCCATTTTGTTTTCTACGGCGGGGCCGGTCCACCTGTCCACCTGGAATTCCATCATTACCCAGCCTTGCGACCTGCCAGGTTTCGTCCCCGGGGCATGTCCGGGCGGGGCCCCTGACCTGGCACTGCTGGCACTGTGGTCTTGACAGCCTCCTGGGTCCAACGGCTTCTCCGATTCCCCAGAAAAAGTGATGCGCTCGAACAAGCGCGTAACGAGTCCACATCAATTATGGAGCCCGGATTTTTTGGATGACGCCGTTGCCAATGCAAACACAATGCGGCTCAACACACCACGCCGACGGTCCGTTCATTATTGTCGTCGTGAGCTGCCTCTTCTAGACATCTATGGATCCCTGGGCGCAGGGATCCGCTTGGCCCGGACAATGCTGTACTACACAGTAAAGAGAGCGTTTACCAGTTTCCGAGGGCATCGCCTTTCAATGTTCCCAGCCGACATTTTTGGTTACACAATCCAAGGATTACCGCCGATACAGGCCCCACTGCACGCCGCCTTATGACAACAGAACCTTGGGCAACAAGGCTGTACTGTAACCTGCCATCGGATTGTCTGTCTCGGTGAGGATCTTCGACGCAGGCTATTTTCCGGCCCGGTCGTACCTGTACCACTTACCCGGATCGATGACCGAGGTGCCGGGCGAAGCCGTTACACCACATGATCTGTTCGCCTTTCCCACTGTCGTGGAATGGATTAGGTGTCAAGCCTCTTCCGGCGTTCCGCGGTTACCACAACATTTGAGTACCGCAGTCATTCAGCCCAACCTAGCCGCCGTACGTCCTATAGGTGTGCACGCCTCCTCAATAACGGCCTAGTACTCGTCCAGTGGAACCAACGGCCCATTATCTCTCAGCCATCGGGTGCAGCCTGCACAACCTGTAAGACAATGCCACGGCTACCCGGGATTCTTGGCTGTGAGCATCCGTAAACCTCTTGCTTTGAGACAATGTCTAGCCAAGACAGAATTTCAACCAGAATGGCCCAAAAAGCTAGACAACTCCTTCCACTTCTGATCTCCCGAGACGGATCCTCCGGCTTCTCACTTTCAGGGATCTCATGACGCAGGAGATCTCGATGTGGACGATCTGGTACTGCATGAGAGAGACTGCCGACCAATCCAGGACTGTCATTCGTGATAACAGCCCCGTCGAGACGGCTGGCTGCCGAAATGTCTGGGTGGCTGCATCAGATGGAGGAAGTCCTGAAGTCTTCCGTACATACAGGTACATACAATGAGGAAATTGTCACCAGTCGACACGTAAGGCCCACGGGTGCCTCTCTGACGTGGGCAGAGTCTGACAATCGTCGGAGCGAATCAGAGTGCTTGATTTCTCCCAAGGCTGTGCCCGTCAGCGCGGCTCCTTCAGATAACAGGCTGCCCCGGCCACCGTACGGCTCCGGCATCGAGAGCAAACAACGGCAAGAAAGGGCACCTGACCTCGCACTGCAGGGCGCAGGCGTCACCGCGGCGTGGGCATCTGCAATATGCAGTCTGCAGCCTGCAGCTGCACGTGCATGGGGAATTTAGCCGCTTTTCCACGAACGGCGTGCTCAGATTTACCCGATATCTACTCGTTTCCGTATATAGAGTTGCTTTTCTCGTTCCCCTTCCATCCAGCCCGCCTGCCCTGCCTGCCCACCGGGCGTGCCAGACGCTTGGAGCAGATCACGATCTCCTGTCTGCATATGGAGATACTGTCTTCGACAGATCTCGTGAGCTGAAATATCAATGCGTCTTTGTTGCTGGTCTCTTTTCAGCTGACCGGGGTCCTGATCAGAGTCCGGCATGCCAGAAGTGGACAAGGCTGAGGCGGGAGTTCCGACGTCCCTTCCTCCGTACAGTACTTTCTCATACCCAGCTCGAACCAGTATGCATAGCGGTGCTGCATACCCGCTTACGGAACGTCAGAGGCTCATCTTCCGATTGCCCTTTGTTTGTTTGGATGAGCTTTCGTTTGGTCACAAGCGCACAGCGCATTAATGATCGTATGGTCTCACCGCCTCCCTCCGGAGGGTTTGGCTAGGAGTTGACCGTGATGCATGGCGGTGCCGTCCAGGTCAGCTTCATCACTCGCTCTCACCTTGACACATTTCCTACCCAAGTGCGACCCTGGTCTCGTTGCTGTGCAGTATGCTCATCAAGTGCTGCGCAGTGTGACTCTGTTGAGATCCACTTGGGGCTTCGTAAGGCCAGGACCCACCTCAGCTGTCAGACTTTGCCCTGCATACACAAATTTGACAAGAAATCGCTAATGTCGTTTCAGGGAAAAAGTAAAAGTAAGAATAAAAAAAATGACACAAGCCACATGGTGCTTCTGTCCTGATTAAGAGGCGCTGCAAAGATCCGATATTACAATGTCTAAAAGGAAACCCAATCCACCCTTATCTTGGTATGTATGTAGGTAAGGTATGTCAAGTATTCTGTGTTTTTTTTATATTTTTATTTTTCTGCCAGATGATGATCCCACATGTATACTGTGTAGATTGGAGGAGGTAGAGAGATGCACCGCTCAATCCCTGGCAGCCATGCCACGCCTTATGATATGGTACATACAAAGCGGACTAGTGTAGATGTTGTCAATCTGCAGCTCCATCCTACGTACCCGTATCTGCCAATTCTCACCCATTGATCTCCCTAGAAAGCATGCGCGGGGCAATCACCAGGCAGACGATATGCTTCTGTTGTTCCCGCCTTGTTTCGTACCATGTACGGGTATTAGGACCAAGAGCAGGAAAGCATCACCGCCAGTCCACGTCACCATTCATAGCCTGACTGATCATCGGGGCGTGCAACCTCGCTTTCCGCGGCTTCATTTTCGTCGTGGCTCTGCTCGTCGGTTCCACGGGCTTGCCATGTTGGAAAACCCATCCGTTGCTTCCCGATCTTTGGGTTGCTGTCAGCATGTGCGCGCGCTCTCTTCCTCGATGGGGGGGTAGAGCGCTGCCGCCGTGGGCCGTTGAACAAGCTCACCGGTGTGATGAGAGATGGAAGAAGAAACAAAAATTGAGCCAACGGAAAGTCAACGATGTGGCAGGCGTCAACGAATAAGATAAAGAGGACCGGATGCCGACGTTTATGATCAGGTAACGTACATCATATAGCGCGAAACACAGCGTCCCGATGAGCTTCTCGTGCAGTCGAAGGATGTGGCATGGATGGGCAGATACGGCCCGGCTCTTGAAGGCTGTCCTCCCGTGTGTGATGGGTTGATGGGTTTGATGGAGGAGGGGTGGGTGGGAAAGGGGACGACGGTCGGGCGGCGGTGAAACTTGAACTGCCTAGGTATGTGGTGTGTACACGGGTACCTCGGAGGTACCTGATCTGAGGGCCTGTGAACCCCTGCCACCATGCTAGCATATGCAGCAACAGAGATGATGAACTGGGCACATCCCAGCAAGGTCTTCGTCACGTTTTGGACAGGGGGGAGGTAGAGTAGGCAGGGTATGGTAGGGTACTTGGGTACATGTGTACTTGGATGGCCCTTTGAATGGAAACATTGAACATGGGGGATCCACCCCTGGTCAAAAGTCAACCCAAAGGGCCCACCATAGGGCAGCGTTTGTAGGTACGCTGGTACGGCAAACTTTCTTTCTCTCGAATAGCGCGCTGTGCACACAGACACAGACAGACACATACCCATACTTTTACACAGACACACACTCTCGACACACACTCTCGACACACACGCACACACACACACATGGATGCCTCTGCACTGTCCATCTCAACAATGTTCGGCTTTCGCTTCCCACCCCAGTCGGCCAGTCCCCCGAACAAGATCACAAATCGTCATGGGGCTCTCTCTCTGTCTCTCACAAAAAAAAAAAAAAAAGCCCATATGCCATTACCCTAATGTAGTCCTGGCCGCCCTGGCAGCCTGACTGCAGGGAAGAAGCTGTGAACAAGTACGAGAACATGGTTCCACCTTACCCACGGCTATGCTTTTTCTTTTTCCCTTTCTCCCTTGTCACCTCTCTCTCTCTCTCTCTCCCTCTCTCTGTCTCTCTCACTGTCCTTCACAGTGTCCATGCCGTGTTCCGTGTTCCGTTGCCCTTCCCTGCCCGTATCCATGTCCATGTCCATCATCCCGGAGTGCTCCCCCCATCGCATCGCCAACTTGCTGGCTCCCTGGAAAAAAAGCCAAGCCTCTCGCAAATCAAAGCCTGCTCCCCGGGAGGATGATCGTTCGTCGCGTTGTCCTTGCCATGCTGGGCTCGCAGTCACCGCCTGTTTCATTTCCTTCTAGCCATTTTCCGAGACTCACTTTAATTCTCGCTACGTACTCCGGACCCATGGGCTGTTCGTTGGGTCCGACCTTTCGTTGTGTTGTTGTATCATACATATCTTGACCCTCCCCCTCCGCATACTTATTTTGCGGGCTCTCCTCTAGTCTTCTTTTTTTTTTCTTTACTACCGCACCCTCCTCCCACTTTATTCTCTTGTGTACAAACATCTCGAAAAGCACCATACAGCGTCCTGCTCTTACCGTTCTGCGTTGGCATTGCATCATCTTGTGCCAGTGTTCGAGCGTTGAGAATCGTCCACGATACTCTCCCATTACATACATAGGCCTGCGGCTCCACAGCCGCTACATCTCACTTATTCCACCACCCCGTGCTCCTGATTGCTCTTAGGGTGTTACACAAGACTCGCCCTGTTTGTTACAGACGAGGCGGACTAGCATCCTCCTTCCGAGCCCTGACAAACATTATATGTTCCCGTCTCTCTCAGCAGCTTCCCGCAGACCCGGAGTCCCTTCCGATCCCTCGAGATAGAGGCCACCCTCGAGACAGTTCCCAGACGGATGAGTTGCAACCAATAGACCCCCCCTCCCCAAAAGTATCAAACCGCCACAATGAGAAGTGCACCCTTCGCCTCGATGCGCCATGGCGTCCCGGATCGCCGGGCCAAGCCCTCCTTCCCTGCCAAACAGATGCTCGTCCTCGGTATGTCCCATTGCCTAGATGGGGGCAGCTTAGCTCAGCCTTCCTCTTGATAGAGTGTGTTCGTACTGACAGACATATACAGCCCTTTGCCGGATATGTGAGCCCATTGCTTTCATGTCGATATTTCCGTACATTTACTACATGGTACGGGATTTCGGCGTAGACGAGAAGAACATCTCATTCTACGCCGGCTTGGTGACGTCTGCGTTCACCTTTGCGGAGTTCTCGACGGGCATGCTATGGGGACGACTGAGCGACAAGATTGGACGGAAACCTGTGTTGTTGACCGGCTTGGCCGGTACGGCTCTGAGCGTCCTGGTTTTCGGTTTTGCGCCGAACATCTGGGTTGCGCTCATTGCCAGAGCTCTTGGTGGTCTTCTGAACGGGTAAGTTCAACGAGCAAGCATGTTCAAGGCAGGAAAAGCGAGACTGACCGTTTTGAAAGCAACATTGGCGTTCTGCAGACTACTGTGGCTGAGCTTGTCACTGTCAAGGAGCACCAGCGTAAGTTGATAAAACACCCTTGCATTACCTCTGGAAGAATGAACCGGAAACTGATGTCTACTAGCTCGCGCATATACGATTATGCCACTGGTTTGGTGCCTTGGATCCATTGCCGGGCCCATCATTGGCGGAAACCTTGCGAGACCCTGCAGAAACATGCCCAGCCTGTTCCCGACTGGTACAATCTGGGAGCAATACCCCTATCTGCTACCTAACCTCTTCAGCGCCGCAACTTGTGTGCTGGGAGTCATTATCGGAATTCTCTTCTTGGAGGAGACGCATGTCGAGAAGAAGGACCGCCACGACCCGGGCCTTGCCCTGGGCAGATACATTACGAGCCGTTTCACGAGGAGGAGAAGCGAGACGAAGGACAGTCTTTCCGAGACTTCCTCGCTGATTGGCCGCGACGAGAACCTTCCGCACTACCGAACGACCGAGAACTCGCCCCAGCTCACATCGACACCAGCGGCAGATATGGAGACGCAGCCCCTGCTCGACCCAGAGGTTGTTGACGATCGTCTGCGACAATCTACCGAGAACGCGAGGAATGCGAAGGCCGAAAAGGCCAGCCTGTCCACTACCCTGGCTTTTACGAGACCCGTTATTGTCAACATTGTGTCATACGGTATTTTGGCTTTGTAAGTAAACCCGAACACTACTACCAATGCACTCGCAAGCTAACACTCTTTTGCAGCCATACCATGGCTTTCGACCAGCTGTTCCCGGTTTTCCTCAGCTCTCCCGCGCCGGAGACAAAGCAGCCAATCTCCCTGCCCTTCAAGTTTGTGGACGGCTTCGACATGGACCAGCAACAGATCGGCTGGATCCTGTCCATCCAGGGTATCTACCAACTATTTGCGACTGTGATCCTCTTCCCATTCGTCGTTTCCAAGATTGGAACCCTCCACCTCTTCCGACTCCTGGCCTTGTCCTACTTCTTCCTGTACTTCTTCACTCCGTACCTTGTTCTTCTCCCCGAAGACCTGCGCGTGGTGGGTGTATACATTGCAGTGATCTGGCGCTGCACCTTCTCGGCCATGGCCTACCCCAGCAACGCCATCCTGCTCACGAACTCGGCACCGAGCCTGCAGACACTGGGAACCATCAACGGCGTGGCAGCCTCGACCGCCAGTCTCTGCCGTGCTTTCGGCCCGACAATCACCGGATTCCTGTACGCTGTTGGCCTGTCGACGGGCTACTCGGGCCTGGCGCTCTGGTGCAACGGCCTTGTCGCAATTGCTGGTGCTTTCGTGAGCTTCCAGCTGACCGAGCCCAAGGGTCGCATGGACGAGAAGATTGACGAGGACGAGGAGGCGGCCACCGAGGCGGCCACGGTGGCAGCTGCGAGCGAGTTGCAGCCGGAGATGGTCCCCGGAAGGGTGAGCATCGACATTGTACGGCGAGCAAGCCAGGTCGAGATGTAAACCACGACGAATATCTCGACGACGACACACATGCGGTGGACGGGGCCACCAGAAAGGACACACGCCAGGGCTTGCAAAAGAGAGAGAAAGCTGGCCTGATGTCGACCCACGAATTTCCTACTTTGCGCTTTTCCCAGCATCGCGAGTCTACGGACCGGATTTTGATTGGACTTGGATGCTCTACTATCCCTCCTCTCTCGCACAAAGCGTCACATTTTTTTTTATATTCCCCGATTCGAATCTCTTTTTTTCTCTCAGGATGGAGCATGGAGCAACCAAGACGGGTTTCATCATCGGGGTCCAATTCCCTTTTTTTTCGATTTGGTTACTCTTCTTTCCAAATTTTCTTTTCATCGCAACAGCAACAACAACAACAACAACAACATCAACCACCCCCTACCAGCAGAGGACCAGGGGGGAGGGACAGAGGAGTTGTGATGAGTGCGCGGGGCACACAACCGGGACTGGGAAAACACATATTTTTTGGGTCAAGGATACAGGAAAAAGAGAGGACATGGGAATGGGAAAAAAGCAAGGGAAACCCCATCGGAAATCATCTGTTCATGCTCGAAATTGTGTTTCGAGTGGTTTTTGTTTTCCTTTTATATTTCATTATTCATATTGAGCACGGCGCCAAGGGGGAAATACAGAAGAGACAAACAGGTCTCCCAGACGCCACCACCACACAGGAGGAAACGGCCAGGAATTTGGGATGGGATCAGTACTCAGGGATATTTGTTTATTTTTTTCATTTTCATTTTTGGATTGGATCTTTAGATTGGATTGGGAACACGGGTTCAAAGGGGAGGGGGGTTTTTCTTCATCTCCTTTACTGTACACACGGTCTTATTGTCTGCATTGCTTTTTCACTCTCATAGAACTCATGATACCAGGGGCCCAATGGAGGATCTCCCAAGCAGATTTATTCAGTGTTTATTCAAACTTTCTTCGCCCCGATTAGTGTTACCTGAAACCGAGCCTGGACCTGGACCTGGACCTGAACGGCGGCAGAGTGACCATCAATCAACCAGTTGGCTATATGCACAATATATTGAATGTTTTCGATTTGGGAGTGATGATGATGGGGGATGATGGAGGATGATGGAGGATGATGATGATGATGAACCAATGAGACCAGATTCATATGCATCGGCGACCGCCGACGACAAGCTACCTAGATACCTACTACTTAATCCGGGGTACAGAAGCCGGGGGGAGGGGGGGGCCATCCATCCTGAGGGGTATTATCAGGCAATACGGGGTGCATACATACATTACCTACATACATAGTATACATACTTCAGGTAGTACCTAGGTATACTACCCAAGTTATGTATGTATGTAAGTCCAAGTGCCTGCCCCTGGGTGGTTGCACCCTGGTGACTTTTTTTTTTGAACCCGGCCGACGACCCCAAAATAACCGTTGACATTGATTCTAGCTCCGATCACATTCGGAAAGTAACGACTCACATAATTGGGGGAGGGGAAGGGGGGGCGTTCCTGGGGCACTTGGGGTCACCAATGATAATGATTGATTCGGAGGGCACATGGCATTTGGGTCATTTAGGGGTCACCTAGTCCCCGTTGAGAGTTAGTTCGTAAATGGGGGGGTGGTGGTGGTGGTGGTGGCTTGGAGAGAAAGTGGAGGGTGGTTTTGTATGTGTGTGTGTGTGTGTGTGTGTGTGTGTGTCCTGGTGTGTGTGTGTGTGTGTCCTGGTGTGTGTGTACCTAAACCCCCACCTTACGACGTACGTTGACTTGCTACTGTAGTTAGTAGTAGGTATGCTAAGGTTACGGTACGGTACGGTACGGTTACTCGTCAGCCTCTCCTCTCCTCTCCTCTCCTTCTCCGTCGCACCTTTGAGGGGCCCCCAACCCAGATTTACACCGGCTTGTCAGAAAAATATGACGAATAGCCAATAGGACACTAGGCTAGTTCTTATCTAGCCGAAGGATTTTGCTGGTATGGGTGAAGACAAATGAGGTAAGAGGGGACGGGACAGTGGGCAGTGGACAGTGGACAGACAAGTGGACAAAGAGAAGAGAAGGGAATAGTTTACCTACTGTTAGACACACAAGATGGCGGGTTAATTTAGCTAGTCAGTCGTTGTGCGGGATAGTAGTAGGTAGATAAGGCGACATCGGACCGTTTATGTCTTGACTGTTGGTGAAATCAAGTACGTACGTACGTAGTCTCTGCTTTATATAGTAGAGACATGTGAGTGCGTGAATGAAGATTACGTACTCTGTACCTAGCTAGGCTACCTAGGTAAGTAATTGAGTGAGTGAAGTCTCACTGCTCCTCCTAGCCCCCCCCCCCTCGTCCCTTCTCTCTATCTTCCAACAGATCCTCTTCAGCTACACTAGTCCATGGTATTTCCCCGCCTCTGCGATATGTTAGTAAGATCTGACCTATAGTTGGTGCTTCTTATCAATTAGTCTCGATAACGGTGAGGAACAAGAAAAAAAAGACGCCGACTTTACTCTGTTGTTGTACATAGCATACTCGCATCTGTGTCTACCTAGGTATCTACAGTATCTGCACTCGCCCCCAAGTCTGCGCAACCAAGCCCTCTTTTTTTTTTGTTCCTATGCGATCCCAATCGAGACGAACAAGCACGCCTCCTGGTTGATTGTGTAACCTCAAACCAGCCCAGCCCAGCAGCCCAGGTCTCCTTGCATCGATCTGGTGGAGCCCTAAACCCGTCCCAAAAGCCGGGGCGATCTCAACCTCCACTACTCAATCCCCTACAAAGCACAAGCGGGGAGCGTGACCGAGGCACTTAACGAAACGAACCCAAGAAAGCGCCGATTTTTCTGGGAAAAGCTGGCCGTATCATGGCTGCTTGAGCAAACAACCGCCTGAGATGTTCAAGCACAACAGTATTGGATTCAATTCAAACCTAAAGTCGACCCTCCCATCTGAGCAACACCATCACCAACAACTACTACTACAACAACAACGAGATACTCGACGACGACACGATACGATACGATACCAGACGGGGCGCCCAATCCGACCCGGCATTTCCTTGCGCAAGTCTAGCGAATCCTCCAATTACGTAAACGCCACATCCCGACCGTCGACGCAGCTGCGAAATCGAAATCGAAATCGAACCCGGATTGAACTCGAGATTGGATAGAACCAAAAAGAGTTGGAATCTGTGACGACGGAAGAGAAGGGATAATAGATCTTATCATAATAGCACTGAGCCCCGAAGGTGTCCAAAACGTTTCCCGCCCGTTTCGTTCCCATTTCCAACACGGCCCGTCCGTATGGGATGACGGCACACTCGCCGCCCTCTCCGCAAATGCATCCGGCCAAGCGGCTGCGACAGTCCTCTCCCGACAGGGACTCGCCCTCCTCCATCAACTCCGGGACAGCCAACCCGTCCCCGACGGCGAGCGAGCAACAGTTGCCCGATGGAATCCCCAGTGTCAGCATCGCGGGCAGTGTCAAGCACGATGGTGGTGGAGGAGGAGGAGGAGGGTCCACCAAGGTCGGCCAGAGCAGCAACTTCCGCAACGTGAGTGCCTGCAACAGGTGTCGCCTGCGGAAGAACAGGTGCGACCAGAAGCTGCCCAGCTGCGCCAGTTGTGAGAAGGCGAATGTCGCCTGTGTCGGCTATGACCCTATCACCAAGAAGGAGATACCTCGCAGGTCAGTGTGCTCTGCTGCCCTACCGCCCCCCGCCCCCTAGACATGCACAACAACAGACAGAGTATTGAATGTTTGGTATTGACTCGGCACTAGCTATGTCTTCTATCTCGAAACGAGGGTCGAACAGCTCGAGACGCTCCTGCGCGCAAATAACGTCCCGTTCCCCACGGCCGATAGTCTGGAGCACTGCTCGCGGATGGGCGCCGACTCCGTCTCGGTGAGGTCCCCGACCGAGGCCGTGGGGCCCGCGCCCTCGGATACGATGGACAGCATCACGGCGGTGGGGAGCAACAGCGAGAGGAGCGACGAGGCCCGGCTGCAGAGGCTGGTGTCCAAATCGGATATCACTCACGGGAAGGAGGGCACGGCGAACCCGCGCTATCTCGGGTCCACATCGGGCGTCTCGTTCGCGCGCGTCGTCTTTGCGGCCGTCCAGTCGTCCGTCAATGAGAACAAGTCTACTTCCGACAAGGCTGGGGTGCGTCCATATAAGCCCATTGCTGGCAACTCGAATTCGGCCTCTGGGGCTACGATGCGGGATTCGTTCTTCGGTCTACATACGAAACCCACGATCCATCCCTCTCCGTTCCCGGATAAGGAGGTTGGCTTGGCGTTGGTGAATTTGTATTTCGAGCATGCGAATCCTCAGATACCCATCCTGCACAAGGTTGAGTTTATGAAGATGTTCGAACAGGCCTATGATGCAGCAAATCCGCAGAGGGGCCCGAAAGAGCTATATATGTTGAATATGGTCTTCGCTATCGGCGGCGGCATCATAATGGGAGCCATGGCCAAAACGGAGACGCAGAATAGTCAGGCGAAACCAGGTGAGGGGAGGATGTCGTCGAGACAAGCCCAACCAGAGGAGTACCATGCAAGCGCGATTGTGCACCTCGAGGCCTGCTTGAACAACAGTGGGGGTGGGTTGGAGGAGCTTCAAGCAGTGTTGCTCCTGGCGAATTTCGCCTTACTGAGACCGGTCCCGCCTGGTCTATGGTATATTGTTGGTGTTGCTGTCAGGCTCGCGGTCGACCTCGGCCTGCACTACGAGGACGGGAAAGATGTCGATTCCGGCCTCAAGGAGATATCGGGTCCAACGAACGAGACGCAAATGCGCGAGAGAGGAAGGAGAGAGTTCATACGGGATCTCAGGAGACGCCTATGGTGGTCTACATACTCATTCGACCGCCTTGTCAGCATCTGCGTGGGAAGGCCATTTGGCATCTCAGATCAGGTCATAACGACAGAGTTCCCGTCTCTTCTCGAGGATATGCACATCACCCCAGAGGGTTTCCAGGAACCACCGCCCGACCTTGCTGCTCAACCCACCTACAAATTGGTCGCCCACCACTACTTCCGACTCCGTCTGCTCCAGTCAGAAATCCTACAGGTTCTTCAATACCAACAGGCCCAGGCTGCCAGGACTTCGGGTCAGAATATCAAGAACCCTTACATGCACACCAGCCTTCCATCTCCCTTCCTGTCCAAGTATGATTCCTTCAGGGCTTGGAGGATAGACATCGACAAGAGGTTATATCAATGGAAAGCGTCGGCACCAACTAAGCAGAACACTGGCGTCGGCTTCTCTACCGAGTTTCTCGATCTAAACTACTGGCAAGCTGTTGTCATGCTCTATAGGCAGAGTCTTAGTGTGCCTGCCATGTTTGAGGGAGAGTACAACACGTCGATGGAAGTCAGCAGCCCCGCCATGCACAACAACGAGACGCGCGAGGATGAAGATCGGATCTACCTGAAGGTTGCTGAGGCCGGGCAGAAGATCATGCGGCTCTACAGGCAACTGCACGTTGCCGGCGTTATTAACTACACATATCTGGCCACCCACCACATTTTCATGGCCGGTATCTCATATCTGTATGCGATCTGGCACTCACCGATTGTTCGCAGTCGTCTTGTAAGTTTTACAATTTGAATCCTCTAAAGTGAGTTTCGCCGGGACTAACTTTGCACAGACCATGGATGAGGTGGACTTTACGATTCTCGCAGCAACATCAGTCTTCACCGACCTGAGCGAAAAATGCCCCCCAGCCGAGGCGTGCCGCGAGGCGATTGACCGAACAGCAAGGGCGACGATCAGGATGGCGAACTCGACTGGCGGGTTTGGCCAGGTCCTGCCATCCAAACGGGCGGGTTCCAGGGAAAGCAGGGACCCTCGCGACTGGGCGGCCAGGAGCGACAGTGCTTCCGTGAACGGGGGCCACAACAGACACCACCAACGACACTCGGGCGAACAACATCATGGGTCACAGCACGGGGGGTCACAGCACGGGTCGTCGTCACATCAGTTCGGCCTGCCGGGCATCTCGGACGCGTACGCCAACGTGTCTTCGGGCTCGCAGCTGCCGCCGATACAACAACAGCAGCAGCAGCAACAACAGCAGCAACAACAGTCGGCGCAGGCGCCGTACCACCGCATGAACTCGCTCCCGAACCTCAAGGCGGAACATCAGGACGGCTTCTCCATGATGCGGTCGGTGCCGGGCCCGGCCCGCAGCCACGTCAGCGCGCCCGACGGCGCGAGCCCTGCCGACACGTCGGCCATCGACCCCTCGCTGATGCCGTCCCCGTCGGCGGCGGTGCGCACGCCGCCGACGGGGGGGTCCGGGATGGGGTCGCCGTCGACCAAGGTGAGGAACGTGGGCCAGCAGCAGCAGCAGCAACTCCCGCCGAGTACCACCTCTGCCGCGCAGATGGCTGCCTTCCTGGCGCACTCGCAGGGGCATGGGGGCCAGCAGGGAGGAGGAGGAGGAGGAGGAGGAGGAGGAGGAGGGGGGCCGGCGGCGGCGGCCTTCTCCCCCGGGGCGCACATGAGCTTTGGCGAGCTGCAGGGCATGGACTTCCTCAACCAGGTCGGGGCGAACGGCAACGTGCCGGGGGGCGCGGAGGAGGCGGCCAACGGGGACTTTGGGTTCGGTCTCGGGTGGGAGGGGCTCCATCATGACTTCAGTGATGGGCAGCAGTATGACCTGTTTGATGGGTTCTTCTTTGGTGGCCAGCAGGGTGGTGCTGGGTCGAATGGGGTGCTCTGAAGGAAATGGTAGAGAGGGAGAGAGAAAAGGGGGGTTTAGATGAGCGATGCACAGACAGGAGGAGGAGGACGCCAGGGAGGCGAGGCCAAGTGGACGTGAAAGCAGGAGTGGAATGAAGGCTGGTCTGTATCGGACAGCCAGTGTTTTTCTTCTTGCTCCATCGGGTGGGTGGTGGTGGTGGTGGTGGTGGGTTCGAACATCAATCAACGGACGGCTGGCTGGCTATATTATATGTCTTGGTGTGTATATGGGTAGGCTGTTGTGTCATTTTCGTCTTGGAGATTTTCCCACTGCCGTTATTACGAAGCATATACCCTCTTATCCTTCACGGTGGATATTTTAAACCCCAATACCTACCCCCTCCCTCCTCTTTCCTTCCATATCTCTCGGGTTGGGAGGGGGATGGGTGGTAAAGTTTATCCATTTATTATAATACCTCCATGTCATAGCCTTTTACCTTTGAAGCTGGATGAGGAAGGAGAAGAAGAAGGAGAAGAGGAAGGAGAAGACAAGATGAAGAAGAAGGGATGGATGAGATGAATGTGGAATGGGTTCGAATGGAGGCATATAGTGGACTTAGTGGACGAGCATAGCTACGTGATATGGAAACATTTTGTTGTCAATGTTTGTCCAAGACCAATATCTTCGTGGTAACCTAACAATATCATCTTTCTGTATGCCAGAAAACAACCACTTTCTCGAAACGTCGATTGGAAGTTTGGGTCCGGATCCTCTGGAGGATGTAATCCATCTATCTGGTGAACGCATTGATTGATTGGCCCATTCTCAGTCAGGAAGAGGAGGAAGAGGAGCCCTTGGGAAGGGAAACTCAGGGGGAGGACGCCACATATTAGTGGGAGACCCGCCTGATGACAAGCTTTATATGAGAGAGGCTTCCTCAACTTGTATACTAATGTGATCTGTTGGATGTACTATATTATATACATGTTTATATACATACTTATATAATATGAATATATTCAAACCCAACTTGTAAATATTTACATGCCTATTATTTATTTAATCTTCATATATATTCTTACTTCCCGCCACTGACTTACTGTATGCCGGTCCATGAAGTGCATAGTATGTGGGTCTTCGTCCTACTCCTAACCCTGGACTGACAGCATTACATAACTCCATCTTGACCAACCTCTCTGTAATCTTGGAGGACCCAACTTTGGATTTGTTCCATCCTTCCTCTAATTCATGCTTTCCTTAGACATGACAGACCTTCGATAATGGCGGCAGTAAGAATGGATATGTTGCCAACTCTACGGCGGCAGAATCTCCTGGCGGAGTTGTGCGTATACCTTCTCTTTCTAGTCCTCAAGTGAGCTCCCTCGTCGACATGTGACAGCTGACCTAGCTCTCCCCGGTCCTCCAGCGCCGGACTCAAGCAATCATGCCCTCCAGGTGTCTTTGTGAGTTTGACACCAGGCGACCCTTCACTGTGGTCTGGCGTCATGTTCGTTCGTAAAGGTAACTCGACCCTCGCCCTTCCAAAGCTCCAACACGTGTGTGTCTCTTGCAAGAAAGACCACCCCCATCGACTGACAATCCGGTGCCTGCCAGGTCCCTACGCGACCGCCATACTCCGATTCTACATCTCCTTCCCGGACACGTATCCCGCACTGCCGCCCCTCGTCACCTTCTCGACAGACATGTTCCACCCCCTGATCACGCCCCTGACCACCTACATGTACACGACCGACATCCAGGAGGGCGGCACCGTCAGCGCCACCGACGAGGAGCGTCTCCCGCCCGGCGGCTTCAGCCTGCGCCACGGCTTCCCGGGCTGGTTCGGCCGCGGCAGCAAGGGGAGACGGACGACTGGCGGTGGTGGCGGCCAACAACAACAACAGCAGCAGCACAACCACCCCCCGACAACACCTAGGTCGTCGAGGGCCCTCGGCGGCGGTGGGGATAGCGGCGCCAGCACGCCCAACTCCGAGATCGCCGCGACGGCCTCGACGGTGTCGAGCCCCCGAGGTGACGATGATGAAGACGATACTGCGGGCAACGGTGGCGGTGGTGGCAATGGCCTCGGCCTTGGTGGGCTTGGCATCAGCGGGATCGGCGGCACGCCTTCCTTCAGGGACGTGCACAGGAAGGACATCTCGACGTTTGAGGTGCTGAGCTACGTCCGCGGCACCTTTGACGACGAGAGCGTGCTGGACTCGGTCCCGCTCGAGGCCGCCGGGAACCCCGGCGCGTGGCATGCCTGGCGGACGCACCGGGGCCATACCACCGTCCCCGAGGGCGAGCCTTCTGTCAGGGAGCCTGGGGAGTGGAACTGGGAGGGTGTATGGGAGGAGAGGGTTAGGAGGAATATCCAGGCCTCGCTGTCGGAGCCGGTGTTGTATGGGGAGACTGGGGGGGATGATACTGTGAGTTATACACACACACACACACACACACCTGAACCCATCACGCGCCCTTTGTTACGGTGTTTGGTTCTTTTGTTTGGTTTGTTAATTTGCTGACCATTGCCAGATTCGATTCTTGAGTATGGAGAACACCGAGGTCGAGACGGTCATCGACAACCTCTACAAGACTCTGGGCGAGTCGGCCAGAGCGGATCCCCTGGCTGTTCCTTCCGTCAACCTTTGAAGAGAAGGGGTGAGACACCGAGCATCATAAGGAAGCCGCGCATCACATCAACGAAGAAGCTGACGCCATCCCTATATTGTATTTACTTGAGAGCGAGCACCACTACCGAGAAATTGATACCCAACCAACCCTCAACAATGATCTCTCACGTTCGTATTGCGTTAACCCCCGTACGGCATCCAGATAACTGCATTAGTTTCGACTATGAGTGACCGTATTTGGTTTTACGTGCTTTTTATAATCCTTCCAATTGCTCTCTGGGCCTTGATTTCTTTCATCCTTCTCAAGCTGGTCATGCCACTGCGGTGGGCTACTACTCCCCAAGGACCACCGTCCCCGCAGAGAATTCGCAGGACGACGACACCCGCCCGTGTGTATTCTACTCCCAACAGACACGCAGACTCCTAGCCAGATCTCGAGCGTCTCACCCCGGATCGAGCAGCCCGGCCAGCCGTCAAGCCGAGCAAGCAAAACGGCAGCAGCAACAACAACAACACTGACACGCCGCCGGTCATTGGCACCCCGACAGCAGCAGTATGGAACCCATCGCGCCGAAACCGTCTCGACTGGTCCTTCACAACCCGCACGGGTCCTCCTCCTCACTCACCCCGCCATCAGTAAAGCGCATCATGCCGCTGCGCATCGTCAAGCGGTCCGACAGCAGTTCCGGCCTGGGCCGTGATGATGATGATGATGCTGACAACAGGTTGTCCCCACGCACGTGCAGCCAGGAGACGGACGAGAGCCGTGGCAGCGCCCCTGAGCCCCCTGAGGGGGAGGAGCAGCTGACCATCCCCAAGGTCAGGGGGAGCCGGAGCGCTCGGGTGTTTGGGAGCCTGGATGATGTCGATGAGACGCCCGTGCCGCTGGGTCGTGATCCGTATCTGCCGAAAGGTCCGGTTTTGAAACACCTCGGTCGCCTTATTGATCTTTTTTGTTTGTTGCATGCTTGCTGACTTGGAGGGATAGATTTCGGTGGCTTCAGGGACCGTTGCTTTCTGAGTCCTCGGCAAGGCATGTCGCCGCCATACCGACCGTTCCCTGGCCTCCTTGGTGACATTATTCAGCGATCCAGGACATCAAACACCCTCTTCCCTAGTGACCCGGACGGTCCAATACGGATTCCCGGGGACGAGCACGAAGAGGTTGCCTGCTCCATACTCATGCCCGAAGTACGAGTCACGCCCGACACCAAGGTCGTCAACCACGGCCACCACAACTTCTGGGTGGCCATCGAGGTCGAGGGCACAGGCGGGCACGGGGCCATGTACGATGTCAAGGTCGACGTCGAGGCCACGGCCCACAGCAGCGTGCTGGAGGTGATCAAGAACTACCCCGCGCCGACCACCCTCGGCCCCGGGTCCAGCCTCCTCGTCCTCGCCAACGTCGAGCTGCGCCTCCTCCCCCCCGACTACCCCGTCCCCCGGGGCCACGTGCGGTCCCAGTCGGACGAGCTGATGGAGGACCTCGAGAACCACCTCGGCAGCGCGCAGTGCGACTACCTGAGGGTTAACCTCATCTACCGGCACACGGCCTTCCCGTCTGTCGTTATGCCGGCGGATCCCAATAATAATAATGATCATGACATTGGCATTGACAATAACAACTATCGGCCCACCACCATCACCACCACCGGTGCCGGCGCCGGATGCGGAGGCGGCATCACGGGGTCCCAGACCAAGATCCGCACCACCTTCACCGCCTCCATCGCCCGCCACAACGCCGCGTCCCCCTGGTCCCCGCCGCCCGCGCCGACGCCCAGCCGGCTCGCGGGCGTCATCGCCGCGCACTGGGGCATGGATGCTGCGGACGAGCTCCTCCAGACGAGGCTGGCGCGGGGGAGGAGGGACATGATGATGATGATGGCGACGACGCCGCGGAAGACCACGTACCTCGCCTGTCCGGGAAGCATCAACAACAGCTATCAGAACCCCTGCCGTGGGCCTCGCCGGCCGGTGATGTCGGCCCGTGTGGACGAGA
>LKEA01000004.1:1361148-1373218 GCA_003795315.1 Cytospora schulzeri
GTTCGGCCCCGCGGCTCCTTCTCGGGAGACATAACTCCGGTCTGCAAAAACAATTAGATTCCCTCGGTCTTACCCAAAATCCAAAATCTTCAGTCTTCTGGTGCCCAATTCGTTGTTCAAGAGGTACCAATGTATGAAGTGAACTAATCTCTTCTCCTGAGATTGCCTTGTAAACCTATTCCACAGCTGTTGCGGAACATCTGTGGATGAATTGCCTGAATACTTCTCTACCAAAGAATTAGAGGATTGGATATACTTGAGAAGTATACGGATTATACTATCCAATAGTCCGGGGCTTCTGATCTTGCATGCTCCGAGCCTGCGACTTACCACGGCACACGGCCCAGCCACGCTCTTTATGCGGCTCTCAGAACACTTCATCGAGCATTGGTCCGTTTTCTCCATACACAGTACATTTACAACGGTTGGGGCACAGAGCTGCATGAAGAAAAAGGCAAGACCCCATCATGTGGCCAGTGTCTGTGTTTGTACCACCGTGAGACAGTTACGGTACCGTACTACAAATTATGGCGTCCAAACACACAAACACACAATCACACACACCGCCAGCCAGTCAGCCATGACATGCCATGCCATGCCATGCTATACTCCAGCAGGACGACAGCCAGCCTTATCTACTTACAGAATCAACATTGGAGGGTGCCAGCAATTGCCACCATCTTCATCCTCGAAGACTGATCCCTTGGTCTTTTACAAACGGCCAATTTGGACAGGTCTTGCTATGTCTATAATAATTCTACCATGTAGAAGTTTCTTAACGCACACACAGCATTAGTCCAGACGTTTTCTATACTATACTAGTCAGGGGTTTATTTGGATTCTTCAGCGGTTTCCTTCATGCTCTGATGCTCACTCTTACAAGGATTTCCCATGGTTACAGTACGACTTCTTCAACACCCATGATCAGTCAGCCTCCCTCGCCCTGCTTCCACACAGTTCTCTCACCACTCTCGTACACATCGCTAGACTCGGTATCTGACTGGTAAGACCTGGGCACAAACGGCCTTTCACACTCTCACACATTTACCCAGTGGAGGCGGATTGGCAGAAGCACATCCCTCTTGGGAGATCATTGGGGCCCGCTCAAAGCCCAAAGGTCTCATAAGGGGGGGTCTTGTTTTATTGGGCATCTGCAAGCTGCGACCTGGATGCTGCATGAGAGTCGCAAAAACTGTAGCCCGCATTCGAGCCACGACACAAAATTCCCAGACTAATGTGGGTGAGCCTGGACTTCCGAGCCCCAGAGGAATTAAAACGTCCCTCCTCACGAGATCCAATTTGGTCTGCCACCTACACTAACCGACCGACCGAACGACCGTGCTGGCCTACCATACTACATACTACTACTCTCTATCTAGACTTACACTGTTGTCCACCTCACCTCACGTCTCGCGGGCTGCTTGTGTTGTTATTGTTGTTGTTGTCGTTATTGCTTCTGCTGCTTCCGCGGCCAGTCCTCCTCCTCCTCCTCCTCCTCCTTCTCCTCCAGTTCGTGCTTTTATTCACACGACTCGTACTTCAAAAAATCTCACCAGTAAGGTCTCTTCCACCTAGGCTCGTTGTTGTTCCTTCTCCTGCAATCTTCAACCAAAGAGAGGTTCTCCTCCTTCCCCTACTCGCCTTGACCACTCATTACCCACTTCGCGCATCGACGGTCTGTTCCGCGTCCCGCTCATCGTGCTGGGCGCGTTGTACATACACCCAACTTATCTACCTACCTACATCTTCCCCACGCAGCCGGCCCAAGAGGGTGGTAGTTCCTCGCTGTTGTCCTCCATCCTGTCTGTATCTGTGTGTCTGTCAACCCTTACTACTGCATCTCTCGCAGCCAGTCTGCATACTGTCGAGGTCGCTTCGACTTCCCACACCCTCTGCACTAACTTACCGCCGCGTGGTTCTTCCCTTCCCGTGGAAGGTCAGTGATTTCTCGCGTGATCCAAGCTCCTCCAATATTATACCTTCGGCTGTCATCCCCTTCGAACCTCGTCCCTACACACTCTCTCCCACTACCCAACAGCCGCCTTCCAACCCAGCTACTCTCATTGCCTCACTACCCCCTATTCCCCTCTCTTATCCCCTTCCCCCTTCCCATGCCCCTGTCTGGGGTGCCACAAAGAAAGAGATGACGGTCGTTGGAGCCGTTGCACTACCCACAGACAGCTTCACTTCAGCGCGCACTGTATGATTAGATGTTGGTCTTGGCTGCTCTATTAGGAATCTTTGTATTCTGTCGTCACATCCTTGAACCACTTCACCTGTGCTGCCTTTTGTCCTAATTCTTCCTACTTTACCTTCGTCACCTTCCTTGCAAATTAAACCCCAACTAAACCATGTACCATGTCAGGGTCGAGTATCAATCTGCACCACCACCGCCACCACCACCAAAAAAGAAAGTGGTGACGAAAATGGACCCAGATTGCGCGATATGCCATGCCCCGGCAACGTTAGCCTGTGACTGTGAGGCAAAAGGTCTCGAGACAGCCATCCGGCAAGCCGAAGCCCGGATGATGCAGTCCATTTACAACGACGTACGGTATGGCCATCTCTCATCTGATTTCGTCTCCAGTTCCTTGGAAGGATTGGGCTTCTGAGAGTCACGTAAATCGAGGAGGCGGGAATAGATGGGACGATTTTGAAGACTGACATGACGGTGATCTTGTAACAGTTCATGGGTCAGAGCACACGCACAAGACTACATCCTCGAGTACTTCCGTCTGCTCACGGATCGGCGCAAGCAAGCTCACACGGCTCACTTGGACCGAATCACTCAGCATGCGTTATACTACTATCGGGCTGCTCCACACCCAAACGAGATAGCCGCGGCTCAGGCTGCTCTGAAGCGTGGGATTGACGAGGACTGGCAGGCCTCAGTGCAGAGATATCCTGAGGTTCTGGAATACTTCTACAGCCTAGGTTTGTCCCTCCCCCCCCCTCCTCACAAGCCGCCCTGGCCTTTACATGATAGACGTGAGCTCCGAATTGACCCATTGTGCAGTTGAACTTACCCTCCCCCCCGATGATGAACAAGCAGTTCGGGATCCGCCACTCTCGGCCCTGAATGGCAGCCGAAAGGCCAGCCGAAGGCCTGGAGGGACCCCGGCAACAGTCGCGTCGGGGCCCAGCATGGGCGAACTTCCCGGGAGGCGAACGCCGCCGACATTGGCACCGCCAGGGCGGTCTGGTCGGCGGACACCCGGTCCGACGAGGGAGAACAGACAGTCAGGGACGTTTGGCCAACCACCGCCACCACCGACTTACGGCTACGGCGCCCCTGCTCCTTATTACTAAGCGGTAGTACCGTGATCGAAAGCGGCCATACTATCTATTTACCTCCATACCTATCTAGTGATCGGCGGCGAATCTTGGCCGTCTATACAGCTCTGGCCGATTCTTGAACCTGTCCTTCATTTTACACGCACGCGCATCACACCATCATGGGAAACGACTTTGACGAACGACGAACGACGACACAGAATAGCCATTGGGACCAGAAGCACGGGAGGAACGACATGGCATGTTCCTCAGGAGGAACCCCCGGAGACCGGTTCCCGCATTCTCATGAACCACCTTACGACCTCTTACGTTTCTGTTTTGCATAGCGGGACAACCATTCTCACTCATCTAGACGGTCTGCAAGAATTGTCTTTGTCGGTGGTTTTTGTTTTTGTCATGGATTCATCAATACTATCCGGCTAAACGGCACGGGAACAGACACCTGTTCGTTGTTTTTGAGTCCATTTCTTTTTTGATTTCCTCTTCTTTCAAATCATTTTTTACTTCTCTTCGGGCGGTCTCAACTTCTACGAATATCTCTGGGGTGGATTTTACAGTTGGCGTTGGGCGGGTCGAGCCTGGAGGTGTTTTTTTTTTAATCTGGGGACCGGTGGGGAGTGGGGGGTGGGAGGGTGTTTCCTGAATATCTGAGGTGTCTTGTTGCATCGAGGACATCATCCTCCCTCCTTGGAGGCCTTTCTACTTCCTCGCCGGAATTCGAAGCGTCTTGACATGGGATATCTGGGAACATCGGGAAAGGCACTTGGAAAGAAACGAAAAATCATCATTGTTCATGTCATCAATGTCTTCGCCCTCAGTGCTTGTGATTTACAAGGGAATTGTTGGGTAGCGGACGACAAATGGAGGAGGGCTCTGGGGGCATTTCGGAGACAGTGTGAATGATTTGTAGTTCCAAAACGAAATACCTAGTTAGGCGATTTCGAAAGCATATCTACCGGTGGACTTTTTTTCCCCCGAGCATTCTGGCTACATTTGTCGGTTACAATAACACCTTCGCCTTCTCAGCAACAGGCCCATTGTAAGGAAAACAACATAAAAGCACAACACCAAACAACTCGCCACCCCCTTCAAGGGACCGATTCACCGTTTCTATTTTAATATACGATCGTGCACCTACCTCCAGACAGTCCTGACCGTACAGTTCCGCCCTCGAGGTGAACCAGACCCTCGAAAGCAAGCAGGTGGAGCCCTGCGCTGTACTGTACTGTACTATACTGTACTGTACCTCCCAGGGTGTACCGTACATACATATTTGAGGGGGACCCGTTTCTCGTGGAGCGATCCCCCCCGACGTGTACTATGCTGACGTGCCTGACGCCTGCCTGCCCAATCGAGGTCTTTTCCCTTCTGCCCAATTCTGACTTGTCGATGGGTGCAGGGGAGAGAAATGGGGACACTCAGCAGTATACTGGTATGGGGATGGGTAAGCTTTGACCAGTCGAGGCTTGTGTATTGCTCATCAAAGCTCTAGACCTGCCTGGATTCTGTTCTTGCCCTGGTCTATCTTGATGCATATCGTGGCAACCACACACCACTGCATACCACTGAATGTCTTAGACAATTGGCCACTTATGCAGGTATGCAGGTAATGGAAGGGGGGTGTTCTGGAAGGCACAGGGAAGGGCTCTTTGGACATTTTCCAGGCATAAGTGTAGCACGGGTGCATACAAAGTGCATGCAGTAAGGGGTCAATGGCAATGGAGTATGTAGATCCCAGAAGAAAAAGGCTCCTGATTTGCATTAAAAAAAATGAAAAGACTCCCATAGCCCGTTATGCAAGTCGCCTTGCTTTTTATAACCAGCAGGAAAAGCACCAAACCAAAAAAACAACAAAAGTGGGATGGCTTCGACATGTGGCCATGCCAGTTTAAATCAAATAGGATGGGCTTGCTTTCAAGTTCGCTGCCTGCCTGTCCATCAACTATATTCCACGGTGGTTTCGAGAGAGGTTCTTTCCGCTTATGCGGCAACCTCCTCCTTCTTATCCTCAAGGGAAGCGTTCTCGACCTCCTTGGTGACCTCCTCGACCTTATCGTCGGACTTCTCACCGTTCGAGGTGGCGTTTCCGTTGGGGGTAGCAGCGCCGGAGGAGGGCTTCTTGGCCTCCTTGGCCTCCTCAGCCTCGATCTTCTCGATCTCCTTCTTGGCCTTCTCAACGTTCTGGTGAAGAATGTCAGCATGTATACAGATGTACGGTAAACCGGGAGCATATCAAAACTTACGCGCTGGGTCTGGGCCTCCTGGTCGGCCTTCCAGTGCTCGAGCTTGGCCTTGACCTTCTCGGCAACAACAGGGACCTCGCTGGCGCTCATGGGAGGATCAATTCCCATGAAGGCGCAGTCCTCGACAACGGAGGGCGGGCAGTTGAAGGTAGACTTGGCGGCACCAGCGTTGTGCTTCTTGCCCTTCTTGCCCTTCTTCACGGCCGGGGCGTAATCCTCTTCCCGCTCATCCTTGCGGACGAGCTTGACGCCCTTGATATCAGAGTCGTCGACCTTGCGTCCGGCCTGGGCCTGCAGGTTGGTGCTGGTCTGGAGGGGAGCCTTCTCAGGGACGAAGGAGGGGTCGAAGTACTGCATCAGGCTGTTTGCCCGGCGGATCTCGTCGAGGTAGGCAGGGTCGCTAGCCTCAGCGAGCATCTTCTGGGCGCGCTCCTTCTTGCGCTCCTTCTCCTGGCGTTCCCGCTCGCTCCTCTGGCGCTCCCAGGCCTTCTGCTTCTGCTCACGCTCCCAGGACTGGAAGGCCTTCCTCTGGGTGTGGTACTCGTCCTTGAGGGCCTTCATCTCGGTGTACTTCTCGCGCTGCTGAGCCTGCAGCTTGGAGCGTTCGTCGCGCAGGGAGGACAGGCTCTTGTAGGCCTCATCCTGCTCAGCCTTGATGGCATCGAGCTCGGTCTGCAGCTTGGTGTAGTTGTCGCTGAGCGCCTTGGCCTCGGGATCGTTCATCGAGTCCTTGATCTCCTGAATCTTGGCCTTGACCTCGTCCACGCCCTTCTGCTGCTCCTTGATGGTGCCGAACTGCTTTCGTGACCTGTTGAGCTTGCTGATCTCCTCCAGGGTCTTCTTCTCGTCGACAATCTTCAGCTTGCCGCTGTCGACCTGGGCGCGGAGGTCGGCGATCTTGCGATCCAGGTCCTCCTCGCTCTTGAAACCAGTCAGGTCCTTGGTAGCCTTGAGCTCCTTGGTCCTGGCCTTGAGCTGCTCATCGAGGCGCTTGACCTGGTCGAGCTTGGCGGTGCGAGAGTTCTTGCCAGCGCCCTGCTTGTTGCGGATCTCCTTGAGCTGGTCGAGCAGCTCCTGGCGACGCTTCGAGGTGGGGTTGTCCGAGTTCTTGTTGGGAGTAGCAAGCTCGATCTTCTGCTTGATGGCATTCTGCAGGAGCATTGCATGATTAGCCTCGAGTCACGCACTATGGGGGCGCGGCAATCCGCAGCAAGGAGTGAAACACAAATGACAATGGGAACAATAGAACAAACGTACGTATTGGGCCATCACCTGAGCGTGCTCCTTCTCAGCCTTGGCAGACTTCTCCTTGAAGAGAGTCTCATCAGGCTTCTGGGGCCTGGTGGCGGCAGAAGTAGCAGCAGCGTCGTCAGCCATTTTGAATTAACCAAGCAGTTGAACCGAGAGAATGAGCAAGCAACCAAGTCCTGTATCAGAGTTGGATACAGGAGGAACGAGGGACGATCAGTCTTGGGAGTAAAGACAGGTGAGGTTGTCGTCGAACAAGCTGGTGGTGAGTGGATTTAAATAGAAACAGATAGACCACGGGGGAGGACAGTTGTGTGTCAATGGTCTAATAAACCTTTGGTCTTGAACTTTTGCGTTGAATTGAAGTGATTGGCATTTTGGGCCAATTTGTGGGGTCAGACACTCGAGGGTCCCTGCGCACCCCCCAGCAAGCCCGGCTCACCAGTTGTGACAGGCCATATTAATGGAGACTGTAGGTACTTCTGACCTGCCTACCTACCTAGGTAGTGAGTATCTTTAGCGAGTATCTATCTCCATTGAAGGGATGCGCACCTAGGAATAGACAGGGGTGTGGCCACCCGCAATGTGGCCCGTGCATGAACCGCTAACCAGTGACCAGAGCCTGTAAGGTTTAACCGGCAGGCTTGGAAATTTTGTGAAGCTTTTGGAGCAACAAAGCCAAATCAGCCCTTCACTTTGACTTAACCTCACTTCATCCAACCACCTCCACTTCCAACCTTCACCGACGTCAACCCTCCACACCTGACTTCCTTTGTAGACTTCTTGTCTCATCCAGGACCTAGCGAAAAGTCCATTTGCCCACCATGGCCGACGAGGGAGGCAACCGTGATGCCAACGTCAAGGAGACGGTCCGTTTCTGGCGGGCGTGGAAGACGGTGCACCAGCTGTGCAAGGACCGGGTACGCGACGCAAACTACCCCTCCAACGTGTTTCGCACTATCGCGCAAACATTGTCGTGGTTTCAAAACCGCCGTCACAGACTAGAGCGGGAACTTGCGACGACAGGATGCTGATTGCGATGCGATTAGGGATACGAGCTTTCCGATGAGGAGGTCAACCCTTCTCTGGATAGTTTCAAGCACGAGTACACCGACCACGATGGCAGCGTAAAGTGAGCAAGCAGTCCCACCCCCATCTCATCCTCCCCAACGAACATGATGGTGGTACAGGCGCAGAATACTGACATCAACCCAACCCACAGCCGCGGCCGTCTCTCCTTCTCCGCGCGCCCCAGCGACGACATGGTCAGGAAGTACACAGCACCACCCACGCCACAGAACCCCAACCCCGAGACCGAGTGCGGCACCATCTGGGTCGAATTCATGCAGGAGAACACCATGGGTGTCAAGGAGATCAAGAAGTTCGTCCAGCACATCTCGCAGAACAGCTACAAGGCCGGCATCATGGTCACGGTCGGCGCCCTGTCGCCCCAGGCCCGCAAGGCCATCGGCGCCACGAGCGCCTACACCCAGATCGAGTGCTTCCTGCTCGAGGACCTGCTGGTCAACATCACCCACCACGACCTGGTCCCCACGCACGTCGTGCTCAGCAGGGAGGAGAAGGCCGCGCTGCTGAAGAGGTACCGCCTGAAGGAGACGCAGCTGCCACGTATCCTGCTCAAGGATCCCATCTCGCGGTACTATGGGCTGAGGAGAGGTCAGGTCGTCAAGATCATCAGATCCAGTGAGACGGCAGGTCGTTATGCCAGTTACCGTCTGTGTGTCTGATCGGGGAGAGATGCGAGTCGTCCTCGGGACGAGGTTGGAGAAGGGCAATGGTCTCTGGAAGGAAGAAGAGGAAGCAAAGCTATCTTTGTTTTTTGGGCCAAAATCACGGCCCCACGGTGGTCAAGGGCGTTATTTTCAACCCCGGCACAGGGGAAGGCATCTAAAAAGGCGTTGAGGGAGTTTTTACGGGGAAAGACGTCTAATTGCGCTCTGCTACACCAGAAGAGGTCAGGCAGGCAGCGTCGAGGTCATGAAGGGTTCCTCGGGACCATATTTCGAGGATCTGAAGATATCACAACCATTATTCTTGCGTTCCCCGGCCCTGTCGAGTGGACTCAAAACCCCGGCAGTGCTTTCCCTTCCGGTGTCTTTTCTGACCTGTACTGAAGATGACTACCGTGAGTGCTTCCAGGGCCCGCCGGCCCAGAATACATCGCGCTGTGGCATTGAAGACACTTCACCTCCGTTGTGTCAGGCCTACACGAAATAAGTTGGGGAACAAAGGGTGGGAGATGGTCCGAGGCCGACATGTCTGTCATCAATGGGCATAAATCTAAGAATGGGACGGCAGTCGAGTCGAACGATGAGACGGTCTATGCGGTCGATTGATCACCTTTCACTGTAGGCCGGATATACTACGGTAGCACACCCAAGTAGGGGCCATAAACTCCGTTTAGAGAATTTTATGATGCAAGTAAGCGATCATCTGTCTGTCCCCTCTCAGAACCCGGTGAGCTCAATACACAGACTGGTGGCACTGACTGGCCCGGGCAAGCAAGCGGTCATGACGAGTAAAGTACTGAATTTGTATTGGAGGTTTTCGAATGTATGTATGTACTGTGAGGTATCTCGGGGTTGTATCTAAGCAGATTGGTATCGTATTGCATCGTATCGTGTCATAAAGGAAGAAGAACCAGCCTCGCCCAAACGCTCGGAGCCCCCCCTCCAAAAGAAAATAGAAAAACAAACGGAGCAATGCAGTTGCTTTTTCAATCACCTTTGCCTGGGTATAAATATCAATAATGGAAGGAGGAACCTTGTCCTCCGCTGGTTCTTCCCGTCCCTTCTTATGACTTATGTCTGGTGCGTTATCGCCCGGTGATCCTCCCTTTCGTCGGTTATAGTTATTATGCTGAACAGGAACCAATGTTTGAATGCTGGCTTCCCATCTGATGGCTCTGCCTTCTAGGCTCCTTGTGTCTAGGTGCAACGCGACGTGGTTCGAGCCATTTCGCTGTGGTTCGTTGTTGTGGCTCTTTTGTCCACAGTGGTTATTTTTGTCCATATATAAGTCGAGTTCGAAATCAAGCAGGGGTAATATCACTTGTTCAGCAAACCCCCGACGTCCATCAAATGGTTCGGGTCTCCGGCCCTCGTGTCCCGGCGGTCATACGGCGGGGGATCACTCGGGCGTTCCGTCCGCGGCGAGATCGCCGGCGACATGTCCCTCAGCTCCGTCCCAGACGAGCTAGAGCCCCACCTGTCTTTTCCCCTGCCATCCGTTCCCTGATCCTTACTGGACTTGAACGGGGTCAGGAGGCCGCCGATGTCCTGTAGTAGGGTCTGCGAGCCCCGCCTGAAGCCGCTCGCGCTGGCGGGATAGGCCGATACGGGTGGGCTGCGAGGGCTCCGTGGCGACGACGGTTCGAGGCTGGACATGGTGCTCTGCCTGCGAGCCGGACTAAGGCTGGGCGAGCTGTCGTCCTTCAGCAGCCCGCCGACATCGAAGAAGGAGACCCGTCTCGGCTCGCTGCTACTAGGTGCGTTGGAGCGCTGGTCGGCCTGGAGGGGAGGGGAGTGCGGTCCTCTTGGCGACGAGCTTGTTGGGAAGTTCCAGTTCTGCATGTTGAAAGGCTTGTGTGGCGCCACGGGCCCTGCAGGTGTCGGCCTCGTCGCTGATGGGTCATCGTCACCGACCAGGTCCTTCTGGACGCGGAAGCCGAGGTCTCTGACGAGATCCTCGTCACTGCCCCAGGTACGCCCCGCCACGGTCGGCCTCCTAGACCTGTTACCACTATCCGTGCCGTGGGCCGACTCGCCGGCTATGGAGCCGTACTTGAACCTGCGTTTCTTGACGCCCCTGTCCCTCACAAATGAGCCCAGAACTAATGCGTTGGCGACGCAAGTGGCGACCAGAAGTTCGATGGACGCCAAAAGGGAGCGGAGTTGCTGGCTGCCGTGAGCGTCGATGACATGGGTGACGCGGTAGAGCGATACTGCTACAACACCCAGACTAAGGCTGAAGAGCAGGACCAACTGGATCTTCCGTTTCAGGGACATTTGACTGTTGATAATGATAGGTACGGGAAACAGGACCAGCAGCAGATCCGTCAAAGCGTTGCATACTCCTGTAGTAAGTAGATTGACATATCCTTGACGGCAGTGCCCACCGGGATCGGGCTGAACCTGCCAGTAGTGAGTGAAGGGCTGGCATTCCGCCAAATCGCTGATGAGTATGGCGACGAAGGTGGCTCCCAGGACACAACGTATGGCGAGAACGCCATTCGAATAGGTGCGGGACCAGGTCAGTCCCGTAAGTCGCTTGAAGAATTCCAGGATGGTGTTCTTCAACACCCAGAGCCTGCACAGACACAAGACGTTAGCGTCGAAGTTTCCCACCACACGTTGTTATTTGCGTGTAGCTCTCTCCAGCGGTCCGTCCCGAACCAAATTGTGAGACTTACGTCGCGCTATAGAAGATGCGGCTTGCGAGAACCAGGCCGCTGCCGATGGTCCTCCTCCGTAACTCCTCAGCGGTAAGGGTGACATTTGAAAAATCAGTGTTGTTGGTGCCGTAGACGAGGATGACATGTACGCAGCCCATACGGGCATACATGGGAATCAGGGAATAAAAAGCCATCTTGTCTTCGGTAAAGAGTGTCTCGGAACGGACGAAGCGACCGGCGACCCTCAGCAGGATTATAACCGTGCAGAACAGCGTTGCCCACCAGCATACCAGCAGCGTTGGTTTCACATATGGCCATGAGACCAGCTCAGGAGCTTCGGAGTAGAGTGTCATTTTGTTGTGGCCGTTGCTATTGTTCTGAGGCGGGAACGGCGTGGGTTGCCACGCCCGTCAACCTCCGGGGAGGGACGAGCGGGGAGACGGGAACCGTTTCGATGGGGACCAGTGTTGAGCAATAAGCTGGGTGATTTCTTTAAGAGCCGAATAGCATGAGTTTGTGGAAGAAGATGATATTGTGGTCGGTATTGTTGAATGCAGCCTTGCGACGAGCCGTCCAAGACAATGTAATTATTGTTACCGGGGCTCGGGATCGAGTACTTGTATTGTGGGAATGCGAATGATACTATGACGTTTGTGGGTCCTGTACCTTGAAATTGGTACCTCGAAAGTGGTAGGTGAAATTGGAAGCGAGTAAATCTCTGGATACCACTGCTGCATGAAAACTGCTGCAGATGCTGTGTTCGTCTCCTTGGCCGTGTCTTGAAGAAGGGCTTTGAGAACATGAGTGCGATCTACAACAGCGCCAGTAGGAAGATGTTGGTAGGTCGTATCGCATGCTGCGGCTCGACGGT
>LKEA01000004.1:1373237-1418320 GCA_003795315.1 Cytospora schulzeri
AGAGGTCGAGCTAAACAATCCGTAGGCGAACGGGGGGTGCCATGTAAATAGAGGTTTTCCTTGGAACAATTTTTTCCAGAATCCGAGTATGTGGCCAGCAAGAAAAGATGTCTGTCTTGTCTCTTGAGCGAGGAAGGAAGTGGGCAGAGAGGTGAGGTGACTTGAGGGTGAGGTGAGATTTGGTGTGGCAGGAGAGATCGAAAGCAGGAACAGAACCAAACCAAAGGGTCGGGAAACAAAACTCGAGTAGAAGAAAGAGGGTGGTGGCCCAGGCAAGACTAATATTACTCTACTTACTGTATCTACCGGGTTCACTGCCCACTGCCCACTGTCCCGTCCAACCCATCATCCAGCCTGCATCTGCAATCGACAGCAGATATGCGCAGTACTATTATAGTCTAATTAGCTACTGTGTACACTAACTACCTCGTACACTACGGATTGCAGCATGCGACCTGCTGGGCAACCCGGCAAAAATTTGAGGACAAGGTCTCCCCAGATGGTGGTGTAAGGCTACTTTTAGGGTGTCAGGGATTGTCAAGGATGTCAAGGGTTGTCAGAGTGTTAAAGGGTACCACCTTGTGCTTAGTTGCGTGGGTGGCATGCTGCAAAACCAGCTTCCTTTGGATTCGCAGGATTGCGGCAAAGTGGGATGGGAAAATCAATCATGGATGGAGAATTGATCGTGGCAGCATGGCAGCACGGCAGCATGGCCAATATTTGCCTATCATGACCACCTGGGCAGTCTTGCCGCCTTGTCACTCCCAGAGACTTTTGCCTTCTTCGCCTCCCTGCGCCAATCCGAAGAGTCTGCTGGAATATATCACAGACATCACAGATCACAAGGTCCACCAGTACACAGATCACAGGTAAGCTGTGCCGCATATTGGCAGATCTGTTGGTGATGACCAAACTGCGTCCCGGATTGGATTGGTGGGCCATCATCTGGTCACCGACATCTGGAAGACCAAAGGGACCCTTGCTGTGTACATGCCCAGATCATAGGTATTGCGCAGTATCAGGATCAACTGTATTGTACACTTAAGGTGGAGGTAAGTACAACCGAGGCAAGAGAACGGTTGAGGCAGGCTGAGAAAGGATTCGTTTTGCCGTATCACCACGTTTTTGTTATCTATCCATCCATCCCATGTTCAGTGGGGCGGACTGAGACATATCGAGGACTTATTAGGAGTAGTCTACTCAGTTTGGTAGCTGGGTCGTCAGCAAATGCACGCAATCAAATACCAGTTGACCCAGCCAGATACCCACAACTCCCTTCATTCCTCTACTGTCTACTCATTATACAGTGGTATTTGGGTACTGATCGAGTTCCAATGGCTCGGTAAGTCGAACCGATGCAATGGCCCACTGCATCGACACGGGAACATTGAGCATCTGTTTTGATGGACATGTACATGCGTACTGTGTTTCTGAGAACACTTCAGTACTTGAGTACTCATATCTTTTGCCTAGGTCAATTCATAGATGGGGATCCACGGGTCCACTCACTCCAAGCAGCAAAGCGAAACCCTAATAAACCTCCAACAGCGATACCCGTGAAAGTCACACGAGCCTCAGCATCGTATGTAATGTATGTATGTATGTATGTACTTATGTCTGCATGCACTCTTCAGTCCCATGTACTTTTAATATGTGGATCGACACATCTGTACATACCTAGGTATTTGTTACCAGTTCTCTCCTCGGATACGGATGCCGATGAATTATGATGGGATGACTGTCGCCTCAGTGGTGATCATGCTGAATGCAGTGCATCTGGACAATACCACCAACCACACGAAGTCTAAAGCCAATTACTCTCACCTGGGCAACTCAGTCTCCTCGACATCTGGACGCCTAGTTCTACAGTACTACTGTATAGTAGCAACCCGGTCCGGTCTCCTGAGGAGTGGTCCATTGGTCCATTGGTCCATTTGGATTTATTGATTTACCCGGCAGCACGGGTCGAGTGACTCTAATGTGATCCAGTCACCGTTCGACCAGGGAAGAACCCAGCACGTCATATTAGCTGGCGATAGGCTCAGCTGGCCTCAAATCTCACGGGCAGTAAAGTAAGTACTGGGTGGCATCGTACCTACCTACTCTACCTAGGTAGTCTCCTACCTACTGTAGGTAGATCAGCCCTTTTATTTATTTTTATTTATTTTTATTTATTCATTTATCTTATGTACCGAGTACGAGGTACGGAGTACGATGATAATAAAACACCCATTTATGCAACCCGCGGAATAGACTCCGTCGTACATAACACGAACCGAACCCATTCATCGTACGATCTGATCTCTCGCATCGCCGTCATCTCCATTCTCTTTTATCAAAAATGGCCAGTATCCCGACGTTCTTATCAAGCACACCTGCGCAGCCACATAAACCTCGATTGGCTCGGACCGACGCCCTTTCGGCCTGGCTTGGCTGACGACTCCGCGCTCACGATATCTTTCGACCGATCAAAGGACGAACGAAACAGCCTTCACCCCGCAGCCAACACGCAGCCAATACGTAGCACAAACAACGATCACCTTCAAGTTTCAAAGAGAGAGTGGGGGGAGGGGGTGGCATTTAGTTCGATTTTCACAACCTCGTGGCACCCACATGCAGTAGTTCTACACTACACTACCTACATCCTACTTCGTACATACCGTACTTCATCGTTGATGCTCGAGCGGCCCCGAGCGGGCTCGGGTTGCCAATATCCCCCCACGCAGGGGGCGCATGAGCGACCTTCCCATTAGGATGCAAGGCCCGCAGGCTTACAGCCTCATCCATCCTATCTGCCTTATCAATGTGACCCCCGACCACAACCATGACCACGACTAAAACTACCACCAAGACCATGACCCCTGCTCTGAAACTCCCACTTTCTCTGGAAGTGACCCCATCAAACGCTAGGTGATCATGCTGGCTGTTGCTTTCGGCCGACAGGCACATGCCAAAACATCGATCTCCTCAGTGTTCACAAACCTGGGGGAGTGGGGGTCCAACTCAGCATCGCCCGCCCTCTCTTTCTCTGGTCAGCGGCCAGCGGCCTCAAAAGGTGTGGGGTTTCATAGTGTATGCAGTAGTATAATTGTCGAGACACTTTTCCCTACCGGATCGACATCCTGCCAACCTGCTCGACCGCTCGACCGTCCGTCACATTACAGCACAGGCTGTCTGGGTCATGCCTTAGTGAGGAGATCCGCATCAGTGTCGGCTCCCGAGACACAAATCATCGAGTCCACCGAGAGGCTGCTGCTGCTGCTGCAACCTCGAAGAGGCGAGAGATGGAGAAGAGGACCGGAGCGCGGATCCGGTGATTGGGAATATGCCTGCGTCTGCCGTCTCGGCCGAACTCAAAAGAGAGGCTCAAAGGGCACCTGTTGACTGCGCAAAGGGTAGCCTTGTCGGTTCGAACTGGCCAGGCCGGCCTCCTTCGACCGTTATGGCAGCCTCTCAGCCTGGGCCTTGCATTTTGGATGTTGGCTTGTTCTCGCCACACGTGGGGTTTCCGTCCATTGCCGTTAACGGCTTGAACACCGAGCCGTCTCTGATGGTACCATTGTGCGTCGCAGTTGCAAGACTGAGTGGCTCTGGATTTTGTTTACTCCTTAGATGATCATCTGCATTCAGCCATTGTGTAGAGCTGCGGACGTGAGCCGGAGTCTGTACACATGTACCCACTGATCATTTACACTGTCCAAGTGAGAAGGAGGCATGACTTCATACTACTGCTCCGGTAAAACACGACTACTACCGCTCACTTCGGGAGCAACTCGCAATCTAGGCAAGTCTCTCGCCGTAGCGTCTTTCATGAAGGAGACTGGGTTTTCTCTTCGCGCTTTACCTCGTGGCGAGCCCAACCCACTAAGTTTGTCACGGCTTGGTTCGCCATCCTGCCACGGGGCCGCTCGGGCTCCGGACATCCTATATGCCCTCAATTGTTCATGACAAAACTCAAAACCAAGACTGGTTCGCAGGGACTGTTGGGTGTGGTTGTTGTTGGGGGGGGGGGTTATATCAAATGTAAAAGCCCGAGTTAAGGGCCTTCGGGTCTACAATCTGCGCCGCTGCGTTTAGCTGCCTGTCTGGCCAGGACCAGTTATGCCTACCACCAAAGACAGGTCTGGCATCCGTAGATGCCGCAGAGCTACGCTTGAGGCTTCAGGGGTAGAATTGTACATCGCTCTACTGGGGGAAATGGTCCGTTGCGTCACCCACGGTGCCTCGGATTGTTCCCACGGTACGTCGAGGGGAGATGGGGAGAAGAGATGGACAGAAGCGATGGACATGGTTCCTTCTTGCTTGATATGCATATGCTCATCATGCATCGACCTTGCAAGTATAAAACGGACATTCATCATGTTGACTTATCAATCGGTCAGTCAATGTCAAGCATACGAATGTTTCTCAGAAGTCGTCGCATTGAGATTCTTCATTTGCTCGCGGGCACCATTACTGCTTCTGGATGTCTTTACATGGCAGAGTAATCTCGGCTGCCATGAATATGGCTTGCTCGCTTCGATGCACCTGCAGCGTTTCATACATAACGCATGATCGTGGCTTGTGGACGATACAGTCTCCCTTGTTGTCCTTGCGTGGGGGGCACAAAGTGGTATGGGTATGGTTTTCAATGAGAGTCGTTGAACTACGTCGTAGTATGCTGGGACTTGAGATGTACTCAAGCAAACATTTGTCGATAACCTACCTGTGCATCAATGCTCGCATTCGCGCTCATTTACTAACTTCGTGTATGGACGAGATTTTGATGATGCCAGACAACACAAGGTAGTCATACCGAATCACGGTACGCCACTCACTACCCGCGTATGATTGTTTCGGATTTCGAGGATGCGTTGTGGCTGCTCAAGCATTTGATGATGCCAGACAACACAAGGTAGTCATACGAAATAGCTGCGTAGAAATCTCTGAACTCCTGGACCGTTGTTGTGACCTTGAATGTTTTATTGGTCATCCTTTTTATATAACTAGAGGACCTGAGTAGTAGAGTCTCTCACCCATTATACACACTCATAATTATGGCCAAACCTCCACCTTCTCCCACCCATCAATGACCTCGCCACCCGTCTTCTTGGCCTCCGCCGCCGGCCCGACATAAGTATACAACCACCTCCTCTGATCCGCGGGATCACTCAGGTCGCACACGTCCACCTCATCCGGCACAATGACCACGACCCTGAAGTTCTTCCGCGCCACCTCATCCCCCAACAGCTCATCGCCCACCTTCTGGCCCGGCCCCTCCCCGGGCCCAGGCGCCTGGGCCCTCGGCGTGCCGGGGGCCGGGTTCTTGAAGCTCCCGCGCATGCCCGGGCTCAGGTTGCCAAAGTGACACACAATCTCCCGCTCCCAGCTCCACCCCCCATCCATCCCGACCTCCTCCCCGCCGTCACCGCCGTCCGTCCTCCGCATCCGGCCGCCCACGGCCTGCCTCGCCGCCTTGGCGCCGCCGCTGTTGCCGTCCTCGACGTCCGAGGGGCTCAGGATCCACGCGCGGCCGCGCACGCGCCACTGCGTCTGCGCGGGCGTCACCCAGAACATGGCCTCGACGGGGCCCCCGCCGCCGGAGCTGCTGATGCCGCCCCTCCCCGTCGAGTCCCCCGAGGCGAGGACCTCGGGGACCTTGGCCATCCTGGCGTCCGTGGTGAGGGTTAGGCAGTCTGAGGCGTAGATGTCTGGGTTGCGCGGGGCGGCGGTGTTCTTGGGGTTGTCGGGTGGGGTGGCCCACAGCCCGCGGAAGATGCAGGTGCGCGCCCGGGGAACGGAGTGGTTGTCGACCGCGTGGAGGGAGGTGAATGTGAAGCTTGGCTGGTCCATCTTGCCGATGTGCTCTAGGAATTGGGCACGCCAGGGGGCGGCGCCGGTGGTTGATGCTAGGGAGGCCATTGTTCGTTGTAGTGTTGATGGTGGTGGTGGTGGTGGTGGTGGTGAGACGATGGATGATGATATGTTGAAGAGTCTTTGAGCGGGCTTGCTGATGGTCATAGGGTGTGAAACCGTTTTGAGTGTGGATCGAGGAATAAATCTAGGATTCATTTAGCCTAAATATTTATTTGTTGTGGTGTTGATGATGATCACCTACAATCCGTATAACAAAGTGACGTCGTGAGGCTCTAATTCAAAGTTATAGTTATGACGTCTTTTGAGAGTCAAGAGCACTGAGAAGGGTTCAAGTTCAGCAACTCAGTGTCAATATCAGGGCGAAATGAAGAAGATGAGGTCTGGCAGTTTTCGATTGACTCGGTTGTCAATAATGCTTTGCGCGAGATCTTTTGAACACATCGATAGTATTTCCCCAGCAAAGGTTGCTCCGTGAAGATGGCTAAGTGGTGTGATGTTATGAGTGAGGGTTTAACCCTGATATCACAGGTCTACAACCCCCCCCCAATCTTCCTTTGGATTGAGCCTGGGTATTTCTCAACATCTTCTGCATAACTCAACTCATATTTCACCATATCTCCTCAGAACAAGCCACAAGTCTGCATCAGTAACCGACGTGTATTTTAGTCGTGGACAGTAACGACGAAATGTGCACACCTTTGTGGAGAGTCTATCCATCGGACAGGAATGGAGACTTCTCACCTCCGGCTACTGACCTGACGTGAGACTTGGTCGGCACTAAACACTCATCATGGTCTCTCCCGAGCCCTTGAGGGTCTTGATTCATGAAGCTCATGGTCAATCATATATACAAGTGGACTCGCCATGTGGCACTCTACCTCTGTTGACAGTGAGGCTGACACGGCAGACCGGCATTTGACGGAGTCCACTCACCAACGCATGCGGCTGTGCACCTCCACTCGGAATCCTCAGCATGAAAACGGTAAAAAGGTCCGTGAAAGGGTGTCAAATAATCAAGTTTTTATGATTGAGCCGTCATTGCCACCCCAAAGATGACAAAATCAACGACTACTTCACCACCACCTGGCTTGCCCTCCTGGGCTATCGAGGTCACCTTAGATCAGCGACCACCGCTGAATCCATATTGTCAAGGACTCGTGGCTCCAAACAAGTCTTCCAACATGTCCGACGAGCCCAACACCTCCAAGGCTTCAACCTGGATGCCCCAGGGTCCAACAGAGCAGGGCTTCCTTATTCCTCCCGACCATCCCAACCAGCATGTCCGTTCAAAATTCCCACCCTCCGTTGCCACATACCGCGGCCGGCTGTGGATGGTCTGGACGGACTTCCACGACCAATTATGGTATGCCTCCACCACGCCAGAAAGCCACGGGGATGCTTTTGGTGCCGGTCAGAAGTTCCCGTACGCCGAGGGCAACGGGAAGGATGGAGTGCCGGTGATAGCAACCCTGAACGGCATACTGCACGCTATTATTGTTTCTGCCAAGACGGGCCAAATGACCCATTACATCTATGATGGGGATGAGGAGCTCACCTGGTCCCATCAAGAGGACTCGTTGCCGGATGGCTGCGTCGCCGGGAAGAATAGTCGAAGTCCCGCTCTGGTGGCTTTTCATAATAAGCTGTTCCTGGCGTGGATCGGGGCGGATAAGGGGATGTGTTGCACTGAATGGGACATCAACTCCCAGGCATGGTCGACCACCTCCAGAGTTTGTGAAGGGGATTTCCAGGGGACGCCAGCCATGTTCGTGCTCAATGGATCACTGCACGTCCTCTGCGAGCTGGCCGATGGGAGCGCCGAGATCATGGGTTACAGATATGACTACACCGAGTCCGGCTGGACGTGGGCTCCGGCTGACGACGTCTCAGAGGGCAAGGCCGCGAAGGGGGTTAGTGCTGCTTCCTACGGCAACAAGGCCTACTTGGGCTTCTTGGAAGGCGATGCTGTATACGTTACAGCTCATATAGACGGGACCACATGGCAAAAGCCCGAACGGGTTGGCGGTGACAAAGTGGTCGCTCGCTTCCCCCCACAGATTGCAGTGATCAACGGACGGGTTTACTGCTTCTTCGCGGGCAAGTGGAAGGGTGATCTCCACTGGTTCAGCAGGCCAGTCCTGGGCTATGACCTGAATACTTGGATGGGCGCCCTGGATGATGACAAGTTGTTGAGCAACATCACGGTTCCGGGGACCCATGACAGTTGCGCGAGGAGCAATGTCCCCTTCGTGAGGACGCAGTACCTCAGTATCTCGCAACAGCTAGCCCTGGGCATCCGCTTCTTCGACCTTAGACTGAGGCCGCATGACGATGGCAAACTATATTGCTACCATGGCGGCATGCCCATCAATCTGCCAAAAGGCCTATCGTTCAAAGAGGTCATGGAGGAGGTGTGGCAGTTCATTAGCCCTAAGGAAGGGAGCAAAGCTACAGAGACGGTCTTGATATCTATCAACAACGATGACAAGTCCGCGGGGCAGAAGAAGAACCCAAAGCCATTCTATGACGCAGTCAAGGAAGCTATCGAGAGCACACCGACATACGAAGATGGGACGAAGAGGTGGTACTCGGACCCAGTCACGGCGAAACTGGGCGAAGTTAGGGGCAAAGCGGTCCTCTTGCGCCGATACCGTGGCGACCCTGAAGTTGACCCTACAGAGAGGATGGGACTCGATCTCTCGGAGTGGGAGGAAGACAACCCGGACTTCAAGATAGTGACTGCTAATGGTGTGAAGGTCCGGCTGCAGGACAAGTGGAAGTACGCAGAACGCTGCCAGCTGGACGAACTGGTCTCTTCTAAGCAGAATTTCGTGCAGGAAATGATGGGGAGGGCCATCGGCACACTGAAGGACCCGGATGAGGAAGATGATGGCGCCCTGGAGCCGGAGGAGATGTGGTACATCAACTTCTGCTCGGCGGTGGGCGACCCTGTGGAGCACGGCGAGGTCGCTGAGGCCAAGTGGATCGCTGTCGGCGCACACAGCGAGATGCATTTCTTTGGCAAGTGGATTGAGGGCATGAACGTGCGGACGAGGGATTACTTGCGCAGGCTCGATGATGGCGCAGGGAGGGGAGGGACGAAGAGGCTGGGTCTGGTAAATCTGGATTATCCCGAGCTGCCCGAGGATAGCGATCTCGTGGCGAGGCTCATTGAGACGAATTTCTGAACTATCCCGTGTAGTACATAGATGGCCTTCAAAGTCAGAAGCATGAATCTGATATTCCCATCACTCTGAGATGACCTCATAGTAGCTTGCTTAGATAGGTGAATGTTGTTGCTCGCCGAAGATCGGCGTCTGCATTGTTTAGATCCGGCTGGTTGGGGAAATAGGGCGCAGCTTATCTTGATCCTTGCCGTCATTCCCGGCCCTGGTGCCCAGATCATCACTGCTACGAAGTATATTTGTCTGGTGGGACGCCGCCATTTCCATGTGACTGAATCATCACTTCTGAATGTCATTGAACTTCTAGACTCATCGCCCATGATGTCTCAAGAGGGAAGTATATCACTGCGAGAACAGCCGCCGGCGCCTGACGGCTCTGGAGCGGATGAGCCCCGAACGTCAGAGCTAGAACTGCCGGATCATGATCAAAGTGTATCAAGGCGACATGGATTGAAACTGAAGAGAGCTTGCGTTCTCATAGGCAACGGGTTGCTTCAGCTGCCGATATGGGGTATGTAGGGCTATCCCAACAGCGATTTATTTGACATTTCCCCCTCATCGGGGACTGACATGGAGGCTAGGCTTCGCAATGAGCTATGGTGTATTCCAGGAATACTTCTCCACCACCTGGACGCTGTCAGGAAGCCATGAGCTCACCGGTATAATCGGGACAACCTTCAACGGTGTCATGTACATGTCCATGCCCTTCCTATTCGCCCTGTTCACCAAGCGATGGGCTCGCTGGCGCCAGACGGCAGCCCTCTGCGGCGCGGCCCTCACCTGCATCAGCTTCCTCCTGTCCTCCTTCAGCACCGACGTGTGGCACCTCGTCGCGACCCAGGGCGTCCTGGCCGCCCTGGGGTGCGCCCTCGTCTACAGCCCGACCACGCTGTCCCTGGGGGAGTGGTACAACAACGGCAACCGGGCCCTCGCCTACGGGGTCACGCTCTCCTGCAAGAACATCGTGGGGTCGGCGTGCCCGTTCCTGCTGCGCGTCCTGCTGGACAGGTACGACTTCCGCACCGCCGTGAGGGTCTGGACCGCCCTCGTCGCCGGCACGGGCATCCCCGCCATCTTCCTGATCCCGACGCACCCGTCGAGCCTCGGGGTCGGCCCCGACGCCCCGCGGGCGCGGAGGATCCCCTGGCACTTTTTGAGGCATAGGACTATTTATGTTTATGGCCTGGCCATCGTGCTGCAGAGCTCTGGGTATGGCATCCCGCAGACGTATTTGAATACGTACGCCCATGACGTCGCCATGCTGTCGCAGACGTCGGCGACGCTGTTGCTTACTATCTTTAACCTCCCGGGGATTATATCCTCGTCCTTCTTTGGGTACCTGAGCAGCAGAAGCAACAGCAACCATAGTAACAGCCACAGCAATAGCAACAGCAACCGGATCAAGAGCATGCTATCCCTCTCCGCCCCGACAGTGACACTCATCCCGGCCGTCGGCTCCGCCCTAGCGGCCTTCCTCTTCTGGGGCCTCACCTCGCAGGGGAGCATGTCGCTCCTGGTCCTCTTCTCCGTCACCTTTGGCTTCTTCGCGGGCGGGTACTCGGGCACGTGGGGCGGCGTGCTGGACGAGCTGGAGCGGGAGGCGAGGGACAGCAACGAGGCGGTCGACACGGGCATGCTGTACGGCCTGCTGAACGGCGCGAGGGGCGTGGGGTACGTCAGCGGCGGGCTCGCCGGCGTGCCGCTGCTCAGGGCCGGGAGGGTGAGCCCGATGGTGGGCGGGTTTGGGTATGGGACGGCCTATGGGCCCTTGATCGTCTTTACGGGGTTGTCTTCGGTGTTTGGCGGGTGGGCTGTGCTTTGGAGATGGAGGAGGTTGTTGTGTCTGACGTGAGGGTGTAGGAAGATGGGTACGAAGTGCAGTGTTGTTGTTCGTACAATGGATGGGTTTGGAGCCTGTCGCCAGAACCTTCCGGTGCGCAGGAGGAACATGCTGCGAGGGGAATGCTTTGGTTCTACAAAGGGTTGTATTTCAAAGCAACGAAAGGTTCAAGTCTTTGCCGTGCCCATGGTTAAGAAACATGGCTCTGGAGTTCTAAGATTGGAATGATATACGGTTTAACGGCAGGAGGTCCAGATACCTCTTGGGGAGTCGCCGGGCAGTACTAAGTATGTGGGTGTAGTAGAATGTTCCAATAATTTCATCGAAATTTCAGTATGGATAGCACAATCCTCTCAAGGTAATACTCTTCGTTTATGGAGAGCAGAAAAGCATTACAGAATCAGGCAATCCGGAGTCTATACTCCGCTACACTTTATGCCTACCAAGTTATCCATCACCTAAGTATACCTACCTAAGTGTATACCTATTTGAGTATCATATGTGCCTATGCACACAAAGATGCCAAATATTAGAGCTATAATCCGGTGCACGACGGACTATTAGAGAATCCACTCGCATGTAAACCATAGAAGATCAAGTAAAAATGTTATTCTCCTATAATTGTAAAGTAAAGTAAAGTCTGACCAACCTCGAGGAGAATTCAGGGGTTCAAGCTTGGGCTGGGCAAGAGGAGGGTTAGGGTCTTAGTCAGCTTCCGCCATGAGGGTAAGGGTTTATCGTCGCGCTTTCCAATGTTCTTTGTAGCACTGACCTTTAATGTTCCACTCATTCCTGACCAACGACTCAACCTTTTGGAGGATTCTGGTGAAGCAATCGACATCTTAAGTCCAATATCTCACGAATTATCTAAACGGAAACGAAAGGAGAACACATCTCATAGAGTCATACACTGTGTGACCGGGGGCGTACATGGCAGCTCCCACAGCTGGGGCCGGGGCTGGGGCTGGGAACGCCCCAAGGATGGCTCGCCAGGTCCACGTTGGTCGCTCGGATGGTCGAGTCTACACCACTGATGAGATCAACGCAAGAAGAAAGACCGCGACCAAACAGGTTGGGGAGCCTATTCCCGAAGATCTAAACCAGATCATAGATGCCGAAACCAGGAAGAAGGTGTTGCTATGGAAGTTGGTTGTAGCCACTGGCTTGTCAGAAGAGCTTGGTTGGCCCCAGGGTGGGTAGGCTCCTTTAGTGACCTTCCCACTGAGTTCATTGCTAATGCGCTTCACCAGACTCACAATATCAGTTGGTGTTCCCAGAGGGCTACTGTCTGCGATGGCAGAACCCTGCAGGTTAGAGGCCCTTGTCGCCCGTTTCCGGTGCTTTGTGACATAGCATCGAGCTAACGGCCAATTAATCTAGGAGCAAAGAAGGAGGCGTGTGTTTTTGGCCATCCGCAAGACTGCTCCGAAGAGTTTCAGTACAAGCACCCTCATGAGTTTATTCCCCACGTCATGTGGCTCCTTAGTGATTCTCAGGACCATAAAGACTGTCCATGTCAACCATGCCATATTGCAACGGGCAGGAAATGGCCACAAACTCTCAAAGCGAAGTACGAGAAGAAGGCGGCGGCCTTGGCGGCTTCAGAGGCCAAAACCAAGAAGGCTGCTGCTGCCTCAGCGAAACCGGCCACGGCGACGAAGAAGAGAGCCAGCACAACCACTTCTGCTGCTTCAAGTCCAGGCCCGGAGCTTATTGTCAAACCGCCTAAAGAGACGGCTGTGCCCACGAAGACAGCGAAGAAGCCGGCAGTACCCAAAAGCACAGTCGCGGCTCCCTCACCATCTGTACAGCCGGCCCCAGTTAGTACGGCGCCGCACCCAGCGATCAACAACGAGCCTACTTTGTTCCGTCGCGGCGAGATGGTATGGTTCCAGCAGGGGCCGGCTTGGAGGATAGGCATCATCCGACAAGTCGGCGCAGGCCAGGTGCCTTCTTATATGGTCATACCGCTTGCGCATTCCTCGCTAGCAATGACCGACGTGCAGAAGCAGCCGCAAGAGATGAGGCCTTTCTTGACTTTCAGCGTCCCGTCCGTGTCGATCCCAGACCTCCAGGACAAGCTGTTCGCTCAGATTGACTGGCAAGCTCTGATCAAGGTAAGCGGCCAGCGGCCTGAGGTTATTGGGCTCGAAGCGTCCAAGATGGCAGCCCTGGAAATTGATGGCTCTTGGTCCACCTTCAACCGGCTGTCTGTAGGACCCAAACAGCCACCAAACCAGTCGGTCTACGGAGGCGTGTTCCTCGGCGCCGAGATGATCCGGCTGGGAGACCCGATCCGTAACAGGGAGAAGGCCCGCGGCATCCTCGAAGTCACCGAGATCACCGTGACGACAACCACCACGGCCCCCAACCCGGCCGACCCGGCAAACACGCCACCGATGACGACACACACGCTCAGCTTCCGCGGCATCGAGTACGAGACGGCGCTCGTCGCGGAGAAGGCGCAGATCGGCCCGCAGCCCCAGGGGGCCATCTTCGCCAAGGACACGGCCTTCCGGACGGCGGCGGCGCAGGCGGCGGGGACCAAGCAGAAGTGCGTCTGGACCATCAAGTCCTGGGACACGGTCTGGGGGGAGAAGGAGGTCGGGGGCCGGCTGTACGTGACGCACGAGCTCATCGGCGTGACGCAGGGGACCGCGGCGGCGGACGCGGCCGTGCGCACGGGCATGTTCCAGGAGGCGACGGCGTACCTGAACAACCGCATGCAGAACGCCGCCTCGCGGGACTTTGGCCGGAGGATGAACCGGCGGGCGACGGTCGGCGCGGCCGTGGCGCCGAATCCGTTGTTGGTGTTTGGCGAGGGGCTCTTGGAGGAGTAGATTGTCGGGTGCGCTTGGGTCTCGGTGGAATATGTTTTGTGTGTTGTTGTATGTAGCTCATGGCCTGCATCGATGGCTGGTGAGGAGCTAGGTATTGTGGGTAATAGTATCGGGGTCCGTTATGGTCCTCTTAGGTCTGTTAGATGTCCTCACCTTGTTTATGAATAGGCTATATATGGTGGACTTGCCCGTGAAAAGTCTACCCCTTTTCATGACGCCTTGCCAGTGCACCCAGCCTGATGGGCTTATGCTTCCCATCCGAAGAAGAAAAAGTGACAATGCCAGCTGGTCTTACGCCATCAAGTCCGTATCCCTCGCTGGCAGGGTAGAGAGTGTCCTCGTGTCTTGTTGATATCATAGGACTGACTACCCACTCGAACAAGTCCATGCAATTAGCCAGTCAACATGGGCAACTCCTGTTACGTTGATATCCAGATATATCAACATTGCATGTTTTCTCTGGGAGGGTTGTGTTCATAATGGTCATTAGACACTAGCTAGGATACGTGAGGGTATATGCGGAAGACCACAAGGAGATGCTTGGGAGGTTTCCATCTCCTTTTCTTTGTTGGCCACCACCTTCTTTTCTTTTGGAGCATCCTGGTCAGGTTCGCTGAAACAATTCCTTGCCTTTGCAATTACGGGGGCTTTCTCATCGGCAGTGTCTCCCGGGCGAGGCCAGGGTGACAGCCCACACGCTTATCTTCGGTTCTCTCATGAACTTCCCAGGGTCTGCCATAGTTGCCCGAATGGTCGAAACATACATATGTGTATATATCCCTTCCGATTGTAGCATGGATCTTAGTTATGCATTTGCAAAGCAACCCCAGTTACTAGCTCTCCAGGTTGAGAAGAAAACCCGACGTTCCACCGTCAAAATCCAGATTCGACAGGCACGCCTCACCATTCAGTTCCCCCCACCCCCAAAAAAGTATATCGCTAATGATAGCAACTCACTGTCAGCTCAGTTCCATGGCCGCCAATTTCTCCTGCACACTTCTCCAGACCTCCGGATCCGCTTCTGGCTCAACCTTGTGCGGCCTGAGGCGCTCGCAACCGTCACACTTCTTGTGTGAGCACCTGATACACTCCGTGCCGTCCGCTGCACCGGGAGGGAATTTGGCATTGCACTCGTGGCATCTATAATGTGGAATCGACTTGGCACCAAACTCATCGCCGGGGTAGCCGTATGGGTACTTGTCCTTTTTGGGCCTGTAGAGTTTTTGATCAGCACCCTGCTCACATGGACACTGTTGGCATGGGGGGGAGAGGGGGGGTGAAAACTCACGGATCTCGAGGGCAGTCTGTACACCGTGCGTGATCACATTGGGGACAACTCAGCTTGCCGCCCTGGAACGTGACCTCCGACCCGGTTGCCTCCAGGCACTGGCAGCACGTCCTCCTCACGCGCTGGCGGACCTTCTTGTACACCAACTCTTGGCCGCCTGGTCTTCCGGGCTTGCTCAACACGACCTTCTCGCTCGGCTTGCAGTCCCAATCCGGCACTATCATCGCGTTTGCCGTACGGTCCTTGGTGATATGGTCTCTCCTCTCCCGACTGATGATGTTTTCAGCCTCGGTCCGCTTCGGCGGGTTGCGAGTGCACAGCCGGCAAAAGTTGTGCTTGCAGCCGTCGCAAGTGTTCGACTGGTTGAGTTCGTGGCCGCACTGGTGGCATTGGCGATGGACGCGCATGCGGACTGGCTTGTGCACGCGGAGGACGTGGCCTTCCATCTGGTACCAGGCGTGGGGGTTCATCTCGAGACCGTATCGTTCGGAGAGATGCCGGGCACGCTCGGCGTAGATCTGGGACCGCGGGACTCTTTCTCCGTCGAAGCCAGCTTGATGGTCGTCGACTTGTGGAAGTGTGCTTTCGATTGGTGGTGAGTTGGGCTGGTACGGTTGGCTAATGAGTGTTAGTTACGAAAGTTCTCATGACGAAAGACTGAGTACTTGACAATGAGAGCAAACCCTCGGAACTTAAAAAGGAAAGTGGGAGTGGCAATACCTTGCAGCTGGTGTGGTAGGACCCGTGGCTGGAGCGGCCGCAAATTCGAGAGTACGTGCAGGCATCGACATTGTTGACATCCGTTTGGTTTGGTCTCCTCTCCTCAGGGCCATCTTCATTTTCGACAGCAACTTCTTTCCCACACTTCTCACCCTTTCATCCCGACCCTCGTAGGGCGTTCCCTCTGTCCCCGAAGCCATGCCGACGGATTGATGCGTGCTTTGCTTTTACAAGAGATTCGTTGTCCTTGCGTTATTGATATAGTCCACCGTCGGCCACGGAGGTGATGACCATATCGTATAGTGAGAGGGAGGATGCAGTGTCCTGAGTTGGGCAGGACTGAGATTTGAACCCGGCCAGGGGGGGAAGGGATAGAGTTGATTTCTGAGGTTCTTGCAGGAATCCTAGTGAGGGAGCCGTCAAAGTTCCAATTGGAATCCCGGACTGATGGCTCCTGGTAAAGTTCCAGACGAAGTTCCAGACAAGCGGGATCTGCTTGCCAGCTGAAAGGGTGTGACAAAAAGCCTCTGGGCAACACCAAAGGGGCAGACAAGGCTTATCAGGATGCCGGATGCGCTCTCCTGAGTTCAAGATTGTTCGTTCCTGGATTTCAACACGCCAGCAGTTCCAAGTTCTGGTTCCTAGTTCCAGATGACAGTTGGGACTAAGACAGCCTCACTTCCCTCAATTCGGGCAAGGGTCCTCCCCGTATATGATTTCTGGGTCGTGCTCAACAGGGGGACGACGATGGTCTTGGAAGATGATCAGGTAACTCTGGCACGCGGGTCGTGTATTGTGATGTAAGAACGGTAAAGTAACAAGATACGAGGTATGTGCGGAGAATAGGCCAATGTTTTGAGTTTGAAGCCTCGACAAAGAAAAGAGGATGAGGTTGCGAGAGATCAAGACGAATGAGGGAGAAGATTGGCAAGGGCGGGCGGGTAGAGGATACTATGTAATGAACCACACCTTCGGGTTAGAATGGATCCAGCCAGCCCCTGGTCTGCTGTGGCAAGAAGGAGATCTGCAGTCTATCGTCCCGTCGCCAGAGACACAACCTAGATACCTTGGGTACGTACCTTTGTACTATATACCTGAATCCTTTCGTGTTCGGGTACCCAGTCGTGCCAGTACTATAAGCGACCAGAGTACAGACTCTATATATTTTGGTAGCCGCTCAGTTGCCAGTTGCCCCTCAACATCGACGCAAGACGAGAAGCAGACAGGAACACGAGCCACAAAGAATAAAGTGTTGACTGGATCTCAACTAGACTTTGGACAGCCAACCAGAACAAGCAGACGAGAGAATCGACGACACGAACAGCGAGAAAAGAAACGCTCGAAGATGCACTGCAAGCCTGCATAAAAGAGAAGATTCAAAGAAAAAACTAGACATTCTGCAGAAAAAGGAGAAAAAGGGCCAGCAGCATCACAGCGTACCGTCGCTTCGTCACCGTCACGCCAGAGCTGCATATCAATTCAGGGATTGGGGGAAGTTCGGGAACAGTAGTCGACGATAGGGCCCTGAACAGGAGGTACTTGGTACCTCGTACCCGGTATCCACACACCAAAACGCACGGGTCTTATATACCTAGGTACTTACCCAACTGGCTGGGAACCGGGGACCCCTGCTGCCACTCCCGTAGATTTGGGAAGGCGTGAAATGCTTGGTCTGCGGCTACAGGGATGCTGGCTCTGGGCGGCCAGACTGTCGGACTGACTGCTACTGTACCTCACACACAACCTTCCACACCGGCAGACTGGCTCACTTTACATAGCCTCCACAGAGGAGAACTGCTATCTTTTTGGGGGTCTCCCCAGGCATTTCGGTGGGAGGGAAGGGGGGCTGATTTTTACCAATTGCGGTACCAACCCTGCTGCTTGACTGCAGGTTACCCACGAGCAGCAATCTCGAAATGGAAACTCAATACGCATCTAAGGTATGATAAGTATATGAGTAGACTACCTGGTGGTTCTCCGCTAGTCATCTGCCGACCGATTCGTCATTCTGTGTCTGAGATGCCGATATGCCTCCGCTCCAAGAGCTTTTGTTTGGCTGATCATCTAATAACCTAGCGAGGTCGCACAACTGCTTCACCGTCTCCCAAATTTCCAAAGCGCTGATAAAAGCCCAGCGGCCTCCTCTGGACAAATACAGCAGCGCCACAGAACTTTGTGCTTCTCGAAGACACGTGTTTTATCCGTCTGTTTCATCATTCTGTCGAGGAAGCGGTGTCCCACACTGTTTCTCTTCCTTCCTTTAGGCAACAAAAACATGTGGTCGTTGAGACAAGCGGTGATGGCTGATGGGGTACCGTATCTAATGGGCACGCTTGTCCCAGCAGGGGCATTGGCGTTGGCGCGAGGGACTTTTACGTGTTCAATGCCTTAAATTCCTCATTGCCAAATCGGAAGGCGGCCGGCTCGTGGACTTTGCCAGCGTTGCACCAGGCAGGTTGTCTCGATCCTTTGGTTCTTGGGGTCCAGTTTCCAAATTCCTACTCTTTGTGGTGTCGAATCAGTTCCAGTGTGCTGTGTTGCCTGCCTCCCATCCCAGCATCACCTCGCAGCCTCTGGTGGGGTCCAGCCGAGCGTGGACAATTTCTCGTGGACTCGATAGATCACTTTTTCCCCTACACAGAGACAAGAATCAACCAGGTATGCTACCCCAAAGACAACATGTCAATACTATGTCAGTATCATGTCAGTGCTATCTGTTGTATGCAGGTAGGGAGCAGTCTAAAGGTAGTCTGCACCAGGTGCAAACACCAGTTGACCAGTCGATTCCCCACTTAAACGGCACGGAACCCAGACGGGCAATTCTCCGCTACGGTAAAGAAGGGGGGCCTGGGGGGGTCAGAAATACTGAGTAGCAACCGTCCCGTTGGGTCACGGTACCCACATAAACAATGATCTGACAACGGCAACGTTCTCTCCGTCAGGGAGACAGACGGGCACCTTTCGCCAATCACTCCAGAATCAACTCGAACGAAACAACGATGGATATTGTCCCTCAAGTTTACACGGGTGGTTGCAATTACCACTGTATATCCAACGGTCTCCTCAAGATCACATGGCCAATCGTGCCTTGGGGCACGAGGTTTCCACCGCATGGGCTGTCACACACTGCAACACAACGACATGCCACAGTAACTGCAGGGAAAACAGGTGCAATTCTCCTGGGATGGCCGCTGTCCACGGGTACCGGTACCGTTCTTTGGTCCCCGCATTGAGACCCACATGCGGCCTGACATCTTGGGGCTACCGCGGTCTCTCATGACTCGTAACCAACATCTGGCTCCGTACAGCCCGCCGCAGCGCTTGACTCACGGTCAGATAGTGAATTTCAAAAGGACTGTCCAGGCTGCTGTCTGTCAGTTTTGTCTGTGTCAGTCTGTGTCAGTCTGTGGGTTGTCTGTGCCGCGACCTCCGCACATGTCGTTGGGGGAGGAGGAGGGTCCTATGCAGCGATGAGGGGTGCAATGCAGCCGTCATTGCGTGGAGAAAAGCTTGCTGGCAGTCTTTGGGATGGCGCAATCTTTATTGCTGACCGGGTTCGTACCGAATACGGTGTCGGTGGTCGCGGGATCCAGCAAATGGGGCTATCCCCGTAGGGAGAAAAGACACAACCAACTGACAGGAGGAACGAAGGAACAGATCCGCTATTGTTACCAGATTCTGGTCTGCAAGGAAATGGAGGAAAACAAGGAAAAAAGGGCTCGGCAGTGAAACAAGCTGTCCCCTTGTTTGTCTCCCAGTGCGGCGCGGTATGGTACCGCACACCTGGGTCCCTTCTTCCGGCGCTTCGGAAGCGAGAATCCTTTTTACTGCGAAACCCGAGTGTTTGGGTCACCCGCCTATTGGCCCTTCCTTGGAATGAGAGTCAGCACCTTATCCGTAAAACACATCACAAATCCCCGAGTGGAATCCTTCGTGGCTAAATTCAAAGATTGTTTGCTTTACGGAAAGGGACCGCGATGAACTGATACTCGTTTTGTTGACGATTCCCTCTATGTTAAAGACGGAGAGCTGCGGGCACATGGCCTCTGGATCTTTCACTTAATGACGAATGGGCCTGTGAATAATGCACATACATTAGTAGTTCAAGTAGTCCAACATTTCTGCTGCTTGTAATTTCGGCATTGCGTTCATGCTCCTATTCTCGATGTCTATATTTCTACATCACTTGGGCGATCATCATCAGCGGCCATCCATTTACATACATACCAACGTTTTTCCAGGCGCTGATCTATGTGATGACGAGGGGATGGACTCGTATAAGCGCTCAACGAAGGCGCCTAAGGGGCCGAGAATGAGTGTCTCGATCATCCCACAACCGAACTAATGTGCGTGTATTATCAGATTTGGAGTTGCATTCATCGTCCAAAGTGAGAAAATAAGTACTGGATTGATATAATTGATATTCCGGGCTTGTAGAACTGGCCATCTGTATTACCTTGTCCAAAGAAATGAGTACACCGGACATGAACGATATAGTTGAAACGGCGGGTTGCTGCATGCCCCAGCACGGCACAAGGGGCGGCCATGGTGCGGCTGCCCGTCCCATTGCAGCGGAAATTTTTCCACGGTTTCTTCTACGACCTGTCAGACAATGTGTGAGCACTGCTGAGTCCAGGCTTCCGAGCCTGGCGAGGTTGTTAGTCTGGCAAGTGGTAAAAAGGTCACGTGATCTTCCGCCAGTGGAAGGGGGAAGAGGGGGGGGGGGCGTGTGCCAGGTAAGAGGAGAAGCCACTGGGAATAGGGTAAGTCTTCAAGCAAAACCTGCTCGTCTTCATACATAGTATGTTAAAAGGAATGGGGGAAGTCGTAGAGACATCGCATATCAAGGCTATTGGATCCGGACGAGCTCGTATAGTATCATTAGAAGCGCACAAGCAACACTCGGGAATATTTGGTCTAGCCTTGGCTTCAACGTTTGCAGATGATGTGCATTGAGTTCGTGTGAATTGACACTTAGGTAGATCAAATACTGAGACCAACAAGTCCATAAAGTATTAATTGTACTGCCGTGTGCAACGTCGATGTCAACTGCAAATCTCCAATGCTTCCCGGAGGTTTGGGTTAAGGGTTAGGTGGTTGGTAAGGGAGGGGGGGTAAGGAATGAGTGATGATGTCACGTCAGGGTGGCAGTTTGTTGATGACATAAGCCTTCGGCCGGCGATCGTTGGTTAATCTCTTTCGTTCCGGCGCATCATCAATCATCCAAATGTACCACGACGCGAAAACATTGCCCGCATCTCGACCATCACCAACGACATCATATCTTCCTGCAACAGATCTATTTACTTGAAGGCAACCGCCCTCACTGCGCGTTACTCGACTTCCTCTTCACTGACTTGACTGTGCATTTTTATTTTGCACAGTCTGAACTTACCCTTCTCGAACTCTTCAAGACCTCCCATGCACACAGAGCCCATTGATAGTATAGAGAAGGTTCCCTCGACACAAGATCCCGAGTCCCACATACCGACCACCCAAGATGGCTTTCACTCAACTGAACCGGGGCCCCTCCATGGACGCGCCCAACTTGGTCCCGGTAGTCTGCCTCCGGACTCTGTCGCAGCGGGCGCCCACTCCTCGACAAGTACAACCCGCGCTGGCAATATCGACGAGGAGAAACGCCGACTGAGCGGCGAGGAGGAACGTCCTACTCTGCCAGGCGAGCGCGTCTCTGCCTACGAGAATGCCACGATACCAACGGTTCCACAAGTCATGGGCTTCAAAGTCATGAAGCGATCTGGACCTCTATCCGATGGTCCCTCCCTGACAGATTGCCCTAATGGTGGGTGATGAGAGTCTATTCCGGAGATGAACCAATCCAGCTGACAAGGTGTTCAGAAATTCTGACACAGGTCTTGTCGCATCTCCATCCCGACTCCCATGGATCCGTCGCTCTCGTCTCGAAGCGATTCTATGCCCTGGTCACCGAGCCTCATGCTTGGCGCATGGCCTTCCTGCGGTATTTCCCAGGACAAGAGGCCATGGAATTTTCCCACCGGAAGTTTTCAGAGCAAAATGCAGACGAGGAAGACCCAAACAGGGTGCGGTCAGAGTTCCGATACTTCAACCGCTTGACGTCCCTGGCTTCCTGGAGAAGCGAATACCTTCTGCGTACCCGGCTTTTGCGCAGCGTTGCACGTGGCAAGCCTGGGCCAAGCACAGGAGGCACTGGAGCTTCGTCACGATCCGGTCGTTCGGCCAAAAAGGCTAGCGCTGTCTTGACATACAATACCAAGCTTCCGTGGATGATCAGTAACGTCCATGCTGTCTTTGCAAACGCCAGGAAGGGACCGAGAGTCATTGTCGGTACAAGAGACTTGTGTGTGTCCACCGTCAGTGATCCGTCGAACGGTAAAGTGGAAAAATGGGGCCTCGATGACAACTGGGCCTTTGCGCAACTCGACGAACTGTTCCCGAACCTGGAGCCGTACGGTCTGTCGGACGGTCCAGCTGCTATTTACAATGTGATGGACCTCAGTCAGCCATATGGGATGGTCGGGGGTGAAGGCTTCCCCGGCGGCCGCCCATACTTTCGTGCGACGAATGAATTGCGTGGAAGATACCTGGGCGAACAGGACAGCTCAATCATCGACATGAGCCCTGAGGTACCGAAGATACCAGAGCTCCTGGAGTCCATCTGCAGTGTGTGGATTGCTAAGTCCTCCGCTGTCCCCACGATGACTCAGAACATGGTCGGAATAATGACAGGCTCCAGCCTTGGAGTGGTCACCACCTATGCTCTTGGCCATGATGCTAGCGGTCCCCGTTATAAGGCAGGAGACATGACTGCTCGTTGGGTTTTGAGTCCCGGCGTTCCAATCATCGCGCTTGAGGTTGACGAGAGCTACAGCCAAAAGCGGAAGTCATTGGGCCGGGTCTGGGCTTGTGCTCTCAATGCTCTTGGCGAGTGCTTCATCCTCACCGAAACTCCGATACCACCCACTTTAGCTACGAAGAAGGACCTGAATGACACCAAATGTGCTTGGATGGCTGGTCGCTCAGTCTATTGGGAACTAATCGAGTCGACCCGCCGTCAAGCCCATCCGGATGAGCTTGACAAGAACGCAGTTCGCGGTGCTTACTCGCCTCGCTCTCCCTGTGATTCCATGGGCTTGAGCAAGCACCAAATAGTTGCAGAAGCGCGGGAAATTGAAAAGTTCCTGCGCTACGAACCAGCTCACTTCAGAAGAGTCTGCGACGGCTGGGATATGCGACGACAACTCAAGGTCGACTTTGCGGAGGAGATCATACTGGTTACCCGAAACGGGTGTGGCAAGGAACAACCTCCGAAGATTATCCGCTACATGAGGCAGACTGTCGAAGACAACGATTCACTGAACAGTGTCTTCCCAACTATCATTACTCCCACCCCTCGCCGGTCTATCTTTGGGTCCGGTAGCCAGACTCCTGTTACATCTGCTTCCCCACTGCCTCAGACACTTAGTGTGGCAGGCGATGGGACAGATTCATCTCTTCCACTATCAGGGGAATGGCGTACTTCAGAACTGTCTACGAAGAAACTGGGCAAGGCTGAAATTACTGCCGTTGCTATGGACAACAGTACTTATGCGCTGCTTGCTCCTTTTGAGGATCCTTTGAGTTCCGATACTCAGTCGTCGAAGAATGGGCTCATGACACCGATTTCGAGACAGAACAACGGGGAGATACCTGGACGCCGGGCTCGGATGTTGGCAGTCGGCACTGAACATGGCAAGGTTTTCGCTTGGAACTTGCGTGATACATCATCCGATATCATCGACCCGTTATACATGGTTCAGACTGAGTCTCCTGAAGTCACAAGCTTGGCAGTTTCGGCATTGTACCTTGTTCATGGCGGTGATGATGGACTGGTCCAGGCTTGGGATCCTCTTGCGTCTTCTCTAGAGCCCATCAGAACCCTGAGTTCGAGATCATCAGGTCGGGCTCCGCGGCACATTCTCAACGCTAATCCTGCGCTCCGCCATGCGGACTATTCGACGTGTCCGGCCATCTTCCTGGACCCAGACCCGACAGTCTTGAGGGGGATCCTGTGCTTCGGGACCTTTGTCCGTTATTGGACATATGGCACCACGACACCGCCCATTGGACGTAAAAGACGCCTGCGCAACGCGGATATTCATGGACGACTTGCTAGCCGTCGTCAAGGTGACGCTGTGATGGGATACATTGCCGCCGAGGAAGCTGAACTCCGGCGCGAGCAAGAGCACTGGGCGCGAGAAGATGAAAGACTGCGGAACCGGTTCGGCGTAGGCCTTGGGGATTTGACTGAAGAGGAAGCGATCAGATATGCGGAGATGATATCTGAGGAAGCGTTCCTATATGATGAACATCGACGTACACCTGCAAGTGCCAGCGACACTGGCTCTGCGGCTGACATCGGCGAGACCAACTCCTCGGACAGCTTCGATACGGTAACGCCAGACCCTAGTTTGTCAGGTCAGGGCCCATCGACTGGCATTCCCCCAGAGGTCGGCTTAAGCAGCCCCGTTGCTGATGACGATGACTACGAACAACAAATCCAGCAGGCTCTTCGACTATCCCTGATGGAAAGTACGAACGACATGGGTCAGTCACCATGGGCAAACAGCTCAACCGACTTCGACTTCCACGTCAAGTACAAGCCTCAGAAGGGCAAGGGCTCTAGCCCGGCCACCTGGAACTCGAACCCAACGCACACCCCAGTTTCGCAAAGCGGACAGGCTTCCGATCAACTTTGGGAGGCGAGCCCCTCGCAGGATGACATGGGCGAGGACATCGACGAGGATCTGGCCATGGCCCTGCGTCTCAGCCTGGAGGAGGAGGAGCAGAGGAAACAGGCTCTGGAGGTGGGGCTGGGCATCGAGGCTGAAGAAGGGTTTCCGGCCCTGGAGACCAAGGGCAAGGGGAAGGGGGTGGCTCGGTATTGATAGTTGCATCAGGGGGATGAATCGACACTGACTGGTTTGGTCTGTGGAGTTTGCATTTAATCACATTTTACTTCCCGCGTTCAAGCTACTGCGAACATTGTGGCACGGGTTCACACGCACCTGTTTTCTGTATTTTGTTTCAATCTTGTTCAAGAGAACAGATAGTGCAGCTATCTAGGTCGGAAGACTATAGCGTTAAGTACTAGAAATGCAGGAACTGCTATGGTAATGATCACTACTTTATCGACAATCTCCATACGCTAATCTGAAAATTACTAGGAGAGTACTAAAGTAGGTGAGTAGAAAAGAGAAGCCGAGAGATTGAAGAAGCTAGGGTGATCTCGACGACATAAAGCTCCTGGGATATAACCTTGGGATGCTATAGTCTCTGAAATTTTTGCTGCGAATTTACGTTCTCCTGTTTTGTGCTAAGAGATTGAGAGATGAAGTATGTCGTATATTTTGACAATCCAGTTCGATAATCCCACCAGTGGAAGGATCTCACACAAAGTGCCGCAGGGGGGCTGTCTGCCAGACTGCTTGTACATAACCTCTCGATACACTGGAAGGTACTGATACCAAGGAGTTCCTGGTGTCGACGTCCAGGACCCTTAGGTGTAGCGTTATACAAAAACCAACGCCAGATGACCCAGCCTTTACGCTTGTTTGGCTCGCGCCTGGTTTAACAAGAGGTTGTAATGTCATACACGGGTCTCTTACTGTCAAACACAAACAAGCACGGCATGGTTCCCAACTCACATGAGGCTGTTCCTACCGGCCGATAGAAACTTCCCGTGACTGAAGCGCGATGGACTGCGGAATGGTCGGCTACGAATGGCTAAGAGGCTCAACATAATATTGCATAGTTCACGTCTGTTCAGATATCTTCTTCTCGGATAGAGCTGAAGTATCCCGCCTTCTATATTTCCTCACCTCGTGTCTTCTTGTCCATTATTACATCAACGAGTCTGGCACGTCAGTCATGGGTTGTGGAAGCAGTACCCCGAGTTATTACGGCAACTATGATTTACCTTCTCGGTCAGCCCATCTTCAACGTTACAGGTCGCCGTCACCCATAACTCTGACTGATGTACAACGTGCACATGCACGAGAGCGCGCGCGCAAACCTGAACGCCCACGTCCATCTCAGCCTTCACCTCCGCCCCCGCCCCCGCCTCCGCCTCTTCCGGCTGTCGTGGCCCAGTACGAGTATATCTTCGACGTAGGACTGGAAATAGCAAGTCTTGCAATACTCCTCGCGGGGCGTGTCGTTACCGTGTCGAACGTGGAGAATCGAGACGGATACAGAGACCTCAGGGTCTGGGACATCGCAACAGGCCAACAACTCCCCATATACAAGGACCAGGAAGACTATTTCGACAGCGAGGCACTAGAGCTCTCTATCAGTGGCAACTTTGTTCTACACCCAGGATTAGATCAGTATGTACTGCGTCCGGATTCCAACAATGCGAGGATCGACCTGGTCAATACTACCACGTGCCGGAGCACGAGATGGATGGAGAAGGAGTTTCTGGGGTCTCTATGGCTCCCAATGGCGGTCTCACCCCAGCCTGGCTTCGCGGGGGACTTTCGTTGCTTCTTGGCCGGCGTCCACTCGCAACGGAAGACGACCTTGTGTCTCTTGGGACTATCAGATGAGAGGAGGCTGGAATGCTCGTGGGAGGTGCATTCTGACGAGATTACGCATCTGGCCTTCTCGGGCGACGGGCAATACGTCGTCAGCATCGCGAAGGATAGAAGCTTCAGCCTCACACACGTCGTACTGGGTCCGACGTCCTCATATCGAGGAATACAGACCAGGTACGAAGCAAGCATGCTATGTGTGTCCCAGGATGGGTCTCTTGTTGTATCCGTCTGGGGCTCTGACTTGGCACTGTGGTACCCAAGAGACCAGGAGCCCGTGACCACCTGTGACAACTTGAGTGTGTACCGAGGAATGGGGGTCTGGCCGTTATGCATCACAGACGACTGCCAATTTATAGCATGGGGTACCACCGATGGGTTTGAAATTATGCATGTCGAATCGGGTTTGGTTTACGATGGCCTGGGCAAAGGACTAGGGTTGTACCATATACGAAAGGGGGCATTTAGTAGAAGCGGAAGGTTTATCATTGTGGCGACGGCGGAAGCAAACGTACATTTGTTCAGATTAGCAGGCACAGGATGGTATCAGGAGCCGCAGGTAATCCAGGCGGAGGAAGTTGGCCTATGGAGGGAAGACAGTGGGCCCGTGGTCTACTGTCAACAGCAAGGCTACCAAGAAGGGGCGGAAGTCTACAATCAGCAGCAAAGCTACTAGGAACAACAGTTATGCAGGAGAAACGGGCAAGTTGGAAGATAGGTATTGCACGGCAGCAAGTCATGCTTATTTCAGGGACAACCACTAGTATTGAACTACATGTACTGGGTCCTGAAGTAATATTATTGGTGTTGTCGAGAAAAAGCCCTTCGGTGTGTTTCCCATACCAAAACTTTTCCTGTAGATAAAAGCCGTGAAAGACCTCTCGCACCTCTCACACTACCACACGCTCCCTCAACCCAGTCTTGCAGACGCCGCACGCACAGTAAGATATATATCCGGTGAGGGCCACGCCCAACCCATCAGTGGGTGTGTGATGGCCGGTAGAAACCAAAGCTTCCCGGCCTGAATATCACCAGTGAAGCCAGTCCAGCTTGTCGAACCATCTCGAGCTCCGACACGATGTTCACTTGACCCGGTCGATATTCACATTGTTGAAACTGGTGCGTAGTATCTGATCATAGTACGTGTGTACACTTTCTGTGTCCCAAAGTCTATTTATGTCCCAGTGCGCCAGTTCCTCGTACTCCTGTCTCCCCGGGGCCTCGACGGCGGCCTCACAGGAGATACCAAGACCGTTACGCCGAATACACTGACGAGCTGAGAAGACTTGTTACCCAGAGATCCGGAGACCTTTTGAATGCTAAAGAGTACTCGCGCAGGCCATGTAAAGGGTGACTACATGCATACGCTCATGCGCGACCAAGTGCCATAAAACCCACAAACCACGAGGAGAAGCACCAAAGGCTCCGAAGTTAAGCGGAGGATGCCATCGAGATCAAGTTTCACGACCAAAAGGAACAGCTTGCGAAAGACTTCATGGATGTTTATATCTACCCATGCATATATCGGTGGGAAACGATTACTACCAAGGTAATTCATACTTGATCTCGAATTGGTTCTGCTTTCATGATTGCGACATCTTTCGTCGTTGGTGCAGGAGAGCTGGATATCTCGTCGTCCCCCTGATCTGATCTCAAGACTTGTGCTGACGGAGGCGGAGATTGCCGCCATCTCACATCTCTCCCCTTATTGTTTGCGGTACACGACAGGGGATGTTGCAAGACCTGGCGCCGCCGTGTGGCTGCATCGTGCAACCATACAGACTACTCGGTATGCATACATGAGAAGGCATCCCTTACGTATAGCGGAGGCTAGTAATCTTCCCGGTACAGAGTAGCATATGTACTATAAGCTCATCCCTGTAACCTATCCCGGACCTGATGCTTGTTTCATGGGAAAGCAAAGTAGGTAACAACATCGCGGTGGGTTTTCCCCCGCCAACCATTTCGTCGGGGTCGGAGACTGACCCAATGGAACAGGTTTTTTGGAAGAACATGAAGCTTTTCCTCGGAACGCTCTACCTCAGGTCTTGCGATTGGTCCCTGGAGAAGCCTGTCTGATCTGACTATACGATTGTTTCCCTGGGCGAAGGCGGTGAGCAAGTTCTTCACGAGCAGCTGATGGAGGTGTGAATGGGTGGGCACCCATTGCGAACCTGCGTGAGGCATGCCAGCACTGGAGTCAGTGTTGAAAATTCGGGAAGAAGTCATGCTCATTTCGCTGCCGCAATCGAATCAAGAATTAGGTGTGTAAGAGCTGAAACGTCCAGGGTCGAGTGAAAGGGTCCTTGCCCTCGAGAACATGATTCTATCACTGGCATGCCCAAATAGTCCAGGCAGGCACGAGACACTGGTACAAGATTGTCGACGGGAGATACAGGTACGGAGGGAGACTTCCCACGTGGTCGAGCCGATAAACACTTGATGCAGACAGGCCGGACATAGTTCAGGATGGACGCCCGCTAGGTACTTACCTAGCCACCCAACCTAGCCACCCCAGATGATCGGTGAAAGCCGTGCGTGCTTCTTGGTCATGCGCGCTGAAGCCGGCCTGTTAGGGTCGCAATCGGATGCCCAGCGGCCGTGACTTTGGTTGCGACCAATAGAGATGCTCCAACGAGAAGGAACCGCAGGCCTCAGCTGAATGGTTTTTCCCTACTCCGTGGGCCGTCATCAAGGTGGGTAACCGATCCAATGAGGAACGTCCTGGGCGTGGCTTTGAACAGGATAATGACTTCGGGTCTGCAGGATCCTGAGGCTTCGCGTGGCATGGGCATGGATACGAATCCTCCGTGGCATTGACGGACGGGAAGTGACCAGGGAGTTTGGGTCGAGTCGCCTTTTCTTTCCCTTTCATTCTTGAATTGTGATAGGCCTTCAGTCCAGTCTGGCCAGGACGTTGATCTGAGGTTTTGAGGCGGAACAATGGAGCCTCTATGAGTGACATGAGACCCGCAAACTGGACTCCGAGGACGGTCGAGGAAGGGAAGGAAGAGAGTAAACAAAAGAACATTTTGATGCCTTAAAGACGTTGCGAGGTTTTCAATGTCAATCAAGGTTTTGTGGGCTTGTCTATCAGCTAATGCTGGCCATATCGATCTCGAGGACGAGTGAATGCCTGCGAACAGCGGGAGGGAGGTGGTATTGTGTAGACATCGGCTACGGAGAGAGGGCGCTGAAGCATGGGCGGTGGCGATAATATTGATGCACGCTGTAGGCAAGTAACATTAGCAGGATTAGGTATGTAGGGTATGTAGGCCATGAATGTACGAAATATGTACGGATTCGTAGTGAGGTGAGGTGGCAGGGTGGTCGGTTCAATGGTTTGTCGGTGCGCTGCGGATGATCAGCGGCCCACTTCACTCAGGCACATCATCAGATTGCAGTGCAGCAGCAGTGGACCAGTGGACCAGTAGGCCAGTAGACCAGTAGTGGACCTCGTCTCTCGCTTGGGAAAGACAAAAAGACAAAAGAACATGTCCTGTTGATACGGAGTAGGTATCATCCACCACTGCTACCTTATCTTCCTTCTCTCCACGCCTCATCTCAGCTTCTCAACGCTCAACCAGACCAGCAGGCCAGCAGACTAGGTAGCTGGACCTGCAACCACACATGGCGAGAGGCAGAAGTGAAGAGAATGAGTGAAGGAATGGCCCAGACTGGAGTCCAACGTTTCGGTTTGTTTGCGAACTCTCATCAAAGTCAAAATCCTTCTTAAATCCCACCACATACATACATACATACACACAGCACCTCCACCAAGGATTGAGGCCAAAACCAAGACAGGCATCATGGAGATCGCAACAGTAGACTGAGACAATCCTAGCTCTGCTGTGGGCAAGATGTAACCATTCAATTATTGGTTTTTGGGATTTCACATGGTGTAAACGATGCAGGGTGTGTGCAAAAGTCCCGTAGGACTCACTCACTCACTCACTCCAATGCAAATCATTCCTAGGCACACCACCACCACCCACCACCACCCACTCACGCCCACACACGCCCACCCGCGTCTTAGCCAAGAGCTGGCTGGGGACCCTTGCTCATATTATGTGCATATGTACGGATCTGTACTACCTAGTATAATGTAAGCCCGACGACCGACTGTTCAGGTGCCTGCTGAGTGATCGTTCATTAGAGACCACCGCTCATCAGGATTCTTCCCCTTCCTTCCTATCCTTGTGTTTCAAATTTTCCATATAGTCAACCGTACTTCCCTTGAGTCTACCTCACCTCCTCGTCACTGAAGACGGGCCTGCATATATTCAGCAACATCAGAAACTCACGACGAGTGAAAGTGGACGAGACGAGACGAAGCACGCCAGGCCTACGAACCACTCACTACATAAGCAGTTTATGACCGTGTCGAGGCATACACCATATTCGGTCGTGTTCTTTGCATGACTTAAACCTGACCCAGCGCAAACAACATTGTCGTCTTGGAACTGTCTCCAGGTTTCTGTGAGAGATACGCCAGAAGGATTATGCCCTTGAAGTCACCATCACCCCGACTTTTCCGTGGCATCCTGCATCTTTCCGTGCTTCCGTCTATGCTGCCTATCCCATCTGGCCCCAGCCATCGACGAGATCTGCTTGGTTTCTGAGGGCAACAAAGACAAGCATGGTCTTTGAATTCCAATTCCCTGGCTCAAACCACAACCTTGTTACTCTCGAGACACCAGTCAACAGCAGCATCGTGAAACCCCCAAAAAGGTCGAAGCCCAACACTGGATCGGTTGCAGGCATGTGCAACAGGACGACCGGGCTCATGAGTGTCGCCGTCGCCACCTTCTGCCGTTGCGGTGCCCAGAGGCGGAAGGTGAGAAGGACAGCGAGGACAGACACGCCAGGTGACTTGGAGGACAGGGCGTTCGGCATGAACGAGAACATCTCAATGTCTCGCTTTGGACACGTTCTATCCAGGTTCCGCCAAAGACGGAGGAAACTGAATGGGCAGGAGGTGAAGGAGGTTTCTTGGGAAACCCATCCCAAAGAAGCACCCTTGGTCGACCTGAGCAGCCATTGGTTTCCCTCTGTATATGGCATCCAGGAGTTTGGGACGAATTGGGCACAAACAAGACCCTACGAGGAACCGCGGCCAACGATGGAGAGCCAACCATATGGACCTGTGCCTGCTTATACTCTTTCCATGGGCAAGGCAGAGTGGGATACGAATCTGGTCGGCCATTACGGGCCAGCTGATACTTCGTATCCTGTCTCTGGCCCGCCTTTGGAGATCACCAGCGAGATGCCCTCCATGCCTTCGCCAACGATGCCTCACCATTCAGACAGGCAAAATCGGCGTTGCGGCCTTCCCTCCCCCCTGATCATCGTGCCACCACCCACAACATCTATATCTATCGCGAGAGGCCAGTCCGATACCACTTCCACCGCGGCATATCCTCCCTACTCACCATACGACTACTATCCACCTCATATAGACTCACCTGTGCCCTCATTGTCACCAAACGACGACGTCGCACCAAACTTTACATACGGTCCACGACCAACACACTCCTCCAACTCCAACCGGTCAAGCCCACAACCTCGCTCTCCCATCTCACGCCAGTCCACCGGAACGGCGCCCTCCATGAGCAGATCGACATCAAGCGGACAGACGGAACCCCGTTCCCTACCTCCACCAACCCCGACCTACCTCCAGAGCCAGAGAGCACCCATCGACTCCGACAACATCATCTGCCTCGGCCCCTTACCAGACAACATCTCACCAAAGAACCTCCAATTCCAACCACAAAAGCCCCGCCCAACACCAAGGGCCGCCATCACCACCCCGAACGAGAAACACCACCACAACTCCCCCATCTGGCCCGCCGCCAACTCCATAGGCCCGATCCAGCAGGACCCCCTCCTGCACGACTCGAGCCCGCCGCCGGCGTACCACCAGGGCCCCGCGGCGGTGCAGGTGGCGGTGGTGCCCATCACCCTCACCCGCGACCGCGACCGCTCACCCCGCCGCCGCTCCTCGACCGACAGCCTGGGCAGCAACTTCACCGTCGAGGAGGAGGCCCGCATCCAGGAGCAGGTCGTGCGGAACCTGTCCATGCTGGGCCAGGAGCGGGTCGGCGGGGAGGGGGATATGGTGCACATACCCCAGCCCTCGGCCCGGAGGTTCAGTTTCGAGGATTGACCTGACCGGTGGAAAAATGAAATCCCCCGGTGGTTCCTTCGGTTCGATGGGGGGCAATCTGACGACACTTGGTGGGTTGTCACTTGATATATGCCTATACGCCTATACTCTAATCTGCTCACGCGCACCGCACTGGACAATCGTTGTTCTCCTTTGCGCGGAGTTATACCGGCGAATTTTCTACATCTACACTTACACACACTACCACGAACAACCCGTTAATACTCTACTATGTTTTGATTCTTTTGTTTCCCTTTGTTAAATACCACATCCTGCGATGGCGTTGGGGAACTTGCCTACATCGGGTAAAGGGGCAGGGGGATGTGTACCGGATAAGATATAATCCACGGCGGCCAAAAATATTGATCTTGTGCGAGGCGTTGAGGGGATCTTCGCGGCGTGGACGACTAGTGGGCCACGGCCGTGATGAATCATTAATTGCTTGTATCGTTTTGTATATACGTGTAAATATCTATATGGAGTGGAGAGAATGTCTGAATATGAATAGTCATCAACCAAGACTATTGAATCGTTTTATTCTTGTCGAGTGAATGTGCAGAGAGCCGTACGAGCTTGGGGTGTTCTGGGTTTACAGCCATGCTTCACGGTAGGGATTCACGGTGAGGACACACGGTAGGGAATGGATACGACCAAGACTCATTGAGAAGGTCATGTACACCGAAATCATCGATATTCCTCTATTCCATCCACAAAGCAGTGGCTATGGAGGCACAAATAGCGTCTCGAGATGCTAGGCAATGCAAGTCCTCAACGTCTATGGTTCAAATTCCCACGACCTCGAATAAGTGGGAAACGCCCCAAAATCCACCTCATACATATAACATCCACCGTCTCCTGTGGCAACCAGCCGATCAATCGATCTACCAAGTCTCAACCCACATCCCCCAGTCCTGCAGCATCCTCTTCGCCTGCTCGTTGTCCGTCGCCTTGCCCCCGAGGACCAGGGCATCCTCCAGGGCCCGCCGGACCGAGACCTGCATCCTTCCCGAGTTCCCACAGACGACAAAGGTGGGCGGCCCGGCGTGCCGGTCGATCAGGGCGCAGATCTTGCGCGCGTGGCGGCGGACCTGGTGCTGGACGTACATCTTGCCGCGGTCGTAGTCGAGGCTCTGCAGCCAGGGCATGTTGGTGGCGTCCATGGGCTCGGCCCGGGGGCTGAGGTCCTCGTACTCGGTCCTGACGACGTCCAGGGCCTGCTGCTTGTAGGGATCGAGGAAGGCCTTCTCGGACTCCGTGACGGGGTCGCGCGAGAAGGCGGGCATGACCTCGAGGCGGCTGTACTTGGGCCACTCCCGGTGGTAGTAGAAGTCGGCGTCCCTGTTCCGCGCGCCGAAGAAGAGCAGCATCCCTCCAACCTTCTCGTACGTGCTGCGCTCCTGTATGATGCTGCGGATCGGCGCGATGCCGGTCCCGGTACCGATGGCGATAAGTGGTCGCTCGGCATTGACACTGCCGGTTGGGGGAGGGTATCCTCTCAACAGTCCTACATGCAGTACCGTTCTGGGTTTCAAAGTCTTGAGATACCGGGAGCAGAGGCCCTAGAAGCCAAGTCAGCATCCGTGCGGAATGGGTGAAGGGACAAATGATAGGCCAAGTAACACAGACTAGAGACTTACCTGTCTAGGTTTGCGAATAATGGTCTTGTACTCAACCATGGCGGCAAGGACCTCGATTTCATGGAACTTCGAATTGTGCGATTCATGGTTTTCGTTGTGGTTGGCGATGCTGAACAGTCTTCCACGAACCATGGGGAAAGTCTCTAGGACGTACTCCATCGGTATCTTGACACCGGGGAAATCTTCGAGCACCTCCAAGATTGTGCGCCGAGGCCGAGATGTATAGTCGTAAAACTCCTGCGAGTCCGACTCGTGCGTAAGTTCCAACAAGCGCTCCTTCTCGCGTTCGTCTTGGGTATGTCGGCAGAGGTCCTTGAGGAACGTACGAGTCGGAATGGCGTTGAAATCGATGTTGTGAATAAGCAGGTCCCTCAACGTGGCGTCTTTGAAGGGATGCAACCCACGGGGGCGTTTTACGCCTCCCTTTTTGGTCATTGAAAGTCTGTCGTCAAGGCTTGGCCCACTGTATTGCCAGACGATGGGCTTGTCCGCAACATCCTCCCAGCCCATCAAGCTGATTAAGGCCTTAGCATCTTCGGGGAAGTTCTTGGGGTAGATGACCACGGTCCAACCGGGCTCAAGAACCGGTAGGTGATCGTCGCTCCATGCCGTCCTGAAGACTTGGAGTTTGAGCTGCCGTACATCTTGCCAGTGTGATTCGGGAGTGATGCGTTTATTTTGCATCAACTCGGCTTTGAAGGTTCCAGGGATAGGTAACAGCCCTAGCGGATTGTTATGGCCATCTTCCATCTCGCGTTGTAGATCGTACTGTTCGTGATGATCCTTGAGTATGTTATCCTTGTCAAGATTGGTGAAGTCTCCTAACTGAAGTCGCTGGGCAGTGACTCCGCCTCGTCTGAAAAGTTCACCGATGCCTTTTGGATCGCTGCGGCGGTCAAACTCATCGTCACGTTCCTGACTATCGCTCTTGGGATTGTCAACATGACTGAGCGCTGCATGTTTCTCGCGATTCACCTCCCACCGCTGATCGGCCAGCGATTTCGACTCCATCTCAGCCACTGTGATCGGGTACTTTGGCGGAAGAAGAGCGTCGTCTGGTATTGGCTCAACGCCGTCTGGGAGCGGGAATTCGGTAGAGAGTCTAGCCTTCAGATCCTGAAACCAGGGCAGGTAGATGCTGTCGATTCTAAGGGAAGTTAGAATAAGACCAGAGCAGAGCAGCAGACGAGGAAAATCTGTTTGCCAAAAGGTACCCAGAGTTTTGCTGGTCGCGTGAAATACTTTCGAGAAAGTAAATACGGAAAGGTACGCCTCGGGCGTTGTAGGGGAGAGGGTAGCTGCTGAGAAAATAGCACAGGTACTCACCCGTTATCGTGTCTCTCGTCTCCTTCGCCAGCTGGGTGAAACTCGATGGCACCAAGCTGTAAGAGACGTTTCTGCAGTTTCCTGGCAGACCAGTTAAACCTTTGAACAGTTGGTTAGCTTCCTCTCTGTAGATGGATACGGGGAGGCTGTCTCACTTTGGATAGGAACTGTCACCCAGGCCAAAGGTGGTGAACTTGAGGTGGCTTAGACAAGTTGGCGGTAGCTTTCTTCTCAGAAGACTCTTCCAGAAAAGGGCGGCATTAGCTGGTACATCCCCTTGACCGGTCGTAGATGTAACGAATATTGCGAGGGAGTATTGGGTCAATTCTTTCTAGATAATGACACCCTTGTTAGGTTTTCCAGCAGTTCCAGACGGAGTTTGTCCCTATGGGTGGTGCAGGTTTGGACTGTAGAGCTCACTAGAGGGACATCGTTCATCTCTTCTATATCTGTCTGAAATCGCAGTCTCTCAGCAGCCCGGCCGATTTCTTGGGCTATTTCCTGGCTGTTTCCAGTTTCTGTCCCATACAGGACAAGCAACGATCTATTCGCCAAAACATCTTCTCTGTTGGACCCATTTGGCCTTTCTTCTGCCTCCATCACTGTACCGGAGTACTGTACCTAGGCTAGGTACCTAGGTTGTTTTTCTATTGGGGCCGGTGAATATTGGAAAGCACAGTCGCAAGCACAGGCGTAGGCAGCACCTGCCTTCCACAGCCTTCAACACGCCCAAGGCAACACTTCGGTCTGTGTCGGCTGTCAATGCCCACTTCTTCCAAACCCTAGTTGCCTTGAGCTAGGACGCGGTGTTTGATAGGCTAATGGAATGGAAGAATGCCAGTGGATGTCTCCAAATGTCTGCTCAGTGAGACTGCTAGAAGATGGTGCTGCCAATGGAATTTTCTGGAAAGGCGTATAGCGTCGGTGGAAAGACTTATGTTCATGAACGGTAAGTGATCTGTATCCAAGCACTTCGAGTTGATATGAACTTCAGGAAGCCTGAAAGCCTAGGTATTGGATCCAAGTCTTGTGGCGCAGAGTCACAGATTCAGCAGAGGCTGAGAAATATCAACAATAATACAGATTCTGAAAAGCAGCAGTCGATATCACCCTTTTTTTTGGGCCCAAGTATCCCCGCATACGTCACTGTATGTGAGGGTACATTCAATTGTTGCAGTAGGATCTCTAGCGCAAAATCACTTCTCCAGCCGAGGTCGGCCTGCTGAGTCAACCTTGGTATTTCAGCCCTATGAATGAGATCCCTAAAGCCAGGTCTTGCGGCATAACGCCGAGAGTGAACTATATCGATGCATAGCAAACAATAGGATAGGGGGAATATCATCGATAGCTTCTAGTAAACTCACCTACATATACAGATATCACCAGCTATTTAGGTAGGCGCTACCCCTTTTCTGTTGTTGTGTCGCTCGATCATTATAGGGGCTGTGGCGGTGCTGATGGCCAATAGCTGCCAATGACAGCGGCATGAAGTGTCGAAACCGGCATTGAAATGGCCAAACGACGTCAAGACGGCGCAATCTCCGGGCCTAGCTTGGTCACCGGCCCCCTTGACCGCTTCCCGGCCAGGCGCTCGGTCAGGGTCAGGGGCTTCTAGAATCAGAAGAAGCGAAGCAGCAGTCCGCTCCAGTTACCGCCCGACAGCGCGGAAAGGTTTTTGTGGATGCAATGACACCCCCAAGTGGGCGAGTGGGTATCAGCGCATCAATCCGATTCTCTAATCTCGATGCTACCCAAGCGCTTGTGTGTGTGGCTGGTGACGCACCTTGAAGTGTCAACTTGTCGACCTTGAGAAATACTGTGATATGGGCGGTGATTGTTCTGATTGTTCCAGATTTCTTGGCCGTGTTATAGGGGTTATTTGACCTACTCAAGTATGTAATGTAAGTGGTTTGCAGACATCGGGAGTGTTGACAGGCGCTTTTGATGATGTCTGCATTTCCCAGACAAACAGCGACATTGACAGGCAGATGTAGTACAGGCAGAGTACTAGGCAGGAGGTATCATAGTAGCCTCAAAGTCCTTCTTCCCATAGTCTTATTGTACTGGACAAGAGTTTGATTCAAGCGAGTCATCAGGAAGTCACATCTGGAGAAGCAAGGCTATAAGGAAGAGCACCTACCCCAGTACTGAAGCATGTATTGGTTGAAAGAAGGCAGCCCTGGAGGTTCTTGGAGTCTTGAAGCAGAAGTAAATAATAGCCGATTATTGTGACCGAATGCTTTTCCTTTTTGGTTTGGTTTGATTTGATTTGGTCTGATTTGATCCGATCGATTTCCAAGTCAGTGTCTTGATACAGTACATAGTCCTCAGCCGCAAACACACACACAAATCGTGATAACAATACGAAGGTTTAGCGCATTGATTGTTTGACAGCAGCTTGAGTGACAGCTATTTCTGGCCCCACAACAGCTTTAAAGTAAGTACCTTCTGAAGTCATAGCAACCACAACACCTGAAACCTCTTTATTATCGTCTCTCCTTCTCTCAGAATCCAGGAATAACCGACCATCACCTCAGAGTCAAGCAACGTTAAGCCAACGAACTCTGCCTTCCCAAGATATCTAGTTCTTTGAACCTTCCTCACCAGACAGCCCAGACTCGACAATATTTAGGTCGAGCCTACCTGATCACCCCATCTTACCTCCCCCAGCTAATCCCCCCACCACCCTACGTTAGAGCAGGTACGTACCACATTACTGGCAGTTCATGCGCCACACTTTCCTCATTCGACCCTGGCCTTGTTCCCCCCTGCCCCCCCTTTGGCCGCCCCCGGAAACCAGCACCTGGCAGGCTTGCAAGGCAGCGCTCATAGCAAAGCGGCCCCAAAAAAATTATTTGACCAACCCGACAACAAAGCAGCCACAACGTCTCTCTTCTCTCTCCTTCATCTTCACTCCCAACATCACAAGATCAATCAACGCAACGCAACGCAACCCACCGTCAATTTCCCCCCCACGAGTCATCTAGGGCACTAAGCTACCCTTTTCCTCCCCCTCCGCTTGAAACAGAGTTCAATTTTCCTGCAACCTGACAATTACCACACGTCGACCTCGCATCTATCCGCCGGTCCACAACAGCTCATCAACCTCCATCCTGACTAACACCACCCAGACCCGATCACTCACCCAATACCCAGATCAACCAGCCAAAATGTCTGCCCCCCAGGAGAACGTGACCGCTGACGCTGCCGTCAACGACGTGACTGCCGCTCTGTCCAACACCGCCATTTCTGAGAAGCCTGCCGATGCCTCTGCCCCCAGCCCTGCTGAGGGTTGCCGCCTCTACATCGGAAACCTGGCCTACGCGACAACCGAGGAGGGGTTGAAGGAGTTCTTCAAGGGCTACCTTGTGTAAGTCATACATGTGCTTGTCACTAACAAATCTCCATCCCCACAAATGCACAATCCCCATTCTTCGGAGCATAACCCCTCGCCTTTGTTCTCAGCTCCCGCATACGTCAAGATGCTGCAGTACATAGGAGCGGAGCGTTCCCCACTATCATCTATCTAGGTCGTTGCTTTACCTACACCTACGTCTCGAGGCATTCTGTTCCTCAAGTCATGCCGTGCTAACCTCCTTGTGTCTCCAGCGAGGGAGTCACCATCCCCAAGAACCCTCGAACCGAGCGCTCTGTCGGCTACGCATTCGTCGACCTGTCCACTCCCACCGAGGCGGAGCGTGCCATTGCTGAGCTCTCTGGCAAGGAGATCCTGGAGCGCAAGGTCTCCGTCCAGCTTGCTCGCAAGCCCGAGCCCAACACCGAGAAGACCGATGCCAACGGAGAGGGTGAGGGCAACCGTCGCCGCCAGTCTACCCGTGGACGTGGTCGTGGCAACCGCGCCCGGGGTGGCCGTCCTGGTCGTGCCCCTCAGGTAAGACCAATCTCGCCGCGCTTTGCCTATGTAGACAACAGGAGCTAATCATATCATGCAGGACAAGAAGGAGGAAGGCGCTGAGAGCGCCGCTGCGGATCCCGCCGATGCCGCAGCAGACACTGAGGTTCAACCTTTGCAAGACATCACCAACAAGAACAACAACGCTGACTCGACTGGAAAGACTAAGACCCAAGCTCGCCCTGCACGCGAGCGACGCGAACGTGGCCCCCCGGCCGATGGCATCCCCTCCAAGACCAAGGTCATGGTGGCTAACCTGCCCTACGACCTGACTGAGGAGAAGGTAGGAGAGAAGTGTTTCCATCCCGTGATGGGTTTCGCTGACGTACATGTGTTGCTTTTTAGCTCAAGGAGCTCTTCGAGGCCTACGAGCCTTCTTCCGCCAAGATTGCTCTGCGCCCTATTCCCCGCTTCATGATCAAGAAGCTCCAGGCCCGTGGTGAGGCCCGCAAGGGACGTGGCTTCGGATTCGTCACCCTGTCCTCGGAGGAGCAGCAGCAGAAGGCCGTTGCTGAGATGAACGGCAAGGAGATTGAGGGACGTGAGATCGCTGTCAAGGTCGCCATTGACAGCCCCGACAAGACCGACGAGGAGGCCAACGCTCCTGCTGAGCAGGGTGAGAACGGTGCCGAGCCGGCTGCCGAGGAGGCTGCCGCCACTGCTGCTTAAATGCTATGCGGATAAACCGACGACGGACTACCCGAATGAATCATCGACTAAACGACCACGACGATTGGTCATTTTGGAAGGATCATCTTAGTCTTACCCTGGCGCTATTGCGAGACAACTATACTATGATTCGGCATGAGATCGGTGGACTTCTGGGCTGGCGGAGCGTGTGATGGGTGGCATGGTTACTTTTGGCGTCTACAGTGAAGGTATCAGTTGGGGGGCATCACAAGGACCATTATCGTCTCATCGCACGCATGTACCGCGCAGTTTAATCTTCACGAAGCATTTCATCACCCTTTCGCATCTCTGTATTGTTAGACCATCTCTCTCTTTTCTCGTTCTCTCGGTCTGTACAGTAGTCGCATGCGGAGACGGGGTTACGGAATGGGAAAAGTCTATGCAAGAGGAATTGAATTATGTTTGATGACCACGACGAGTTATACAAGCTGCATTTGAAGTATTGAAATGCGCGCATGTCGTGAATGTTATGGTATTGTAGAGGTTGCGTCGTTGTTCTGCCCGCCCATCCGACCTACCGGTTCAAGTATCGAGAGCCGTCGCCGGCCTGGGCCAGTTCGGTGCTATTTTGGGCCATTTCTGGCTAAAGAACGCCATTGGCTGTCACCCCAACAATCGGAAACCATGCTAAGCAACACCCCAGACAATTGGGCATTTCGGCGCTCGCAACCACTACCACTCAATTAATTCGATTTCATTCTTTGCACTACACCAAAAGAGCCAAACCCCAGAACGAGGCAAAAAGCGGACGAAGTATTTCAGAGTCGATTCACTAGTGCTCGATCCATACTAAATTGAGGAGGCCGCTTTCCATTTCCTTCTCTTCGCCTCACCGAAGAGTCAATATTCACTGCTTGTCATCTCCTGATCAGGGGTCACGCGAGCGATCAGGCCATAGACCCTCCGAAAGGTCGCGGAGACAGATTTCAAGAGGGCTCAGTGCAAGACAGGCTGCCCGCTATGGCTTCCAAAGCCATGTGGGAGGTGGACCCGGAGACTCGCTCCAAGGTGCGCTACACCCGACCTTTGAGGCACAGCAGCCAGCCATCAGCCCTCCCCCCTCTGAGCTGGCTCGCCCCTGTCATGCCCTACGCGCTCCCATCCTTTGCTAACACAGTCATGTAACAACAGCTCGTGGCCATCCAGAAAGAATCCGGCAACTCACTCTGTTGCGACTGCAATGCGCCCTCGCCGCAATGGGCCTCTCCGAAGTTCGGCATCTTCATCTGTCTCAGTTGCGCGGGCGTGCACCGCGGGCTGGGCGTGCACATCTCCTTCGTGCGATCCATCTCCATGGACGCGTTCAAACAAACCGAAATCGAGCGCATGAGGCTGGGCGGCAACGAGAACTGGAAGAAGTTCTTTGAGGAGCACGAACAAACGAAGATGATGGGCTTGACCTGGGACGACGCCACGATCGCGGAACGGTACAGCGGCGAGGTGGGTGAGGAGTGGAAGGAGAGGCTGAGCGCCAAGGTCGAGGGGAGGGAATACGTCCCCGGCGAGAGGAAGCCCGCGGCCGCGGCCAAGACGAACGCCTCGACATCGAGATCCGCGACGCCGCTGAGCGGCACGGCGAACAACAACTCCAGCAGGCCGCAGAGCCCCGGCGGGAGGGTCAAGGTGGACGACAAATACTTTGAGGGCCTGGGCGCCGCCAACGCGGCGAGGCCGGACCACCTGCCGCCGAGCCAGGGTGGCAAGTTTGCCGGGTTTGGTAACATGCCCGCGCCCGCGAAGAAGGACGAGGCACTGCCGAACTTTGACGAGCTGCAGAAGGACCCTCTGGCGGCGCTGGGCAAGGGCTTCGGGTGGTTCACCTCTACGGTGACCAAGACGGCGACTACAGTGAACAAGGACTTCTTGCAGCCTACGGCAAAGCAGGTATGTCTTCTTTTCTGCCCCTAACACTATTCCACTCTCTTGTCTCTAGGCTCTATGCTATCTAAGTATCATTGACCGCTAACATTTTCTACAAGGTTGGAGAATCAGACTTCGCAGCCCAGGCGAGGATGTTCGGCGGCCGCTTCGCCCAGACCGCACAGCAGGGTGTGAGGAGCGCACAGGAGAACCTCAACAAGTTCGTCGAGGGCCCTGAGTCGCGGCCCGGAGGGGCATCATCCAGGAATGTCGGTAACGCGGCGCCCCTGGACGAGACCAAGAAGGCCTTCTGGGACGACTTCGCGTCGCTGGCGGACCAGCGCAAGGCACAGAACAGCTCCATCGGGACGTCTGCTATGGGCAAGGGCAACAAGGGGCCGTCTGGGGCGGGGGCGTCGTCGAAGAAGAGCCAGGATGAGTGGGATGACTGGTAGTGGCCATAGAGTTCAAGTAAGGTGAGGGGAGTTGAGGTGAAGAGGTGTTGGGTAGGTGTATGCGCTTCGCTTTTGAAGGGACTTATTTGTCTACATCAGCAGCATGGTGTCCTGGGATATTACCATTGCCATATCATATATAATTCATGGGTGTGTTTATTTTGCGAGGTACGATGGATAGATGAATCAAAGTTCCCATTATTTGATGGACAACAACTCCGGAAATGAATCTACTGGATGATACGATCGAATATTACCACACTCTGAACACATTCAGCCTTGTTGGCATGTTTCATCACGAGGTGCTGCCCATAGCTAGTAAAGCACTGTAGATTGCATGTGAAAGTACCATGTTGCGATGACTGTTGTCAATCAATCAGTGTCAATATACTATGTATACATTGTATGTAGCCATGGAAAACCGGGTCTCGGAAGGCCCCAAAGCTGTGGAGTGCCGAGACCGCTGTTAGCCGGTGCGCAAGTTCCGTTTCCGTTTTGCGGCTTGTGCCTATCTACTTAGTACCGTGTATTGTCCATGACGGTGGCCTTCAACACCTCCTTTTTCTGTTTTCTCTTCGGTCTGCCATTCGAAAACCCCAGCCCGTCATAATGTCCGCCCTGCGTATACTAGTGCCCATCAAGCGGGTAATTGACTATGCCGTAAGTCTCCCATCACGCCCGGCCAACACGCGCCCCCCCCCCGGGACCTACCCAATTACACCCAGATCCGCGATCGGGAGCAGTCAAGGAGAAATCGCTGACCCGTTGCCCCTTTCTTTTTGCCCCATGAACAGGTCAAACCCCGCGTCAACAAGGCCCAGACGGGCGTCGAGACGGCCGGCGTCAAGCACAGCATGAACCCGTTCGACGAGCTCTCGGTGGAGGAGTCTGTACGGATCCGCGACAAGAAGAGGGCGCCCGGCGGGGTGGAGGACATCTGCGTGATCAGCGCGGGCCCGCCCAAGGCGCAGGACGTCCTCCGCACGGCCATGGCCATGGGCGCGGACCGGGCGATCCACGTGGACGTCAAGGAGGGGGAGGACCTGGAGCCGCTGGCGGTGGCCAAGCTGCTGCGGCGGGCGGTCGAGGAGGAGAAGAGCAACCTGGTGATCCTGGGCAAGCAGAGCATCGACGACGACGCGAACCAGACGGGCCAGATGCTGGCGGGCCTGCTGGGGTGGGCCCAGGCCACCCAGGCGAGCAAGGTCGAGTTCGGCGAGGGCGACTTCGTCAGCGTCACCAAGGAGGTGGACGGCGGCGTGGAGACGGTGAGGGCGAGGCTGCCCATGGTGGTGACGACGGACCTGCGCCTCAACGAGCCCCGGTACGCCAGCCTGCCCAACATCATGAAGGCCAAGAAGAAGCCCATGAGCAAGAAGACCCTGGCGGACTTTGGGGTGACGGCCGAGAGGAGGTTGAAGGTCCTGAAGGTTACTGGTAGGTTCTTTACCCGGCGCATTCCACCCCCTTCCTCCAACTTCGCCCCCTTTGCACACTTTCTTGTTTTGGAGGAATCGCGGAGGTTCACTTGATAGTGAGATGAGATGCTAACTGTTGTTTCTTTCACAGAGCCCGCACCACGACAGGGTGGTGGCAAGGTCGAGGATGTGGGCGGCCTTGTGTCGAAGCTCAAGGAGCTGGGTGCTATCTAAGGAAGCAAACTGTTGTCTTCGCAGGCAGGCAATATATTGTCATCGAGATGGTGCATTGTACCATGAATATTATACGGCGCATCGCATCAGCATAAAACGGACATGTATCATAATCCCCCGATCAACAGACGTTTTTGAACTCGGTCAACCCCAGCCCGGTGCCGCACATCAGGTCGCGAGTCGCGAGCTCATGTGAGACTGGAAGCCGGCTGTGAGAGCATACGGTAACATGTATGAATTTGTCGTTGTTCATCTGCTCGTAGTTCAGGCAGTCTTTCGATGTGCTGCCCAGAAAATGTACCCAATACGAACAACAGCGATGCATCTCTGGTCACGATTCAGACGATCTTGCGGTATACTTTTGGTCCCCTCACACAGTAGCAGAACAAGCTCGAGAGATGCAATGCTGAGCACAGGAACTACATGTACAGTATATCAGGGGGATGCCCTCGTGCGCGAAGAGGGACTACGGGTTAGTACCAATATATGATGTGGCTAGCCCGCAATTCCGATATCGCGGAGAGCTGTAAGACCCACCGTCAAGGTACCAGATCTGCCCCGCTAGGAAGAAAGCAGAACAAGAGGGTTAACAACAATGCAAAACTGGGCTCCTCAGTACAAATAAATCTGGGAGGCAATTGAGGGTCACTGCGCAGGCGGCGGCGGAGACCTGGGTAAGGATGGCAGGAATTTGGGTGGTGGCCTGAGTGGCTGAGAAACCAATCACTCTACAGTGAGACCTGGGGTTATAAGTCATAAATGTAGAATAACTTTGCCTTCGGGCATTTGGTCAATTTGAAACGATACAGAGAAGATGTAAGTTCAAAATGGCAGGGTCGCGAGTTCAAATACGGACATTTACTTACACCATTATAGTAGCATGGCCCCTGCACTAAGGATGACACGCTCAATCAAAGAGAAGCTACCAATTTTTTTTTTTTAATCAGTTCTTATCCTTTTGTTTCTTTTTGTTTCATGAGATATCATCATATCGCGTTGTTATGGTGGTGATTTCGAGAACACCTCGTTGAATATATCGGAAAAGCGGGCCGTCTTAGTGTTGTAGCACGGGCCATTTCTGTGG
>LKEA01000004.1:1418335-1443757 GCA_003795315.1 Cytospora schulzeri
GGGGGGGGTTAGGGTTCTGTAGGGCCCCCCTGCACGACCCCCTCGGGGACTTACAGATAGCCCTTCCGGAAGCTCTAAAAACCAGCAATCTACATACAAACAATTAGACCCTACAATTGCTTCCACAAATTCCCCCTTTGGTACTACCGACGGCGCTCATGTGCAGCCCGATTTCCTTGAGACCTGCGTGAAGGTCGAGATTGATGTGACATCGGCCGTGATGGACCTTTCCGTCTCTTGCAGTTTGATTATGATGTATTTTTGGTAGACTTGCGACAGGCTCTACTCGATACTTGATGTACCATACAGCGGCACCAGAAGAATTGGCTACAGATGATGCGCAGCAGTCTCAGACCATGAATGAGCAGATGTAATAGTTTTCCTCAAGTGTGCTCCCTATAGCTACATATAAACATCGCACGCGTCTACACTGCAGTTTCTACCAGCGACTTGACACTCATAACAGTCAACGACATTTGTGGGACTGGCGTTGGAGGTCCAAGTCCATGAGCTCCGCCGTGCACTCGCCCTTGCATAGCCTCTCTGCCCAAAGAGCCGTAAGAGCAGACTCCTTACTGTCAATCTAGGCATCATGGTAAGTGAGCCGCAGGGGATACGTCGGGAAGATGACACTGAACAAGAACTCGAGAGAACATGCCACCCCTTAGGAAGAGCAAGGCTGTGCCGGAAAAGAGAAGGAAGCCGGATGACATGATCATCCAGAGGCATGACCCCCTGGATACCGGCCTGCGAGAGCAGCACTTGAGGTGCCTTGATGCACTAACACCCGCGTGGACTAGAATATAAACACAACATGTAATACCACTTTCTCTAATAGTTGCTGCCGCTTGTCAGATTCAACTTTTTCTCCAGACATGTCGTCCCGTTGTCATCGTTGTCCGTGAAAAGACCATATGATTGGAATAGCTCGCACAGCGAAAGCTCCTTAGCGAGCTCAGCACATCGGATGTCAAAGTCCCTGGTCGGCCGATCCTGCTCTGTTTGCCTTCGCTTTCGCAGTACATGTAGTCCAGTCCAAACGGGCATTTCGCGGACATCGCTCTGTGACCCACTGCAAGGAAGGCCGAGGACATCTGGACCTAGGCACATGTGGCCCCATTACAGACTCAACTCCAGACGCGACGGGTCTTGGGCCGTAGACGTTGGCGGGTTGCGCATTTTAATGACCAGATCAAAGCTTAAGCCTTCTAAACCTGGCCAAGGTTATATAGCAATACTTGGGCTTGTTTTCACCTCTGAGATGTTTGTCGTTCTTGGGACAGGACTATATTCCTGGGATAAATAGCAGCTTGTTGTGTCAATACGAATAACTATTTGTTGGTATCTTTACCTGACTCTTTTGCGTCGAAGGCTTGGGGTGCCCTATCTCGGACATGTTCGACGTCGACCTTTTGGGCTAACAAATATGTTACATATTCCTGAACATCTTGGGGCGTCCGTTGCCAATAATCCTTAGCATCAGACCACGATGGAGAATGTGCTTCCTGGTCGAGCATCAGAACAGTGTCGACGTCGATGTTGTGGGTTCATGATGCAATCGTTGGAACCCCATAGATGCCAAGACCATATATGTACCTCTGTACTTTCGCACGATCTTGGAACCTTGGAAATCGAGTCTAATGATGCCGTGCTAGGACCACCCAGGTGCCTATCAGGCCTATGTACGTACCTGAATAGGTCAACTGGTATCCATGGATGTACTGTGTATCGATTTTGGCCCCACTGCGGCTTGCTTCGTTGACAAAAAAACTTATGTTCCGGTTGCCCAATCGTAGTTAGCAAATTTTGCTGCTCCGGACCCGGAACGCGGACGGGTGCTGACTGATTGACTGACTCTTAATATTCTCGTGCCTCCTTCTCACCTTCACCTTTGCCCCAACACATCACTATTTGCCAACTAAATCCCGCCTCAGATCGTAGATACCCAAAGTCTATCTTTTCCACAGCATCGCCTCTGGACTTCTTCTTATTTCAACTCTACCATTGTACCCCAGACAACAGCCCTTATGAACGGGCACTCATCAGAGTTCACCTCTCAGGTATGTCATATTACCTACTTACTACCTTACCTCCACACTGGAACCACCCGGCCTGCCTATGCATTTATGCAGCAGATCGCCCGCAATGACTGCAACTCTGTGTCAATGCCCATGTTACACTTCCTCAGACACCTTCACGGGGCCATCAGCACAATCATGGGAGCTGTAGCTAACATATCCGCATTACAGGACTATCTCTCAGGTTGGTTGCCACCACACAAAAAACCAAAGCTTGACTCATCGCACCTGTACTGACCATGACATGTCATCGCCAGACCACCTCTGGAGGTCCCTTCAAGCTTAAAAGCACCCCATTATCTAACTGTCGTACTACCTGAAACTCAAAACAACCCCAACAATTATGTTCTCTCGCGTTTTCGCTGCTGCCTCTAAGTCCTCGGCCACCGGTGCCGCAGGCATGGCTTCCCGGTTCCGGCCCCTGGCTGGCCAGGCTCGATTCGTGAGCAAGCAGGCTTTTGATGGCAGCAAGGGAAGGGCAATGCCCGTCCAGAGGTCGAGGGCTACTGCTCCCGTGGACAACCTTGATGCCACCTTCACAATTAGGGTATGCCATTCCCTCCTCCCACATGGCTGAGTTGGATGGCTTCGACGTCTAGTTCGCTCGTGTGCTGACATGTAATCAGGACGGTCCCGTCTTCCACGGTACTGCCTTCGGTGCCAACTCCAACATCTCAGGAGAGGCCGTCTTCACCACCTCCCTGGTCGGATACCCCGAGTCCATGACCGATCCCTCCTACCGCGGCCAGATTCTGGTCTTCACCCAGCCTTTGATCGGCAACTACGGTGTTCCCTCCAACGTCCGCGACGAGTACAAGCTCCTGAAATACTTCGAGTCCCCCCATATTCAGTGTGCCGGAATTGTTGTCTCCGATTTCGCCAAGCAATACAGTCACTGGACTGCTGTGGAGGGCCTGGGAGAGTGGTGTGCCCGTGAGGGTGTGCCCGCCATCTCTGGCGTTGACACCCGTGCTATCGTCACCCACCTCCGTGAGCAGGGTTCCTCTCTGGCTAGGATCTCCATTGGCGACGAGTACGATGCCGACGAAGACGAGAGCTTCCTGGACCCCGCCCAGATCAACCTCGTCAAGAAAGTGAGCACCAAGGCTCCTTTCGTTGTGTCGGCACCCAACGCGACTTTCCACGTCGCTCTGCTCGACTGTGGCGTCAAGGAGAACATCCTTCGAAGCTTGATCAGCCGAGGTGCGGCTGTGACGGTGCTCCCCTACGACTTCCCTGTCCACAAGGTTGCGGCCGACTTCGACGGTGTCTTCATCTCCAACGGCCCTGGTGACCCGACTCACTGCCAAGACACCATCTACAACCTCGCCCGCCTGATTGAGACCTCGCCGGTCCCCGTCATGGGTATTTGCCTTGGCCACCAGCTGCTGGCCCTGGCAACTGGTGCTCGCACCATCAAGATGAAGTACGGAAACCGTGCTCACAACATTCCTGCCCTGGACTTGACCACTGGCCAGTGCCACATCACCAGCCAGAACCACGGTTACGCTGTTGATGCCAGCACTCTCCACCCCGAGTTCAAGGAGTACTTCGTCAACCTCAACGATGGAAGCAACGAGGGAATGATGCACAAGACCCGCCCTATCTTCTCGACGCAGTTCCACCCTGAGGCCAAGGGCGGTCCCATGGACAGCTCTTTCCTCTTTGACCGGTACTTGCAGAGCGTGAAGATGTTCAAGGAGAGCCAGAATGTGTACAAGGACAACCGACCTTCTCAGCTCATGCTTGACCTCCTCTCCAAGGAGCGTGTCGGAGTGTAAGTGAAGTCCTGACTCACCGAACGATGTTCCCATCGCTGACAATTGATTTACAGTGAGCCAAGCCCTCTGGCTGCCGCACAGGCCTAAAGCGGCGAAAATTCTACATTCTCTTGTTTGAGCGAATTTCTCTCGCAAATGGAGGTTTCTGGGTTTAATGATACAAAAAGTGGTTACATATGTTACGTCACATTTTTTTCACGGGCAATCTGAATTGTATAATCGGCGTTGGATGAGTGAACATATGAGAGCCGGTTTTCAACTGCTTGACCTCTTGACCTTCTGATTTGCGACAACACTGCCGCTTCCACTGACCATGTCGTCCGATGTGACTCGTTTCTTTGTGTGGTGTGTCACTCTTTCCTCCGAGTGAAGCTCGCTGGTAACTTACCTAGGTTCTAAGGCAGGTACGCCTTTATTGATTTTGAAACCGACAGCGACGCCCCTCTTCAGTATCGAAGCATCGCAATGAGAGACGTCTGGTTGACTAACTTGCAACTTTCAAACTCGATTGACCACCAATACATACTACACCTAATCGACGCATTCGTTACTATCCCACCAGAATCAATACAATGGACGGCGACTTTCCAACCACCGTGGACGACGCGTCCCCAAGTTTCTTGATTGGCATCGCCGGGTGTTCTTCGAGTGGGAAGACGACCCTGGCCGACACCCTGGCCGACATATTTGCACCTTTCGTGAACGAGCAGCGAATAGCATCATCATTGCCTGACCGCGTGGCTATCATCCACCAAGACGACTACTTTCTTCCAAAGGACCAATGGCCCCGCACGTCGACAACAACTGTCGACCTGGAGGCTATGGACTGGGTGCGGCTGAAGACCGACGTCGAGGGAACCCTGGAGGGCAAGCAGCGAGGTAGGGGGAGGACGAGTATCCGCCCGGCGGAAGGCCAGACGGTACAGGACCATCATCAGCAGCCGCTTGAGAGCGAATACGGCGTCGCGGAGCCGCATGAGATCTACAGGGATGCCATCAGGGCGTGTGCTGCTGCGCAGACTCTGAGGAGTGCCGAAGGTGGCTTCACGGGGAGGTATTTCAGGAGAGCTGATGACGGCGATCGTCTGGTGTTGGGGTGCAGGCTGGTTATCGTGGAGGGGTCCCTGTTGTTTGCTGGGGATACTGAGCGACAAGCGCGTCAGAAGCGCGTCGTCAGTGAAAGCCGTGAGGATGCTGGCGTCGGCCATGGCAAGCAGCCTAGCCGGTCCCCGTCAGACGACTCAAGTGGACAAGGAGACAAGCCGCATCAAGATGTCACCGGTGCTGGCGAACGGCCCCGCGAAACCAACCCCGACGACTCCTCTGATCAGCGCGCAACAAGCCTGTGGAAGAAGACACTGCGGCGTATAAAGAGTCCGCTGCAGCCCTTGAAGGACCGAGGACACGATCAACAGCAGCAGAATACGAACCAGAACGCCAAGGAGGGCCGTGATCTCCCTGACAACGACGAGGATGCGTCTGGCCAGCCCAGGACGGACTGCTGGACCCTGCGGGATCTGTTGCAGCGCATTAAGAAGGGTGCCTTCTTCGCGAGGGATTCGGGCCAACGTCATCGACAAGAACAGCAACAACAACGAACAAGCCAGGGCGAGATCGAGGGCGAAGGCGAGGACGAAGGCGAAGGCGAGGACGAAGGCGAAAGCGAGGACGAAGGCGAAAGCGAGGACGAAAGCGAAAGCGACGAGGATGATCTATGGAGTTTAGACAACGACGAGCTATACACTACGTCGAAGCCGGACAACCTCGATCATCCGACCGAGCCTGCGCTTGAGAAGGGCCAAGCGACCGGGGAGAATGTCAAAAACACCGAGCCGCCCGCCGCGGAGCCTGGACTAGACTATCGAGTCCCAGCCCAGCCGCCGGGCAGTGTATACCACCAGGGCGGCCCCATCTTCTGCGACAAGTCGATATGCCGCTTCTGCAAGGGTAAAGGGGTCGAGGGCCGGGACAGACAGTCGCCCTGCCGGGCCCCACGAGCACCTGACGACTCCCCCCTCCCGGGAAGCCATCAAATTGGTGGCGGGACCCTGCCCTCGATTCCGGAGTTAGAGATAGGTGACGGTTCACAGCCACAGCCAAGCAAGGGCCCAGACCAGCAGCAGCAACAGAAACAGCAGTCATCGATGACGCTGCGGGAGGAGCTGCAGCGTCGCATGAACGCCCTGCTCTTCCTGGACGTTGACTGGAGGGACACGGCCGCCGCCGCGGCGGCGCGACGACGCTTCAGTCGGGATCACGATGTCGACACTGACGAGCCGCGGGGCCGGAGACAGGCCGACGACGTTGGCGCGGAGGACATGGTGATGTGGGCTGTTGGGATGATCCTGAAGCGGATGGTTGCGCTTGAGGAGGAGTACCGAATGGGGAAATTGGATGACGACGAGTAGTAGCGAAGCATTGCATGCATGCGGATAAGCACCTAGCGATATCTTGCAGAGGAGGTATTGGACATGGTTTTAGTGTGTACAAGTAGTAGCAGGTGCTATCAAACAGCGGTGATGGCCTCTTTTAACGTTGCTCTGTTCACAGCGTCTTACCGCGATTTTTAATTCAATGACAGTCCAGTTCCTAAGCACCGGTGTCTCGGGCTTCCCAGCTTTGCATTACTACGAATACGTTGCTACATTACTTCAGATTACCGCTGATTCTTGCAAAAGTATTGTTGTGTGGAAAGTAAAGAACGCAATCATGGTTTAAGGAGGTTGCTCTCAGAACCGAGGGTATTGTTATGTTAGGTGGGGTTTGATAGCATAATGCAGGCAGTACCGAAAGGGGAACTTACACCATCAGGCTTATTTTTTACCTCGCTGTCATGCGGGAGGGGAGGTACACTACATACCGGTAGAAAGGTGCCGAGATCTAGGGCTTAGGCCGATCCCCGCGCCCGACCACGACCATACTATGTAACCCACCTACATACATAGTATCGGGTGAGCTCTTGAGGCTCGGAACTGACGGCCAACTTCACCTGAGAAACAGTACAGTCGCTCGCTCTGCAGACAATCAGGGCAGGTTATTCCAGCTCGCCATCAGCAAGGCTCATCCAGGATGGCGTCCGTGACAGAGAACACGCCAGCCTCGTACAAGCTGGAGCTCATGACAGCGTACGGGCCCGTCTTTCGAGACGTCCTGAGACAGCCCCCGAGGGACTGTGCCCCGTCCGAAGTCCCCATAATCGACCTGTCTGGCATCTGGGGAGACCTCGAGTCCCGCAGGGCACTCGCAGCGACGGTCCGCGAGGCGGCCGAGAACACCGGGTTCTTCTATATCCGGAACCACGGCATCCCCCAGGAAGTCATCGAGGCTGCTTTCACACAGACCAAGAGGTTCTTCGCCCAGGGGGATGAGGAGAAGCGTGCGGTGTCGACGGCCAGGTCGAGGTGGTTCAACGGCTGGGTTGAGAAGCACGGGACCCAGGCCTCGCCGTCCGAGACCCGCGACTATCGTGAGGGGTTTGGTTGGCGGTATGACCCCCGGTATGACCCGGATCCGAAGGACCTCGGTGCCGTTCCGGAGGATATTAAGCCGTGGATCCGCGGAGAGGAGTTCGTATGGGATGGTACAGGTCATCTACCTGACTTCAAGAGGGATGTGATCGCGTACTGGCAGGAGTGTCTCAAGCTCGCGCGGCGCATGATCCGGATATTTGCCCTCGCCCTGGATCTGCCTGAGACCTACTTCGATAGCATCGTGACGTACCCTGGCGCCGATGGGGTTTTGAATTACTACCCGAAGAACGAAGAGGGGGCCGATGCCCCGATTGATGTCGGTCTAGGCGCCCATACGGACCTGCAATGCTTTACTTTCCTATGGCAGGATTCTGTGGGAGGCTTACAGGTGCTCACCAAGGAGGGGGAATGGATCAAGGTGCCTCCAGTAAAAGATACGTTTGTGGTGAACATTGGGGACTTCTTGATGCGGTTGTCGAATGACCGGTTCAAATCGACAGTTCACCGAGTATTCAATCATGCGCCAGTGGATAGGTACTCGATGCCTATTTTCTTCGGGTTCAACTTTAATGAGAAGTGCAGTGTGCTCCCGAGTTGCACGAGCGAGAGCAATCCGGCCAAGTATGAGCCCATCACATGCGGCGAGGTGAGTGGTTGATTGATCCGGACTTCCCAGTTGATGATGACTTCACTCAATGGGATAATTATATTGATAATGATGGCTGATTTGTTGTGGTCTAATTAGTGGTGTCAATTAAGGTTCGAGCAGGGCAGCAAGAGGAGGCACAACGTTGAGGGATAAGTCTTGTTTGTTGAAGATGACTGTTTGAAATACTAAGGAAGTTTCAAATGCAAACCACTGCTTGAATGGAAGTGAATTGGATTGGATTGGATTGAATTGGGTTTGCGCAAGATCAACGTCGACAGGGATTGTTAATAGTGGGTAATCGCCAAGGAAGGCCAAGGGGAAGTTGCGTCAGTCGTACCCCCGTACAGTACACAGTTGTATGTACATAGTATATGTGCAGTAGGTAGGTATGTACAGATGTAGCTAGGCTGCTATGTACCTAGGTAATAATAGGATAGCACTGGCACTCTACAGTACAGTAATGTGGTAATCTTTACCCCAGTCAGTAACACGCACGCGCATTTGCCCATTCTGGACCACTCACTCTTCTTCAGCCCTCAGAGCTTCTTTCTGACCCTTACCACTCTCACGACCCAACACACGAACATCAAACAAGCTACAAGCTCTCCAGTTATCGACCTCAACACCAAGGCCAGCCCAACCCATCCGCCCTACCCACAACACCAAGTCGCAACCGCCAAGATGGATATCTCAGACAGTTTGTGAGTAGGATCAATACATACCATGCGCAAGGGGGATAAAAGCTTGAGCTTCCCACGAGCTCTCACCAGCTACCTTACCTCGTCGCCGCCCCTCTCTGTCTGTCTGTCATTGAGACCACTCCCCCAGCTAACATGTCGCCCGCAGCCGTATCGTCAACATCGTGGTCGCCGTGATCATGATCCTCGGTGGTATCTCGCAATTCTTCCCGCTCGGCTTGTGCGTCAACCTACCTACTTCCTTTTCCCCATCGTCTGCGATACTCCTCCCTCCCCATTGGTCTCTGTCCGGTCACCACCGGCTAGGCAGTGGTCGAGGAGAAGAAGAGACACTGTGAAGCCCTGCGCGATTTCGCTTCTCGAGCTCGATCTCTAACCTTTCCACGTCGATAGCCAATCCATCATCATCGGCTGCTACGTCATACTCTTCGGTGCCGGTACGTTATGCCCCCCATTCTTCCCCTTCCACCCAAGGGGCAACGTTCCCGTGTCCTAGAGGTTCTTCCTCCCAGCTGACCAGGCACGCCCATGAAACCCACAGCCACCGGCCTCCTCGAGTTCCAGATCCCGCCCCAGGTCTCCCGCTACGCCTCCTTCCTCTTCAGCTTCATCGGCCGCGGCGCCTTCTACATCTTTGTCGGCTGCATCCTCCTCGACGGCCACGTCCTGCGCATCATCGCCGGCTCCATCGTCGGCCTCGTCGGCGTCTGCTACGCCGTCCTCGAGTTCATCCCCTCCATCGAGCCCCCCGCCAACATGCGCGAGGCCGACGCCGGCTGGGGCGCCGAGCAGGTCTAAGAGCCGAAGGGCTCAAAGGGAAGCAAGACAACTGGTCTTGTCCTGCTCGAGGCGAAAAAAATCCCACCCCCCTTCAGACATGGGGGCCACGTGTACTTTCGTGTGATGGGGTAGGGAAAAGAAGAGATGGAGATGGAGAAAGAGGTGGGGGAAGAGACAGTAACAGGGCGGTACAAACATAGCTTCGGGTTCTCGAATATGGGGAAACGGGCAAATGGAGCAGTGATACATAAAAGGGAAAGTGCGTGGTTCGATATTGGAACGGGTACTTATTGACATGCGACACGGCGGGTTATGGCATGGGTGTTGCGTATCTATGTATAAGTTTTTATGATGGACATTATCACGTTTAGGGGTCAGATCGTATTTGGAGACATAGTGTCGGCGGCGCAGAAAGGCAGACAGATGGGAGCATCTGTACCCTGTCCTTGTTTGTCCATAGACCAAATAAGTGCTTGCATTCATGTTCAACCAGGGTATCAGGTATTGCTTGCGTAGACAGACATAGAAGTGATCCTCGTTACGTATTTGGATTTTTTTTAATGGTGGTATTCATAATATTGCAAAGTGGGTATTATCTCTCTTAATTGACCCTGAGGTCTTGATTCTTTCAGTTTTAAAAATCAGAAAGCGGATCTTGTCTTCCTTTGGAAACGTCCCTAGTCCGTAGCACATTGCTATAGTTGCGAAAACGCCCATGGATCTGTTGGATCCCCCTCCCCCAATACCAGCCCTAGTAGACTTTGGAGGGAAAAACACATCCAGTTCGATCCCTCTCATGTCGCCGACGACAACCGTGGTATAAAATCGAAGTAGTAGCTCCATCCACACGCGGCTCCCAGTGACCGTCTGTATGTGTGTGCGTGTGCGTGTGCTGAAACAGTACCGAAGCGCCGAGGAAGTAGTGTTGCCACCCTTTGCCCGTTCCCTTTCCGTTTCCTCTTTGATTTTAGGCGCCGATTGCCGTTTACCCTGCTTTTCAACTCCAAAATAGCAAAGCACCCTTTTCCCATTCATCCCAGAATCCTTTGGTTCGACCCACACTCTCAAAATAAAAACACTCTCTCAACTCCCAAGATCCGCGAGCTCCTTTTCCTTGGCCGCCAGGAGCTCCCGCATCCTCTCCGCTTCTCTCTGCAGCGCCACCCGCCTCTCGGCCTTCACGGCCTCGCTCTCGCCGCCTAAGCTCCTCGCGTCTGCGTATTGCTGCTCATAATCATGGGGCAGTGGACTCGCCCCTGGATATGAACTCGGACTGGATGCCGTCGGTATTGTACCGGCCGGTGATCCTTGATACATTCGTAGTTGCGCCAATTCCTCGGCGCCGGTGAGCCTCGGTGATACGCTCGGCGGTCGTGGTCCCGCACCTGTCGGGTTTAGAATCGATTTGATCGACGAAAGCCGCTTGTTGCTTTCCGTTTCCGACGAGCTCGGATGCTCCGTCTCGCCAAATGATCGTTTCCTCATTGGCGACAAGAAGGAAGCTGGTGAAAGCGACGTCTGTCGGCCTCCTGGAGTCGTTGCGAACGAAGTGATGGGCGCAAGTCGGTTGTCGTCCGTAAGAGATTCGGGGGGTATATCACGATGGTGGCGTGAATTGGACGACTGATACTGAGTGAGGTCCCCTGAAGGCAAGGGTGGCGATGGCCGGTGTTGCCGAAGGACGCTTTCAGGAACCAGTTGAAGATGTTGCTGTTCTTGTTGCCGTCGCAGACCGAGATTGACCGAGCCGTCAGGATTCATGGAGCCGCGCTCCCTGGACGTGTCTGGCGGAGGAGTTGTCGACTCGATCGACTCGACTGGAGCGCTGCCCTCATGGGTTCCGTCGTGAGAAGCCGGTATAACGCGTTTCCTCCTTTTGATAACTGACTTCTTCATCGTCACCGGCCGGTGGACGCCGTGAAGTTTGTAATAGAGACCTAGGTTCGTTCATCAGCATCTTCCTTCTAACCGATGTGATAGCCAGCGCAACTTACCACATGCATTGCAGATAGTGTGGCCTTGCTCATCTCTCCTCCACAAGGGCGTGATGGTGGTTCCACAATTCTGGCACGCAATCACTACGGTTGTGTTTTGCCCCTGGCTCTGTAATGCCGCTATGTCGACCGCGTTGGGGTCTTCGGTAGCGTTTTCCTCTGTCTTGGTTGGAGTTGCCCTCTGGTTCTGGAGAACACTGAGATTGGCACTCTTGGCAACACGGTTGTTGTATGCAGGACAGCCACTGCATCCATCCGCACCACCAGTGCCATTGCAGCGTCCACCACCGGGGCAGGTCCCCTTGGGCATGTGATCTTCAGCCACGTACTTTGCCCCAGTGGTGTTTTGGGCAACTTGGGCGCTTGGTGCTTGAGGCGATGTCGAACCAGGGGCGGACTGTGAGCCGCTGGGCACGACTGTAGGCGGCCGCTTCAAGTTGGTCGGGCGAGCAGCATTCCTTGCTTTCAGGTACAGGCCGCAAGCGTTGCAGATAGTGGCCCCTTGGGGCGACCTTCGCCAGAGAGGTGTTCGACTCGTTCCGCAGTTGCTAGCCGATAATGTTAGGGGGCTTCATTTGCGTCTGGAGATGTTATTCTTACCTGCAAACTTGGCCACTCTGAGGCGGGACTGGACCGATGGCCGGCACATCGATCATCATATCTGACTGTGGCGGTTCGTGGGCAGACGATACAGGACTGATAGGATGTGAAGTTTGGGCGTGAGTGGTAGATGGACTCCTGTCGAAATATCTCGGTTTCAACGGGCTTGGAGACGTGCCATGCTGGCTCCCATCTTCTGTCGTTGGAGGTGATCGAGCCCTAAGGCTGTTGGTATCGGCCTTGGATGACAAGGGCCTAGTAGGAAGAGCGGTGCGAGGAGCAGTGGAATCATCCTTCTGAACATGCCTTGCGGCTGCATCTGCTTCTTCGCTTAAAGCCATGTTGACCACCAGGCGGACAACTTTCCCCCGAGAATCAGCGGTGGCGGAGAAGAGTCGTCAGCTTGTGCGGACAGAAGGCCGTGTTGCGTGTCGTGAGATTCCCCGAGGTCTGCTGACAGTTGTCTACACCGGCGTTGCACAAGAAAACCGTCCTGTCAGCTGCGCCAGGAGATCATGAGTTCGACGAATGATGCTCCAGCGGTCGGATGACTGAGACGCTGTGCCAACACCGCAGGATTTGGGGGGTTCGAGTGCCGCTGTGTTTTACTCCAGTGGGGTGCTCGGTCTTTTGTACTCGAGGTGAGAATGCTGCTCCGGGAGACTCGGCCGAAAAAGTGGCAATATAATCACGAGATACACTCGAGATGTGAAGCCAACTTGTGGGAAAACGGCAATGGAGACGAGACGCAAAAGCAAGGGGATGTTCGATCGATTCTGGTTCAAGCCACGACTACGAAGAGCCTAGATTCCTTTTGAAAGGGGGAGGGGGGAGCCCAGTATCAAAGAGTTCCTGAAGGCCACCAGCTGCGCTTTGACAAAATCCGAGGGTTCAAGAAACGAACCTGGAGGGGCCAAAGATGCTACCGTACCAGAAAGGACAACTGACGTTGTGTCCGGGGAAGAATATATGAGTATTGTGTTTTTATGAAAACAAAAAGAAGACAGACAGGTGGGAGATTTGATCAACAACGTTGTGTCCTTGCATCTGGATAGCGTAGAAGTCTATCGGCGATTGGCTTTTAGCAGCAACAAGGCAAAGGTGGACTGGAGTAAAGTAAGTACTTGTAGTGGTGGAGGAACAGAACTGTATGTAGGTGTTCGTTGGTTGGTTGGGTGTTGGACTGGATTGACTGGCTAGAACCTAGGGTGGGAAAGAGGTCTCGCCGGCATTGGATGATTGTGTTGCATGGGAAGAGAACGGACCACACAAATAGGGACAAGGAGGGACAAGGAGGGCAAGGAGGCATACCGGGGACGACAGCCGTTGCAGTAGCCTGGAACCAGAAAGAGACTCTCCTTACCAGCCTCGGTCGTTGTTGGTATGGTATGATAGTCTATGGCTGATATTTTTCTTGCATCTTAGCCTCATGTGTGGGTGACAACTTTGGGCCTTTTGGCAGCGCTGCGACTGGTCACGTCACTGCTTTCAACGTGCCTTAGGTGGGCTGTTTTGGTGATCCTTCGAACAGTTCGTCCTCTTGTTTGTTCCATTACACTTTCGTCCCCGGCTTCGGGGGGCGTAGGAAGAGGAACGGACGAATCAGATGAGCCGTATTACTCAGTTGGTACTTTAGTGGGTGAACCAGGCAAGGCCTAGCTGGATCTACTATGTATTAGTCTCTGCTGATGGCCACCATTATCCCTGCCCACTGTTCCTGCCTGCAGCCCTTATTTTCCTTCACCGCTAATACATAAGTGATCTGGCAGTTCCGAGTTCCGCGGGCTGGTATCAGATCGATGTTATCGATGTTATCTTGCATTCGTGAGGGATGCGTGATGCAACGAACCGTTCTCCATACGATATTCCCCATCATATCTCTGTGTATATACTGGGGACTGTCAAGGGTCAGCCGAGCCCATCTGGCCACCTGCGAACCACACCATGTGCTACACCGGAACCTACTTCAAGTAAATATCTGTGTAGGTCCCTACTAATGGCATCATTACCCCATAGGGTTGGTATTTACTGCAGGTGCCCAGTTGCCTTACAAATCTAGGGCACAAAGCTAAGTACCCAAGTACCCAGGCATCATGCATCACGGGAAGGGAGGCTTGGCACGGGATACTTACTTTAGTATGTATCTCGCAAGATCTGGTATTGCAAGCCTGTTCCAAGGTTCTTATCAGCCTGCGCTGCACTTAATCCAACCCAATGATGAAATGCCACACTTGTTTCGTACACCACACGAGAAACATCTGCCTAGCGCTGCATTGGCTGACTGGGACCCTGCATTTACCAACAGCACTAATAGTAAGATATCTAGAACCATCCTTCTGAGATCCGACAGGATCCTTTCTAGTGTCACGCTATCGGAGAGCCTGGCCAGACGGAGCACATTTTCCTCGGTGTCCTTACAGTAGTACCCACTGGTTCATTGCAACCACCGGCTAAATGCAACGACGGTGGATATGTCGTCCCCTTTCTAGGCAATCTGGTGTGGTAGCCTGCATGGAGGTAAGAACAGGTTCTCTTTAGTTGTAGATCACAGGGTCTTGGCAGTACAACACCTAAGCATCAATATATAAAACTTGAGCCGTCCTCATTTCGACATGGCAGTGACCATCTTGGTTTAGGTCAAAGGTTCAGTTCATCGTTCCAAATCACGTCCTCAAGCATACAACCAACACGGGTCGGATCCAAGACCGCAACGATATTATCTCCGGACTGAGAGTTACAATCTCCGTTCCCCCCTACCCTGGATGGGTGGGTGGGTCTTGGCCGGAATCAATTATCCCTGGCTGATGGAACCGATAATCTAATCAGTTAGAGCATCCACCCTGCCAGGCCAGGCGGGCCTACTTCACATCAACACTCAGGCACGCCTGCAATAGATGGCCTGCGTCGTCATAAGAATCCCTGGCATTTATTCCCCTCTCCACCCAGTTCTTTTCTCAACTGACAAGGGGTTGCAACTATATGAACTACAAGTATGATCTCGATTCTGATGCTCCTGTTCAGCTATGATGCGATCACAGAATCCCTGCAAGTATGCAGCATCTCAGCAGACTCGTCCACCCCGACCCTGCCCACAACAGCAGGACAACGTCAAGTCCACATGACCGGTTCATCAAGAAAAAATAAGTAAAAGAATAAAATTGAAACCTTCATAACTGGGTATATGGTGCTCCTTAGTGGCAAGAATTGGGAAGGGGGAGGGGCACAGCTGATGTACCATTCCCACCCGCAAAAACATAAGAGGCCACGAGAGATCTTGACTTTAGGCATCGGGATCATCGTCTTGTTCCTCCAACAGCGGTAGACCGCTGCGGTGCGCGCATATTGAATCCTTTGCCAGCTGGATAGTGATCGCAATGGCCAAACTGGTCTCTAGCCACGCCGTCCTCTTTGACATGTCCAGACTCGCCAAGACGTACGGCTCCTGCGCCTTTTTCAGGTCGGTATCATTCATCCAAATCAGCACTGTCTGCTGGATGATCACAAATGTGTACAGAAAGCGTGGGTAGCTGTCGACCTCGCGTTCCGCCCATTCGGCATGATACTGCTCCACGCGTGTCTGGCATGCTTGCATAGCCTGCTGGTGTACCCATTGGCCGAGTGTCTCTCGCTCCCCGACCTGAACTTTTTTGAGGTCGCTGAACTTGATGATGAAGATGGGGCTGACGTAGTCATAATAGCCGCGTAGCTTGACATCCTTCTCGACCGAGAGGCTGTATGCCCGAATCTCCTTTTCGATCAGGTCTGCAATCTTGTCGTGAAGGCCATCCTGGCGGTAGGCGCAGATACGAATGTGCAACTCGAACAGGTTTCGCAGCGCTCTTGTGACTGTAGGGTATTAGCAAGTACGCCGTAACAGGGACCGTGGGATGTCATATACCTCTGGATCGATTCGTTTTCTCTTGAAATAGAAGCTTTTTGTCGCTGTCCGCTGGCGCAAAGAGGCCCTCAACGAAGGGGTGATCAATGAGATCCCAGTTCCACGTTGAGGGCATCAAGTAGTACGCACCACGCAGTGCCAGAGTCTTGTGAGCTCTTGCGACCTCCTGTGGCCATGTCGCGATGCCTTTCACCTTGGTCCTTTCAACACGGTACCCAGCTAGGTCCTCGCTGTCGACATCATACTCATTTTCAAAGTCATCCTCAGACTCGTAATAGTCGTCCATATCAATTCGAGGCTCTAGATCATCTTCATTGTCGTCGTTACCATCCTCATCGCCGTCGTCGTTGTCGTCATCGTCGTTCTGGTCTTCTTCAGCGACGTCGGCGATGTCCTGGATACGGCTACCTCCGCGAAGGATAGGCGAGGAGTCAATCCCGAATTGACTTTCATCATAGTCCTCTATGCTCCGAATGGGCTCATCTCTGCCATCATAGCCGTCTGGCGTCCTGAACTCATCAGACGATTCCTCGTTCAAATCGTCCTCCGACTTCATGGTCATGTTGGCATTCTGGTGGGCTCCGTGAGTGGCAGATTCGCTATCGTCATCGTCTTCATGCTTGATTGTGAGGTGCTCGTATGCTTGGATGTGAGGTTCGGTAACGTCACTGTCGCCTGGTTGCCGTTGAGGTGAACGCGATGTGTGGCTTTCTGCTCGTCGGTGTCGAGGCGACGCTGGCTTGAAAACCCGTCCAGTCCAAACACGGTTGAAACGGCCTACGGCGCTCCTCGCAAACTGCGCAGACAGATTATATGGAGAGAACGAAGACATCGTGGTGGGGGACACAGTGGTCGACGAGAGAGAGAAAGTGTAACAATGAAAAGGTGCTTTGTTAGGCGTAAGCGTTGTGCCTAAATGAAGGAAGACTCATGTTGTCGTGGGGTAAAAGAACGTATCAACGAAGTAAACTGAGAATGGAAAATGTTGCACTACGACAGCTTGAAATTGATCAGATGAACTGAAGCATCTTTGTTCTACAATGGGGAGAAGGTGTTTGTGTAATTGGCCTCGAAAAGTCCTCCCCAGTCCAACTCTTCGTCCGGACTCGAAAAACCAGACGAATGCCTGGAAGCATACATAGAGAGAACTACGGAACCTCCGAAAGCAGCCTCAAAGGGGGTTCTGAGAATAAAGGAAAGATATCCACCAAGAGACCTTCCTGGTTGTGGGTGAAGCATTTCACAACTTTTGAAGGGGAGCTACAAGTGTAAGTGTTAGCGCAGGAACGGTTTCCCTGCAGGGCTTAAGGTGAACTTGCCGGATTCAGCATATGCTGCCCCCACTATTTCCACTCCAGTTGTCCTATGTACACCCCAGGGTAGTTCCACCTGAGGTGGTCTGTGCATTAACAAAAGCTGCAACCTCTTCTCCCAAACTTTGTAGTGTCGCGACCCGACGCGCCAGGAACGACGTCAGCTGTTCCAGCTTTTTCAAGTCCCAACTTCACACACAAAGACCTGTCGCATTCGTTTCCCACCCTGCACATCGCCGACATATATCCTTCAATAACATTATTGATACATAATCAACACAGGCTATACAAGCTAGTAGTCCCTAACCTCCTTCAAAGGAGTTAACAATGAGCTTGTTCCTTCACATTGCACACCAAATCTAGCCATCATGTCGTCCACCGATTGGAGCAGCCTAAAGGTTGTCGAACTGCGAGCGGAATTGCAGAACAGGGGCTTGCCCACCAAGGGTGTCAAAGCTGACCTTGTCAAGCGTTTGGAAGAGGCTGAGGCTGAAGTTGAAGCCGACGCCGATCAAGTCAATGAGCCCGCAACTGAGGAAGTGCCTGAAGAGGACGCGCCTGACGCGTCTGCTCAAACCGATGACCACTCCAACAAGGAGGGAACCCTTGAGCCTCAAGAGGGCACCAAGGAGTCGCAACCGGCCGTTCATGCCATTGATACCAATGCGCCTCTGAACGAGGAGGCATCCAATGCTGCGGCGACACAATCCGAGAACGGCACCGAACCTACGTCACAAGAACCTGTCGCAGAGCAGATTTCCGCCGCCCAGCCTGAGACCAGCGATCAAACCGACATGCAGACCTCAGCTGCTACCTCGGCTACTGTTGTCGACTTCGATCAGAAGCGCAAACGCCGATCCTCCACCCCACCTCCTTCCGCGAAACGAGCCAAACAGGAGGACGAGCGTCATACTAAGATGGAGGAAGATATCGTTGACTACGAGGGCGGCGATCTCTCTGTAAGCCCGGAGAAGAAGCCCGCAAACGGTGCAGAAGATGAACAAGAGCCAGAGAAGGGCATTGTGGCAGAGCCAGCCGTCAATGACGCACCTGAGGCACTTGAGGTCAGTGGAGAGGACGCATACCTGAAGAGAGTGGCTATAGCAGAGTCCTCCCAAGAGCTTTCGACTACTTCCCCACAGGCGCAAGACCCATCGCTGGACATCAGTGGCAAGGATGCCTCTGAGAACAGAGTGGCCCTAGAGAAGCCCTCCGACGCACCTCAACACACGTCGCAGTCCGCGCAACCTCCGCATGAAGATCGGTTCGATACGCCGCAACCATGGCACAGAGAGCCCAGCGCAGAGGGCAGCGAACCTTCAATCCCTTCGTCGCATTCTCCTACCTCCGCCTTGTACATCCGAGAGCTTATGAGGCCCCTGAGGTCCGAGATGGTAGAAGAACATATCGTTTCTTTACTTACGCCCCCAGGGAGCGAACCTGATCCTAACTTCGTCGAAGACTTCTACCTCGATCAGATCCGCACGCATGCTTTCGTTAAGCTCAACTCGGTGTCTGCCGCCAAGCGTGTACGTGCTGCATTGCACGATCGAGTCTGGCCCAACGAGTCGAATCGAAAGCCTTTGTGGGTGGACTTCATTCCCCCTGACCGGATGAAGGAGTGGGTCGACGAGGAGGAGGCCGGAGGCAGAGGCCGGTGGGAGGTGGTGTATGAGCAGGACGGAGATGGTATGGTGGCTATTCACAGAGAAGCCGGCCCGGACACTAGGCAGTTTTCGAAGCCTCCCCCTACTGGTCCGGCCGCGACCACGGTCTATCCTGGAATTGAAGCAGCACCCAGAGGTCCCCGTGGAAGAGGCGCCGGTCGGCAACCCTTGGACAACCCCACTGCGCTTCAGACCCAGGCCTATCCTCCCCTGTTCTACCAGCCCCTTGGCGAAGACATCGCCGAGCGCCGCATCCGCAACATGCGCACTTTCTACTCGCCCAACCCGCCGCGTGATCTTGGCAAGGATTACAACCGGTACACTTTCGAGGGCGGTGACTCTTTCGTTGACAGAGGCACAGAAGTCTTCGTTGGCATCCGGCCTCCGCACAGAGAGAAAGAGCACCAGGAGCGCCTTCGCCGCGAACGGCTCGGTGAAGCGGCACCCAGCGTTGCGGCGGACTCACAATCTCGCAGAGATGATTACCGACCTCCGGCTCGACCCATGGTCACCGATGTGGATCGCTACTCTACCTTCGACGATAATCGCCGCTTTGGAGGCGATCGACGCCCAAGAAACCGTGGATTCCGAGGCGGAGGTGGAAACCGTTTCAGGGGAGAAGATCCTTATCGTTACCGGCCAGGCTATTAGGCAATACTGGGAAAAGTCGCGATATCATCAGGTACCCAGGTGTCATGGTTAGCGCTGTGGATAGGGACCGCATCGTAGCCATAGTTTATCCGGTCTTGCATCAGCAGTATCTGGATTCCCGGTGGCGATGCCCCTTGCGTTGAGCTGTTTTGCTTCAGGAGATGAACGGCTCGGCTGGTGAATTTAGCATCCACGTCGCATTGGCGTGGTTGACACAACATATTCGATGGCTTCTGCCCAAGACGGAGAATGGGCATGCTAATGGGCATGAAAGTTCTGGGGGGGAAAGACCACAAACGTTTACAAATGCAGAACAACTTGCGACAAACAGCTATGGAGGAAGGATCGTAAAGCATAGAAAATGTAGATAGGGATACGGACAGATACCCTGAAAATCAAAATACATTAATGGATCGCCCGCCCACTTGATCCCATCTCTGAATGTAGTGCAGTGCAACTCTTTAGTATACTATGTACATACTTGAGTAGACACCCTAGGCAGACCTCCTTGTAATCCTTATCAGCTTATCAGCTTGCTCGAAAGAGTTTAGCGAGGGGCAGCCTCTCAAAAAGTTTAGTACGTACTAAGTACGGACTCTCATCCCAAGCTTCCTCACTCAGTCCTCCAAGTGGTTTTAGCCTTCACATAACATTCCACTTAGATCAAACCACATCACACAATGGCAAAGAAGCGTGCAAGAGAAGCAGACGGCCAGTCCGAGCCCGCGGTGGCTTCGGTGGACAAAATGGATCAAGACAGCTCAGACGACGAAGTAAATATATATCCTCACCCCCAGTTTTCATCTCATCTCACCCTCACCTCTCACTTACACGCATGCGCCCAGGACTTCGACATGGTCAACGTTGACTTCGAGTGGTTCAACTTCGACCCCGAGATCGACTTCCACGGCGTCAAGGGCCTGCTAAGACAGCTCTTTGACGTGGATTCTCAGCTGTTTGACATGTCCGCCCTCACAGATATCATCCTCCAGAACCAGACCATCGGCTCCACAGTGAAAGTGGACAGCAAGGCCAACGACGCCTACGCGTTCCTCACCGCGCTCAACCTGAACGAGCACAAGGACAAGAAGCCCGTGGCGGACCTCGTCGAGTACCTGTCCGCCAAGGCGTCGCAGTCGGGCGACGAGAACCTGGCGGCGACCATCCCCAAGGTCCTGGCGGAGGAGCACGTCGGCCTGGTGCTGGGCGAGCGCCTCATCAACATGCCGCCCGAGATCTCACCGCCCATGTACTCCATGCTGGTCGACGAGGTCGAGGCCGCCGTGGAGGACAAGGAGCCGTACGAGTTCACGCACTACCTGGTCATCTCCAAGTCGTACAACGAGGTGCAGTCCATCCTGGACGGCGAGACGCAGAAGCGCAAGAAGGCCAAGGAGGAGGCCCCCATGTACTACTTCCACCCCGAGGACGAGGTGCTGCAGAAACACGCGGTCGCGTACGGGTCCTTCCCGTTCACCAAGGACGACGAGAGCGTGGCGGACAGCAAGCGGGCTTTCCAGGAGATGGGCGTCAGGAGTATGGGATCCATGATATTGATCGAGGCGGATAAGTTCCCCGAGGCGATCAGGAAGGTCACCGAGTATCTGAGCCCCCAATGAATGCAATGAATTTTCCCGAGGGTCATGATAGTTGGATGACCTGTTCATGTCCTTATTTTTGTTCACGTTACAACCGGTTCGTGGCATGACGCAGTAGGTATACCGAGACCTATAGCACGACCATAATAGGCATTACGTACTTAAGTACCTGGGTAAACAGTCGGGACCTTTTTTTCCGTGTTACAACGGTATTGGGCCTACCGTATGTACTAATTCAGGAGAACAACAATCTCGACGTCGTAAAATTGCTTCTGTGCTCCTGTGCTCCTGCTCTAAGCTCGGGTGAGGTGACTCTACGTCTTAGTATTAAGGGGCCTACCCGTCAAACGCAAGGATCCCTCCCCTGCCACCCAACATATCATGCCTCAGGCTCGAGTCTCTGCATGAGATACTCCACCTCCACCTCCTTCGTCAAGGGGATAACGAAATCCTTATACATGGCCACCACCGCATCGACATTAATCTTGCTCTGCTCCAGGCCCACGCCCACCGATGGGTCCGTACCGTACGTCTGCGCCTTGAGCTTGAGGCGCTCGAGGACCTGCTTCTCGACGGCGGCGTTGGTGATGGATGCGCCGATGCCGTCGCGGTCGCCGGCCTTGATCATGCGCGTGTAGCCCTCCCGGTCGGACTGGAACTTGCTCTCGGCGACGAACTTGCCAAAGTGGATGCGCCGGCTCAGGGCCTGCAGCACGGCGATGTCGCAGGTGGCGCTGCTGCCGTAGTTCTCCTGGCTGACGCCCCTGTCGCCGTGGCCGAAGCGGGGGCACACGCGGGGCACGAAGGTCTCGATGTAGAACTTTCTGATCTTGTCGTTGACGTTGACGTCGTTGGGGTGGAGGATCCGGGGGTAGTCTATCGCGGGGAGGATGGGCTGGTTGAGGGACTTGGGGAAGAAGGGGTACTCGTCGGGGGACTCGTAGCGGCGGATGAGGGACTGGAGCTTCTCCTGTTGGAGGAGGTACCAGTCCATGAGAGAGAGGTCGCTCTCGGGTATGGGCACGGCGCCGGGGATGTAGATGTTGCTGTTGATGGGGAACTGGACGCGCTCGATCAGGTGGAAGGTTATCGTGTCTTCCAGGCGACTGCGATTGTGATTATTGTCAGCGCATGACCGTTGCGCGTGCAAATCGGTGGGTTTTATCAGTTACTCACACCAACTGGAATCGGATGGCCGACAGGTCCAGCGCCTTGGTCGCATCGGAGAGGTCGATCAAGGAGTCCATCTTGTAGCTTTCGAGAGGGTTGGAGGGGCTGGAGGGGCTGGAGAGGAGGGTGTCGAGAGGGGGAGAGGGGTAAACAGAGGGTTGGTTTTGTTTAATTCCTTATCTTTTCTTCAGCAGTCTTTAGTGTGTATGTAACTAGGTAGTTTATGACTTCCAGATTTGTTTGGTGATAATGAGCTGAGTCGGAGAGGATTAATTCTCACGTAAGACCCGGTCGGAAGTTTGAATGAGGGTGGGATGCTCCGAACCGCTTCCGTTTGGCGGGGTGTTGCGGGGTTATGTTCCGTCTCGCTTCCGGGGCACCGGGTTACTGCTGTATACTGCTGTACTGTGTAGCATACCAGGTGTACGTACTAGATTTCCAAGGTTGTTACTGTGTAGATTGTCTGGTGGGCAAGTTTCAACCAGTGAGATGAGTGACGCAAGGTTCGCAGGGCGGTGTGTAGCAACAACAATCCCTGTTCAGGTGCGGCGGTAGTGGGCGGGCAGGCGGGTGGTGGCCAATCCCTACGTCCGTACATATTATCAGCAGTACTGATCCTCGAGAGCTCCCACCCATTCCATTTGCACTACGCGCTGCTGGAAAAAACGTTCGAGAAGACTTCCTCAATTGCACTCGCACACGTTCCTTTGAGCTTGAACATCTGAACTATAGGCTTTACCTCTGGAACGCACCCACCCACGGCCCCCAAATATACGACCTTGCAAAAGAGCTGCACGACAGAACCTTACTCTGCCAGCTCCATCCCCATCTCCACTCATGCTCCATTGTTTAACGCATGGCCAACTCTGACGACCACAATGCTTGTTATGACGGCCATGGTGATTCGTCAATCATCTCGGTATGTGCTGCTTCTACGTTGTCTAACGGCCTTCGCCTTAACTTGAGGAGCCTCTTTCTTCCTCTTTACTCTCCTCTCTCCTCGTCAACTTGGTGCCTAGCTAGGTATGTTACTGACGAGAGAGTGGTAACCAATGCAGACTCGGGGCCTCGAGGCGTTTGGCCGCAAGGTGACAACCACGGCCAGTCACATAATGGGCCCTCTGTCCGACCCGACCACACACCAGCACTACCAACAAGCCATGGGCGAGGTGTCTAAGCAGCTCCGGAGGCCGAACCTCCAGCGGAGCATGTTCTCCAAGGCCCGGACCACGCCTACCGACCTAGTACGATCGAAGCTCTCCACGACCGAGATACAACAAAGAGCACTGTCCTACGTGCCAGACTCCCTGCTGAACGACATCCCGGAAGATGACAACAACTACTCGCTGTTTCAGGGCTTCCAGGCCAGCTTCCCGGATTTTACCGACGATGGGAAGAAGCACAGGAGGAGGGTGTCGAGGGGGCGAAAACTGATAGATGATGGTCGAGTGGATCCGGACAGCCCACACGCAGTACAGAAGCTCCAGAAGGAGAAGGCCTCGATGCTGCGTGATTTTGAGATGTTGGGAGTACGGAAAAACATGGCTAGCAGTGAGATCCGGGAAATCGACAACAAAATAGCGAACCTCATGGGGATGCGAAGAATCGTCCTGGACAGGTTAGCAGGCCTGGAACAGGAGGAGGCAGTACTGGAACACGACAGTAAGAACTTGCACATGGCCATGATTTGAACGGACACCGCTAACACGGACCAGTGATGGATGTGGAGAACCGCTTAGAGGAGGCAGAAGAACTGGTTGCTGAGGCCGAGTCGGTAGCAGCGCTCACGCCAACCAAGGGCAGTGAGGTTGACGAGGAGGAAGGCGCAGGGTTTATGTCTCAGTCCATCTACGAGAAGTTGCCATCCGCTAGCAGCACGCCGACGAAATCGAAGAAGCCCAGGAGTCTGCGAAAGAAATCCATGCCGATACTGCATGAGCACATCGAGCCCGGCACGTCGATTCGCGAGATGCGCGCGCACCATGAACCGATCACCGCTATGGACTTTGACGCACCCTTTGGAACAATGGTTACTTCTGCTATGGACGATACTGTACGAGTTTGGGACTTGAACGCTGGTCGGTGCATAGGCGCTCTCGAGGGCCACACTGCCTCCGTTCGCACCCTGCAGGTCGAGGACAACATTTGCGCTACGGGATCGGTGGATGCTACTATTCGACTATGGGACCTCAGCAAGGCTCACTACGATCCTCTTGGCGGGCAGCTCGACAAGGAGGAAGACGAGGAGGAAATGGCCTTCGAGAACCCTGACGCTCAACCTGTGGACCCGCCCGCCTCAAGCATGGACGATTGCCCTCTGGAAACACTGTCAGCTCACATGGCCGAGATCACTGCCCTCAACTTCAGGGGAGACGTATTGGTATCTGGCTCAGCGGACAAGACAATTCGGCAATGGGATCTGGAGAAAGGCCGATGTGTGCAGACTCTGGACGTGATGTGGGCGGCAGCGCAGGCCTCTGTCACATTAGGAGAGGGCAAATGGCAGCAGACAAGTCGCGCACCGGTCCAGGATGCCGACTTTGTGGGCGCATTACAGGTCTTCGAGGCCGCGCTTGCATGTGGAACGGCGGACGGCCTGGTTAGGCTGTGGGACTTACGGAGTGGTCAGGTACACCGGAGCTTGGTCGGACATACCGGCCCAGTTACGTGTCTCCAGTTCGATGATGTCCATCTCGTTACAGGCAGTCTGGACCGGAGTATTCGGGTAAGTTACTATTCCAGAACAGGCCTCCTGCAGATTTGAGAGTGGGTGATGCTGACTGCAACTTTCTCTTAGATATGGGATCTTCGGACGGGTTCCATCTTCGATGCCTACGCTTACGACCACCCCGTCACGAGCATGATGTTCGACAACCGGAGGATAGTCTCTGCCGCGGGTGAGGGCGTGGTAAAGGTGTACGATAAGCTGGAGTCCCGACAGTGGGACTGCGGTCCTGGCGTCAAGGCCGCTGAAGAGGGCAGGACGCCGGCTATTGTAGAACGTGTACGCTTACGAGATGGGTATATGCTTGAGGGGCGACAGGACGGCATCGTTGGGGTGTGGACCTGTTAGAC
>LKEA01000004.1:1443767-1468134 GCA_003795315.1 Cytospora schulzeri
GGGGGGGGGGGTAAGAAAAGAGATGTATATACACATGAATGTATTGACTTATGAGGGTGTTACGAGCATGGACTGATCAGGCCAATGGACTGTATGCTGTAGAAAGCAAGTAGTATACTATGTACTACTGTTGAACGGGCAAGTATGTACACCGGATTTTATGCGAACGGGCGGACTTTGCGGCCGCAGACGTTTGGCCCGGTAAATCCGGTGTTTGTCTCCAAAGCGGCAACATACATGTCTGCATCTGTGAGTCTCGATGTGTGCATGTAGGTACAGGCGGAGGCATGGTGATCTGCAAGCACTAGGCGATAAGACTTATGGCCGATGTTTTTATCGGCTCTTGGAGCTCGAGCTCGATTGGTAATCGTTTCTTTTGGATCACCATGAGTAGGAGGGGGAATGGCACGGTGGCAGGGTGGTCAAAGAGGGGGGCAAAAGTTGCAGAGGCGTCCCTGTGATGGAGACTTCTATGTTATGCTATTGGTTCGTGTTCGGAATGGAAACACGGCACATTGACATAATGCCCAGTGGAACCCCAGGTACCCACTGCCTACCTGGGATACTGTGTATAGTAAGTAGGTCAATTGATGGTATCATTGATGTAGGTAGCTCTTGGATGTGGCTGCTCTTGCTGTGATCTGTCTATATAAGTCCCATAGCTCCTCCCTTCTCCCAGGCGAGTATTGCATCGTTTGATCTCCAACAACTTCGACTTTCACAAACTACTGGGCTGTCTCTTGAACCCCCGCCGATCTACCTCTATCCATACATACCTAGATACTCTTCACATCCCCAAGATGGCGACCTCCGCACTCCCAATGGCACCGCCTCCAAAGGGCCCCCTCAACCGGTATCGCCTCCTGTCGCCCACGGCATCCCTGAGGGTCTCTCCTCTCTGCCTGGGCGCCATGAACTTTGGTAACAGCTGGAAGGAGTTCATGGGTGCTTGTGATCAGAGTTCAACCGAGGCCATCTTGGATTACTTCTACGACCAGGGTGGCAACTTCATCGATACGGCGAACAACTACCAGTTCGAGGAAAGTGAGGCCTGGCTTGGAGAATGGATGAAGAAGCGAGGCAACAGAGATGAGATGGGTAAGTACAAAGAAGCCATGGGCTCCACATGCTTCTGATATAGTGACGGAATTCTGATGTGGCTTAATAGTTATTGCGACCAAATACACCACTAATTACAAGGCGGGCAGAGGAGATAAGCATATTGTGAGTGAGGCTCAACGTGACGGGCCAGCCTCCTGATCACTCCGAGTTGACCAATGGCTGATGACTATCTCCAGATGGCCAACTTTGCTGGAAATGGCACCAAGAGCATGCACGCCTCGGTGAACGCGAGTCTGAAGAAGCTTCAGACGGACTACATCGACCTCCTTTACGTCCATTGGTGGGACTTCTCTTGTTCTATCCCAGAGCTCATGCAGAGCCTCAACCACCTCGTCACCCAAGGCAAGGTCCTGTACCTGGGAATCTCGGACACGCCCGCCTGGGTTGTTTCCAAGGCCAACCAGTATGCTAGAGACCATGGGCTCCGTCCATTCTGCGTCTACCAGGGTCGCTGGAGTGCTGCCAGCCGAGACTTTGAGCGCGATATCATCCCCATGTGCCGGGAAGAAGGGGTAAGCTGAATTGACGCCTTCTTGATTGGTATTTGGACATTTGCTGACTCTGGGCTAGATGGGTCTCGCCCCATGGGGATCGCTCGGCGGAGGTGCCTTCAAGTCTGAAGAGCAACGAAAGGCACAGGAAGGCCGTAAGATCCAGGCTACCGAGGCGCAGATCAAGATCTCCCAGGTCCTCGAGACTATTGCCAACCGGAAGAACACGGCCATCACGAGCATTGCTCTGGCTTATGTTACCCACAAGACGCCTTACGTGTTCCCCATCGTGGGCGGGCGGACGATCGAGCATCTCAAGGGCAACATCGAAGCTCTCAAGATCAGTCTGTCCCGGGAGGATATCGAGGAGATTGAGAGCGCGGTACCATTCGACCCGGGCTTCCCCAACACGTTCTTCTACAGAGGAGAACCTGTCGACCATCCCTCCAAGGTGTGGCTGCTGGGTATGGCCGGCACTTTCGATTATGTCCCCATCCCGCAGGCCATCACACCTTCTGAGGATTAGGTATACCAGGAGGAGCCTCGAGCTCGCCCTCCTCATCATCAGGAATGGTGGGGGCATGACGACTCGCGATGGAGGGGGTACCCGCATCAGCAGCAATGGGGTCAGTATGCCTATGGCCCACGGTATAACGGTTACTAGGAGAACTGTTGGAGGCGTTGATGGATGATGGATAGGCGGAGTGAAGACTCTGTATGTGGCATAGCCATGAACCAAGGCCTCGAGAAGACAAACGTAGCACGTTTGTAGTAAGGATGAACAAGCTTTCGGATTGAGGCTCTGGCAGGGAGAATGACAGACAAGATCGGATTCACCAACCACAAAAAGTTCATGATTTTTCCTTATTCGGTCCGCAGTTAAGTGATCATCGGTGCAATTTGCAGTGTTCTAATGGTCATTATCAGTGTCGTCCCGGCATGCCTTTTCATCCATCGCTTGCCCTTTTTATAAATGTACACGAGGATCCTACAGACACCGCCGCCGCCGCCGCCGCCGCCGCCCTAAGCTCCGGTTTGAAGATATGGTACAGGCATATTCACCCAGCTGACTCTTCCCGCACCAAGGGATTTCCTGTGTCGATTTGTGAAGGTTGGCTTTTTTCGCCATTGAAGAAGTGGGGTGGATAGGTAGATAGAGTTGTAAGTTGTGGGGGCATCTCAACGAGACGCCAGTCCAACTGTTGTTCCTCCTTAGGACTGTTACTTTAGTCCAGACCAACGTTGGGCATGTCGGCCATGTTGCCCATGTTTGGCATACCGGGCATGCCGCCGGCCATGCTCTCGAGTCGAAGGCTGCCGTCGTATGCGATCATCTCTGCCAGGATATCAAGGATGGGCTAATCACGGAGGTGAACATGGTCAGCGAAACGTCCCAATGCAGTGCAGTAATAGATCAGAGGATGATACTAACCTTGGGCACGGTCTTGTCGTAAATGTTGATAAGGTCCCCAGGAGTAGGGTAGACCTTGAGGCCCTTGTAGAATGCCAGCGCCGCCTCGAGAGTTCGAGAAGCTGTCCCGCCGTCCACCGTTAGCAATGCTATTCCAGAATTCTCCTCACAAGAACCTCAGCCGCCTTTGTCCTTGTGTGGTGTTACTCACGATCTGCGCCCAGCTGCTCTCCAATCGTCACCTGGTCAAGGAAGTACGCCTCCTTCTCCTCGACGCTCGTGGGGAAACCCTCGTCCTTCGCCTCGTCGACGACCTGCTTGATGGTCTGGCGCTTGTTCTGTGTCTCGGCCTCGGCGTGCTCCTTTTGCCGACGCGCCTGCTGCCTCTCGTTGCGCCTCAGCTGTCTTCGGAACTCGGGCTTGCTTCGCCGGGCGTGGTCGAAGTAGACGGCGTAGGCTGTTGAGGGGGAAAGAAGAGAAGTGCATGGTCAGTCTACTGTCCACATTCGTGACCTTGTGTGGAAAGGCAAGCCGGGTATTAGACCAGCCGGGGCATGTTCGTACCAAGGAGACCGGTTGCCACTGCAGCTGCTGTTGCAGTTGCTATCATGGCTGTTTGTGATGACGCCATTGTCGCTGCGCGAGGGGGATTGTGGGGGATAGAAAGGAACAGTTGAAGGGAAGTTCGCGAGGAGAAGACGACGGTTGTGTCGTGGCCGTAAATTCAACGAAATCTGATGCACAGCAGTACAATATTGTAGAGGGGGTGGGCGTGGCTTGCGATGCGCTCCTCTTTTGCAGATGGGAATCCGGAAGCTTGAATTGGTCTCTGAGCCCGTGCCATCAATTTTTTTGGACGTACTGTGGTAGCAGCAACGGTACGTACCGCATCATACCTACTGTGTACCTTGGTAAGTAGGACAGGGGCCGCTAGGCCCGCTAGCAATGAGTGAAAGTAAGCCCATCCCGGTTCGTGGGTGCCCAGCCAGCCAGAAACACGTCTGCGACACCAGGAGCGTATTCCTACCTAGGTAACCCCCCAATCATCCCATCCCATATCACGACATCTTTTTTTGATGTTCCTACATACGTGATACTCCCCCACCATCGTCAGCTCTTTTGCCCTTCTGCAACTACACAATGTCGGAAGAGCCAGCGAAAGAGCCAGCGAGGAGGGGAATATCCCTTCGTTCTGGCACCAGGAGGAAAGCCCGCCCAGTCATCAGCGCTCCCCGCCAGATCTCAGAGCCCATCGCCAACAATGATGGAGCACCTGCCGTCCCAAGAGTCACTGGGGGAGCGAAGCCCGTGGCTGATGGACCGACTACTCGCTCTCGGCAGCCTCCTCAGGCAGGGGGCAAGACGTCCGACTATGTCAAGCGTCGATACTCTACACGATACAACATACCGGACAACTTCGATGTCACGGCTGCGCCCCCCATCCCGACCATGCCATCCCTTGAAAAGTACGCGCCCTACCGGAAACAAACAGCAGACCTGCCCAAGCCTCCTGCAGGAGCACCTGGCGTCGCTCCAACCGTCGATGTCAGGGCGCTGAGGGATCCGAGAATCAACCCGGATGCGTACGTTACCAATGCATTGGCCAATGCCGACGAGGACGAGATACCAGAGTTTGAGGAACAGCTGCAGAAGCTGAAGGTCCGCGCCTCGAGCGACCTACAGCAGAATGTCTACCAGAACAGGACCCAGTTCATCAAGATCAGCAAAGAGGCGGAGAAGCTCAAGGAGGAGATGCGAAGCCTGAAGAACCTCATGTCGGAGCTCAAGACGAATACAACGGTGCTGCGGTCCGCGTCCTCCCGGAACGAGGATTCTGAGGGTATGAAGGGTGGTTCCTTCAATCAGGGAATGAGCAAGAGGGATAAGCGCAGCTCCGTGGTGGACAGAGCAGCCCTCTGGAACTCCCAGATGCAGGCTCTCTATAAGATGATTGAGGGCTCTCAGAAGTTCTTGCCCAACTCTCAAGGTCGTCACATTATTCAGGACGCAGGGTCTTGGATCGAGCTAGACAATGCCACGTACAAGTCCAGACGCTCCATGAAGATTGTCCTACTGAACGACCACTTGCTGATCGCATCCCGGAAGAAGAGGAAGACGGACAACCCCGAAGCTCGAGGTCCAGCTGTCAAGCTTGTGGCTGATCGCTGCTGGCCACTGCTTGATATCGAAGTCGTCGACATGGCAGGGACACACGAATCCTCCAGCAGCAGAACCAAGCTTGCCGACGCTATCATGGTTCGTGGCGTAGGCCAAGAGTCGGTCATTTACCGGACGGAGAAGATTGACGACCCTGAAAAGCGAAGCCTGATGCTCAACGTCCGCAAGGTAGTGGAGGATCTGCGGAGGAATATTCAGTCCGAGAGGGAGGCAAACAACAAGGCCAAGGAAACCATAAACTACTTCGCGTCGAGAGACCCAGGACTGCTACAGAAGACGGAGCTTCTCGAGACCTTGTCCGACATCAAGGACATGCTCATCGAGGTGGATGGAAAGCAGCAGAACCTTCGATGGGTCGAAAGCCAGATGGACGAGCTCGACATCGATATCGCGCTGCAGCGAATCGAGCCATCTGTGGCCCGGGTAGAGCAGCTAAAGGGCCTGGCTCGGAGTCTCAGGAACAACGTGGTCGCACAAGACTTCATTGAGTTCAAGGTTGAGGAGAGATGCTCTCGCCTGGCCGATTTGATCACCCGCGAGCTTAGAAACACGCACGACGAAGCAAGCAAGAACAGGCTGAACGTTAGCTGGCTCACTCGGCTTGGCTTTGAGGACCAGGCGAGGGAGGCATACCTCGAAGCAAGGAGCGGTATCATTCAGAAACGCTCTCGGTGAGTCACCCCCTTCCCTCTAACAAACTTGCCATCAAGAAGTATAGAGACTGACAATTTAAACAGCCAATGCATTTTCCAGGGAGATCTGCACTTGTACATCTGGCAGTTGTCACTTGTTTACTTCACTATAATCAAGAACACGGTCAGCTGCTTCCAAGGCTGCTTTCCGCCGCCGATGATGAGCGCCTGTGTCAAATGGGCCAAGGATGAGGTCGAGGCTTTTAATGTCATTCTTGCTCGGCAGCTCAGCAGCACTGAGCATGGGAGTGAGGCGTGGACCAGGTGCATGGAACGGGCTAGGATACATGCCCAGGTGCTTTCCGAGGTTGGACTGGACTTCAGATATCTTGTAGGACAGGAGCCGCCTGCTGTCAATGGGCACGAACCCAATGGACCTGTAGGATTGGGTCTATCATGAGGGAGCTTTCTTTGCTGTTAGTAGCGTTATCATGGGGTAGTCGAATAGCCAGCGTAATCTAGGACATAGGTAGAGGGCATATATGCCTGGTCCTCAAACAGTACAATATATATATTTATATACTCTTCACCATTCAATCAAGCATAAGATTTGGTCTGATTTGTTCAATATTGAATCTTGTGTACAAGCACACCGAAATACTTAGCTTAAGTTGGTATAAGGCGTGGTGCTCACTATCTGACCCGATAGGTATTTGACGCCCCTTTTAGCTAACTTCACTGCGGGGTTAGTCTACCCCTGGTGCCGTTTTGGGTGCAAATAGGCGAGCGCTGTACTCCACATTCCTCCCTCAACTCGAAGAGCAAGCCTGGAACGGCAATCCACCCGCCCATACCACATAACCCATATCACATCCCACCATCAATCAACCTTCCAAAAAGCCCCCATCACAGCTTTGATACCCCCCCCACATCCTTCACGACTTCGAAGGAGTCCATCGCATTCAGCGAGCTCCCTTGTCCCTGACGATTCTACTGCGACCAACAAGAGCGAGCTGCGACTTCCCTGCTGCGAAAAACGGCGACCGCTTCCCTTGGGGCCCTAAAACGTCATTGCGTCCAACATCTATCTCTACGATTGCACCATCGAGACCGCGACTCTGTGTCCCTTCCTAGCCAAATAAACCTCACCTCCTCATCGAAATCGAGACCTTCAGCATGGACACAAACATGGAGGACGTTGGGCGTGTGCCCACCGATTTGCCCTCGGCACCTCCCCTGGAGCCCACCACGATCCCAACACTGGACGGTTGGATCGAGAGCTTGATGACCTGCAAACAACTGGCAGAGTCAGATGTTCAGAGGCTGTGTGAGAAGGTTAGAACTCCTGTCTCAATCGCCCTAAGCTTAGACCTCAGATCGTCGTCGAGCCGTCATTTGAGCGTATTGGCAAAGCTTCGTGGCTTCCAGTCATTATTGCTCGCGTGCCAGCTGTCTGTGTGTGAGCTCTATTTAAGCTGACTCGGTGTATATGCAGGCGCGAGAAGTTCTCCAGGATGAATCCAATGTTCAACCAGTCGTACGTACTCAGATTTTACCAGCTTTGTCTCTTCAATCTGCTAACCCGGACGCGGTAGAAATGCCCCGTGACGGTGTGCGGCGACATCCACGGCCAGTTCCATGACTTGATGGAGCTCTTCAAGATCGGTGGTCCCAACCCAGACACCAACTATCTGTTCATGGGTCAGTATATCCCCGATCCGACGTCCTCGTCATCTGCTGGAGTGCTGACTTGGAATACCAGGCGACTACGTTGACCGTGGTTACTACTCGGTCGAGACAGTGACGCTCCTCGTCGCTCTGAAGATCCGACACCCTCAGCGAATCACCATCCTCCGCGGCAACCACGAGTCGCGCCAGATCACTCAAGTCTACGGTTTCTACGACGAGTGCCTCCGCAAGTACGGCAACGCGAACGTCTGGAAATACTTCACCGACCTCTTCGACTACCTCCCCCTCACCGCCCTGATCGACAACCAGATCTTCTGCCTCCACGGAGGTCTCTCCCCCAGCATTGACACCCTCGACAACATCCGAGCGCTAGACAGAATCCAGGAGGTCCCCCACGAGGGTCCCATGTGCGACCTGCTGTGGTCCGATCCCGATGACCGATGTGGATGGGGAATCTCGCCCCGTGGTGCGGGTTATACATTCGGCCAGGACATCTCTGAGGCGTTCAACCATAACAACGGCTTGACCCTGATTGCCCGTGCCCATCAGCTGGTCATGGAGGGCTACAACTGGTCTCAGGACAGGAATGTAGTGACCATATTCTCTGGTAGGTCCCTCTGTGTTGACTCGCGGCATCCGTTCATTGCCAGCATTTGCTAATCAATACTTTACAGCCCCGAACTACTGCTACAGGTGCGGTAACCAGGCCGCAATAATGGAGATCGACGAGCACCTGAAGTACACCTTGTAAGTTCTCCACAATTTCCCCCAACAGCTTGGCACCCATGTACTGACTGTTACCTCCAGCCTGCAATTTGACCCTTGCCCTCGGGCTGGTGAGCCCATGGTCTCAAGACGGACACCGGACTACTTCCTCTAGGCTCGAAACTTGGCTTTGCGGTTTTGTTGTGCATTGCAAAGACGGCGTAGAAGCAGAAAAAGAGAGCGTTGGAGTAGCAAACCATAAGCACCGGCGTGCATACATATAGCTGGTGCCTCCCTAACTTGTGTACGATTAATCAACTATTCCTCCAGCTGGTGATGCCGCCCGCCTGAGAGGATTTAGACAAGAGGGAAATATTAGACGTCGTTTTGCAGGTATGCCAACTCTGAGCCGAATGAACCTAATGAAAAGAAATAAACTGGTTGTCTTTGTTTTTACGTGTTTTTTTTGTTTTTCTTCGCATCCCATTGGTACATATCATATAGGTAGCTTTCGACAAATGGTGCAATTGATAACGGTGTCGGTCGAGTGGTTACAAAGTATTACTGACGCTTATTGTACTACGCGAGCTGCCTTTCGCATACTCCTTACGAGTTCTAACCTACAGTGTCCCTATTCAACTCCTCCGTAGCCTTTGCCTCCCAGTCGGTCTCCCTCCTGTTGTTCTGGTCCGACAAGTCATCACCCTTACTCTCATCTCCAAACACATCCATCTCCCGATTCACCTCCCAGCCGCCCACGGCCGTTCCCCCATCCTTCTTCCTCTTGCCACTGTCCACCACCCTGACACCCGAGTAGTGACCCGGCCCGCTGCTCCCATCGGGCACGTGGAAGCGCCTGTCGAACCTAGAGATGACGTAGGTGTAGACGACGACCAGCTCGATGACAAAGTTGAAGCAGTAGAAGCACGGCTTGCTGTGGAACCAGGCGGGGTCGGTGGCGGGCCGCGGGTGGGTGAAGTTGACGCCGATGCGGAAGCCCGCGCCCAGGGTGAGGATGGCGGACGTGAAGAGGAGGAGCCAGAGCTTGGTGCGGTGGCGGCCCTGGCCGAACTTCTCGGGGAGCTGCTGTTGGGAGCGGGGGCGCGGGACGACGACGGCCAGGATGGTGACGGGGATGGGCAGGAAGGCCAGGGCGGCGAGGACGGTGCCGACGAAGAGCTGGATGTCCCTGTCGATGCGGCGGGTCCCGGTGTTGAGGGTGAAGAAGGAGTCGACGGTCGCGGTGATGACCATGATCAACATGGCGAGCACGCAGAAGTACAGGACCTGGAAGGCCCACCCCACGCCCCTCGACCAGCCGAGGCGCGGGTGGTAGGACCGGAGGAGGCGCTGGGCGAAGACGAGGTTCACGATGAAGAGGAGCAGGACGCCGGCCTGGACGAAGATGCCGGCGGCGATGGCGAGGTTGATGTTGGTCGGGTGCGAGGCCCAGGCGATGCGCAGGACCAGGGTGGTGCTGCGCGCCATGCAGAAGCCGAAGAGGACGCTCGAGAAGAAGAACTTGTGGTCCCGCCTGCGGTTGACCTGGAAGATGGTCATGTTGGTGATGGCGGCCGCCACGTAGAGGAGCAGGAGACAGGCGCAGATGGGGTCGTCCAGGGCCACTGTGGGACGGCCGCCTAGGGCGGCGGTCGTTGGAGGGTAAGGGGGCCCGGAGTTGGGGTGTGCCTAGACGGGAGGGAATTAATACTTGAATATCTAGTGATGGGAATATAGGGTACCTAGATAGGTAGAGGTGGTGGGGGGGGTTACTTGTGTGGAGAATAACGCACCATCTGCTTTGAGCCTCCGCCATCTGCCGACATCTTGGCGATGGTGTTGTGCGAGTGTAATATATAATTTACTCAAGTAGAAATTTTGCTGCTGTATGAAGGGTGGAATCGGTCGTGGCTCGACGATGTGGTTATCAGATGACTTCTCTTTGCCCAGTTACAATTGCCGTTCCTGTGACTGCCCTTCCAGTAACACACCGTGGATTTTTGACCTCGAAGTTTGAACACAACAACAAGAAAATCACTGAAACCTAGCACCGTCAAGAACTCGTGTAGCAACATATAATATTCCGGGGGCGTACAACAAAAGGAGACGAGACATGGAGTACAGCCATGGCTTTTATGTGGCGAGAAAACAGAAAGGAGAGGCACCTACTACTCTACTCACTAACCAGAACGTTACCAGCTTGATGGATCGATATTTCAGCCACGTTAAGTTAGCTTAGGATTCACCTAGCCATGTCTGGTGACGTTGTTGACGACAGCAGATGGTGTTGTCCCTGGTCTTAGGCTGATAGTGTCGCGATATCTGGAGAGACGAGGCCGTTGTGGGTCATATCGAGCGCCCGAAGTCAACTGGTCGAGCTCGGTACGGACGAATTGAAGCTCGGCACGGTCGAATTGGTGTTTGGGTGTCGGTGAAAGTGGAGCGCGAAGTTCCGTCTTGGGCGAGCATTGATTCCCCGCTTATTTTACCTTTTGATCATGGATGGTCTTCATCAACAACACTGATTGAACCTTAACTTAATAAGAATGTTTGATGTTGGCATTCACATCCTTCACCTTATTAGTCATCTCATGCATCCCCTAATCGCCCAGGCACCAGGTGAGGTCTACCTCTTGTATACCTAGGTAGTCCTCGTCGAAGCGTCGAAGCGTCGAAGCGTCGAAGCGTTGATCAGCTACTGCTAGCCTGCTCATCTGTACTGTTTTCTATACAATGTACTTAAGTAAGCGCCGAAGATGATCGACTTAACAAAAGCTCAAGCCAATCCAAGGCATTTGCGACATTCGACAACATGCGGTTGCTGGTAGAGTGCTGCTAGCAGGTGCCAAGCACAAATAGTCAACCGAACACGGTATGGTCAATAATATGCTAGCAAGAAAAAGAAGCATCTTGCTCTGACACGAATATATGGATGTTTGACAGCTGCGGGCCCTTATACAGGCCCATGGTCCAACAGGTCCCGGCGGTGAACTTACAGTACAATATTCAGATAGATTACGTCCGGCAGAACTGTCTAGAGACGGAATGGAAGTTTCCTCTTGCCATCGTCGCCGTGGCTTCTAGACCCAGACCCAATCGAAGAATGGAAGGTCGCCGGGAGACCACGACTAGTTGTCGGGAGGAGCCACTAGCACTTGCGAATTAAGGTTGCAACTTGTGTGGACTTTGTTTAAGACACCATGGCCGTGTGCCGTGCCGACATTGTTGACTTTTGACCGTTAACCACTGAACGGTATACACTACCCAAGTAGAATATAACGGCAACACAAGTATCCGTGCGAAGGCCATGTTGGGTAAGCACTCAGTTGGTGTTCAACAGCTTCAAGGTTCTCCTGAATACAACTTCCGTATCCTCGAACCAACGGCTTGGGAGTACTCGAAGATTGGTCATCGCAATAAAAATCAGGCCGGGTTCCAAAGCAGGCCAAGCAAGGTGAGTGTGAGCATGAAGTTACGGGTCGATAACAAGGTGAGATGGTCAATGCAGAAAGCCTATCTATAGTAATGGCGACAATCATACAGGCACACGCAGTAAGTTGTGAGACGTAGCCCCGGCACTGGGTACCGTTTGACAGTCTGATGTACCACCTGGGCAGTCTGTAGTGGACCCTGGACAGCTCCCTTTCATTTGCATCTCTTCTCTTTGCGAAAATAAGATTGTGCCGCTATGAGAGAGACGCAGGAACCCTGATCCTTGGGGCCTTGATTTTACTGAGTTTGGCTAGCGTAACTCGGGCGCTTTTCTCTATTTGGGATCCAGCTCTAGGACCTGTGGGGTGTTGTGTCTCCGGTGTCACTCTCTGTGTGGACTGGATCAGACATGTCGAAAATCCCCCCCTTCTCTTGTAAGATCTCCCGGCTGTGCTTGACCTTTTTCTCATCACCCGTATCGCCGTCGTCGAGGTTCTTCTTCCACTAAGCTGCTCGCTCTTTCGTGGGTTGGGAAAGCATCCTCCGTGCCTCTCTACCACATCCCCCCCTCCCAAAATCTAATTCATACCCTCCATGCATCCGGTACTCGATCACCTATCAAAAGCCTCATAAATGGATTAAGATATCTCCCGTGTTGTCACCCTTTCAAGTCCCTTCAAAAAGTGACACTTATTTATCCAATTGCGTCCGTCTCGACTTACCGTACCAGCCCGTACTTTTAACTCATCCTAATCCCCCCTCACGCGTTCGGTCTTTATTTTCACAGCTCCTCGCTCTTCCATACCCAAAGCCACTCATCTATTTTAATTTCTGCCACACACAGCCGTCAAACGTTGCCTTGCATTATTCTGGAGGCCGGCAGCCACCGCCACGGTTCCTGCCTTCTCACCTCGACTCTTCTGTGTGGGCGCTTCTGCAGCACAACGCAAACGCCAACCTCCAGTCCTGTATTGGCTGAATTCATCACAGCAACAACGACCCACCCCGGACTTTCATCCTCATATCGAAGTCGTCGTAATTTCCCTCCAACTGCTGTCGTTCATTCTTCTATGCAAAAGCTTTCCGCTTACACCTGTTTGGTACTCTCTCTCGCGCCAAACAACAAGACTACCACTAATCGTGTCCTACAAACGGTCGTTCACCGCAACTCAATTGACCATCGCCAACCACCTCACGAGCCTTCTTCTTCTTTTGGTTAGGGACTTACTTAAAGTACATCATCTCTCCATCGAGTAGAGCAACACATAGCGTCGTTCGACCTTTTACTGGGCATCGCCGCATCTCAACGTCTCTTAAGCAAATCCCGTCACTACCGACCACGGTTCCCCAATCACGCCAACTCTTGCACGACGATGGGTCTGCTGTTGTGGTGATACAATACCGAATCACTTTTTGTTTCACCCGTATTATCGCAAGGAATCTGGCTTTCCTGCCACTGAGATCGACGCTCGACTGCGAAAGAGGAAAACGCCGCCCCTCCGTTTGAGGGATCGGGCGAGGACCAGGACAGATCCTGGACTGGACTCGACCGGCGTGTTTGTCGCATTAAACAGCAGCCGCCGCCATGTCTAATAATTGCATCTCTCTCTCGGGGTCAACGACCTGCCCAGCATTCCAATCCGCGTCAATATCAACGGACTCGACCCTCGTGGGCTACTTGTACGTGTTTCTTGACGCCCCTGACAACCGTGACTTTATCATCTGACCTTCTGCCGCAGTTCCTTCTTACAATACGTTTCAGACCGCGCCTCTTTCGACACACAACTCAACTCCTATGTCCAAACGACATATGTGCAGGACAAGTCCGTTGGCTTTGCTGTCATGATCGCGAAGTTGTTAGGCTGATATTTGATTATAGATACCAAAGTCTGTTTGGTTGCGACAACATCGACCTGACCAATACGTCCAGCCTTTACGCGCGCTTCACGACGACTGTAATATGTAACTCCATTGTACAGAACTCCATCGACCCGTGCGGATTGTCATCCTCGCAAGCCGAGCCTGTTTGTGCCGACACTTGTGTAAGTTACTATGGTCATATATCAATTGCGCTTTACTGATGCTCCTTTAGGCACAATTTGCGGAAAGTGAGGCATACTACCTCTCCGACAGCCAATTGTGCTCCAATACCAGCAGCGGAGCTAGTGAGCAGATCAGGGCTGACTTCACGAACTGTGCCCTGCCTGCGGACTCACTATCATCCAGTACTTGCATCGAAGGCAGCGATAATGAGCCGGACAACTGCGGATTCGGCAATAGCACCATTGGCCTCTGCTCATACTGCGCATCTGGTGGGACTAATTCGACCGACACTTGCTGCTACAATTCGAACGCCGAGGATCTCTGTGCCAATGTCACATTGCCTTCCATCACGCAGACCATAACGCTGCCGACTTCCACGTCCAGTGCCTCTCCCTCGAAGTCGGCGTCCGCTGGATCAGGAGGGCTCTCCGGAGGTGCGATAGCGGGTATCGTCGTCGGATCTATCGTTGGAGCTGCCCTAATCCTGGGGTTGCTGCTCTTATGCTGCATTTTCATCAGACGGCGCAAGAGGGGAAGTCAACAAGGGAGCGTATTCAACCGGCCGGCGCCTGCTAGGAGAGGGCCCGCGATGTCTCAGGCTGGTCCGAGTGCAACTACCCCACAGGGTTACGAAGTTCTACCTGGCGGTAGAATCGCCAGGATGTCGGCCCTAGAAGGCCACTCCAGGGAAGCTCCTTCTCGACACTCGGGCAGTGCCGCTGCCGTCGGCGCGGCTAGAAGCAGACGCATGGATAATCAGTCCTCCTCAAGCGATTTTCAGGACAGCCCGCTGTCAGAACCCCGAACTGGTATTTTGCGACCCCCACCGACGATGCTTAAGAGGTCTGGCTCCTTGTCCAGCGGCTCCGTGCTTCTTGTCGGCGATGACAATGGCAGTAACGGAATGGGCTCGCCACAAGGTGTGGCCAGTCAGCAGTCTGAGCAGCTACCGTACTTCAAGGATTACTACTCTCATGACGAAATTCACCCTGGCGATCGTGTGGCAGTGTTGTGGGCGTACCAACCCCGTGCTGCCGACGAGTTCACTCTCGAGCGTGGCGACATGCTCAAAGTGGTCGGAATTTGGGATGATGGCTGGGCGACCGGTGTCATGGTAGACGAGCGAGCCGAAGAGTGGGAGGTTAGACGCCAACAGCAACGAGACAGCGGTGTCTCGAACACTTCTGGCCGCGGCCGAGATGCGTCACCACCCGTTAGTGGCGAGATCAAGGCGTTCCCCCTGGTTTGTGTCTGTCTCCCAGAACACTGGAGGAAAACGATCGAGGGCGATAGCTCGACCGAAGCGGGATCCAGCGCTCAGCAGCATTGATTTCAAGGCGCGCTGTGTCCATAACGACTCTACGAACTTTCCAATCGTCATGACGAAACCTAAATTTGCATCCAAGGCGTTCGATACTTCTTACGACGACAGAACCGAATACAGCCCTGTCCCAACTTAGTGTACCTGGTTGCACATGGTTGACGCTCAGCGGCTACGGTAGCTCTGGATTATAGACCAAGGCATGCTTGACATTTTACGACACGCTCGATGCCTTGAATTTTAGATGACCTAATTTCCATTCCCGAGAAATCGTCTCTGCCCTGGTTAATATTTGGGCCATCTCACTGTCGCGCCCAAGTCCGGCGTGGTGGCCTAGAGCAGGGTGAGCCTTACTTTATATCACGACGGAACAGCATGCGCCCTCCCCCTTCATTTCATTGTTTTTGGTTTTAATATACCCAGGTTTGCAAAAAAGAGGTGTTTCTTGATGGTAGTGGTTTAGGGGAGGGCCAAATGCCATGTAATTTTTGTTTACTATTCAGGAAAAGGGGACGGTGCGATTAGAGGGACCTTCAGCTACGATATGTCGTGGTAAAGAGGGAAGATACCAATGTTAAATACTTGCCATAAATGGCACTACGCTCGACATATTTAGGGGCATCTTTCGAGTGGGAGACGTGCCGTGACCAATTTTACTTCTTCACACAAAAATGAATGTGCTTGAACCCCCGTGTCGGAGTGCTTGATCTGACTACTTGTCTACTCATGATAGTTGTTTGATATTGTTATCCATCTCTGCATCATATGTGTGGAATTTTATAACCCTCCAGAGGTCGACAGCATGGTGTTGGGCTGCTTGCATATATGATCCACAATTTCTAGGTTCCGTACATAACCTCAGCTTCTGGCGGAAAAGCTCAAGAGTCAAGAGTAACAGGCGTTGTGCACTGTGGGCGTTGGGTTCGAGGGGCTGGTCTTATGTACTTGCATAGCGGTTCAGCCTTGTCAGCCATCCGATGTCGTCACAGCCGGCAGGCAAAGAGCTCCCCAGAAGGTAGCTTCCCAAAATGGTCATCAACTTCCTCAACATCGCTGGTCGCTGACCTCGTGATACTTTCTGTGGAATACGATAAACTCCTCCTGATCCACATCCAGTGCTTATTTCTGGGTCAGGCTCATCACCATGTCCCCAAATTTGTGCTCCCTCAACTACGACTTGCGGTAGCCCTCCCTTGTCAGTGAAAGCGAAAGTGCTCTTAGTCGTCATTGAGTCCCCTCTCCCTTTGCGACAATGGGTCAGGGTTTCTCTGTCACCACGCCGTCTGCCGGTGCGGCGGGCATAGATGTCCCAGAGCTTGCGGACCTCGTCTACGAGAAGGCTGTCGGGTCTGCACGTTTCATGAAAAGTATCCGCGCCCGCCATCATGATGGAGTCGTTTTGGTCAAGGTGTTCATCAAGCCGTACACGCCCATGTCGCTGGACGAATACAGGCAGAAGATAATATGTAAGACGCACCCTATTCGTCCTCTTTCGTGCCGTTTTACTGATTGTTTGTGCCTTAGATGAGCGCAAACTCCTAGCTGATATCCCCAACGCCCTCGGATACCAACGCATCGTCGAGACCGAGACCAACGGCTACCTCGTTAGACAATACCTCTACAACTCCCTGTACGATCGCCTCAGTACGAGACCATTCCTTGAGGACATAGAAAAGAAATGGATATCATTCCAGCTACTCTGTGCTCTGCGCGACTGTCATGCCAGGGATATCTACCACGGTGATATCAAGGCGGAGAACACTCTAGTGACGTCGTGGAACTGGCTGTATCTCACCGACTTCTCCTCCTCGTTCAAACCTATTACGCTTCCAGACGACAACCCAACCGACTTCTCTTACTTCTTCGACACCTCCAGTCGACGGACGTGCTATATTGCCCCTGAGCGATTCGTAGCGCCAGGTGAGGAGCAGGGTTCGGAGGCCAAACTGACGTGGGCCATGGACGTGTTCAGCGCTGGCTGTGTCATCGCAGAGCTGTTCCTCGAGTCGCCTATTTTCAGTCTCAGTCAGCTGTTCAAATATCGCAAGGGCGAATACGACCCGGTTATATCCCATGTGAGTCGCATTCCGGACAGGGACATCCGCGAGCTGGTATCGCACATGATCCAGCTCGACCCACAGAAGAGATACTCGGCGGAACAGTACCTCGAGTTCTGGAGGAAAAAGGCCTTCCCGGACTACTTCTACACGTTTATGCACCAGTATATGGAGGTGATTACGGATCCCTCCTCTGGGCAGTACGCTGGCTCGGGCGCAACAAAGAACCTGGGCGAGGCGGATGAGCGCATTGATCGTGTGTTCCTTGACTTTGATAAGATCTCGTATTTCCTGGGGTATCAGAACGACTCCCGAGGCTCAGCATCGACGCAGCTTTCCCCACGCCTGGGCTTGGGTCATTTCCCCGTCCAATTGAATATCCCGAACAACGAGTATGCCGTGTCTGCTGATGTTCAGCCAGCGGCGGATGACGGTACTTTGATCTTTCTAACCCTTGTTGTATCTTCCCTGCGAAATACAGCACGAGCAGCGTCGAAAGTCCGAGCATGTGATGTTCTTTTGGCCTTCGCGGAACGGCTCACAGATGAGGCGAAACTGGATAGAGTCCTCCCGTACCTGATTGCGCTTCTTACCGACAAGGCCGATATTGTTGTCATCACGGCGATAAGGACGATCACCCAACTCCTGGCCCTCGTGAAAGCAGTCAACCCTGTCAATGCACATGTTTTCCTGGAGTACATCCTGCCACGGATGCAGGCTGCCCTTTACGGGACAAGCAGCCTACCCGGCCCATTGGTCAGAGCCACCTACGCGTCTTGCATCGGCAGTTTGGCCTCGACAGCCCAACGATTCTTGCAAATGTCATCTACTCTCAAGGCCGCGGGGTCCATAGCAACTGCGGATCCGGACGTGGAGACTGGCAGTCAGGCAGATGCTACTTTTGACGGCCTCTTTGACGAGGCTCAACAAGAGCTGGTCGAATTATTCGAAGCGCACACCAAGAGTCTGATCGAGGACGCCGACCCTTATGTTCGCAGGGCGTTCCTTAGCTCTGTTCCCGAGCTATGTCTCTTCTTCGGAACCGCCGAGTCCAACGATATTATACTCACACACCTCAATACGTATCTAAATGACCGAGACTGGATGTTGAAGTGTGCCTTTTTCGAAACCATTGTCGGCATCGCTGCCTTTATGGGAAGCGTCAGCCTGGAAGAGTTCATACTGCCTCTCATGATCCAGGCACTCACGGACACCGAGGAGCACGTAGTCCAAGGTGCCCTGCACTCTCTGGCCGAGTTGGCCAGCTTGGGTCTGCTCTCGAAACCACGTTTATGGGAACTCGTCGATGTGGTCGCCAGGTTCTCGATGCACCCGAATATTTGGATCCGAGAATCGGCTGCAGACTTCATTGCAGCTGCTGCGAAGTATCTCTCCCCAGCAGATGTCAAATGTATTCTGCTGCCACTTGTATCCCCTTATCTGAAGACAACCGTCATGCCGACTGAGATATCGGAGTTGGTCCTCCTCGACACGCTGAAAAAGCCGCTGTCTCGGTCGGTGTTTGACCAGGCACTGTTGTGGGCTGTACAGTCCGATAAAGGTCTGTTTTGGAAGGCTATGCGCAACCTACGCAGGCTATCTTTCGGGACATCGGCCGCCGCAGTATCAAATCGCACGGCTAAGGATTTGCATCCCCAGAGCTTTAGTAAGATTGCAAAGAACGAGGAGGACGAGCAGTGGCTCGGGAGGCTTCGAAACCTAGGCCTGTCACCAAACGACGAGTTCAAGCTGCTCGCTTTACGGGAATTTATTTGGCGCCTCAGCCAGATAAAAGCGAGAGACTCCGCCGCTAATAATATGAACACGGAACTAAACAGTATCATAAATCTGCGCACGCTGGGCGCTACTGTACAAACCGTCATGTTCGACGAGGATACACCCAAGAAGTCCATGGGCGCTGATGTGGACGCTAATGCGCCTCGTACGATCACGGACGCTCTCATGGACGCGTCCATGAGCATCGACGATCCCATTGGAAAGCGAAAGAGGGCTGCCATGAATACTCACAGGGGCAGACTGAGCACCCAAATGTACATTTCACCGAATCCTGAGGACCGGCAGCCCCTGGAAGATGTCCTCACATCACCGACTAATGGATCGCCACATGACGGACACCGACTATCCTTGCCTGGGCCAAGCGATGTCGCCGAACCGGATGCCGCAGGCCCGGCGAAGAGGACACTGCGGCATGCTTCCAGCGCGATCAACCTTCTCAACCGGAAGGACAGCAACAAGGCTATAGCTGAGATCGGAACCACGGATGCAAATGCCACTGGGCGTGTTGAAGGCCTCTTTCCGCCAACACCTTCCAGACAATCCTTTGCCGAAGGTGAAGTCGGTGATTTAGACTCCCTTAGGCGACTCCATTACAACCATAACTATCCTGGCAACGATCCTCACATACTGAAAATGCTCGATTCTATGTACGTGGATAATTATCCCCACGACATTGCCGAGTTTGGGCCCCTAGTTACGCCGATTACGCGCCGGAAGGTGAACAAGACCGCCAACGGACAAGTGGCTGAGGGCTGGAAACCTACGGGCAAGATGATGGCGACATTCTCTGAGCATGTCGGTGCCATCAATCGCGTAGTGGTCTCACCTGACCATGTCTTCTTCATTACGGGAGGAGACGATGGTGCCGTCAAAGTCTGGGATACGTCGAGACTGGAGCGTAACATCGCGCACAGGTCTAGACAGACTCATAGACACGCGCCTAGGGCGAAAGTACTTGCCCTGTGTTTCATAGAGAACACACACTGCTTTATCAGCTGTGCTAGCGATGGCAGTGTTCACGTCGTCAAGGTCGAAACTGCTTTTGCCAGTGGCGTCACGCGATATGGTAAGCTGAGGCTCCTTAGGGAATATCAGCTGCCCGATGACGAGTTCGCTGTTTGGTGCGAGCATTTCAAGCAGGAGACAAGTTCCGTCTTGGTCATCGCAACGAATCGATCCCGCATCCTGGGCATTGATCTCAGAACCATGTCGCTCTTGTATGTCTTGGAGAACCCGGTGCATCACGGCACGCCGATGTGTTTCTGCATCGACCGGAAGAGGAATTGGCTGTGTCTTGGAACCTCACACGGCGTGTTGGACCTGTGGGACCTCCGCTTCAAGATGCGCCTCAAGGGTTGGGGCGTCCCTGGCAAGTCTGCCATTTACCGCCTCTGCATCCACCCCATCAAGGGCCGGGGCAAATGGGTCTGCGTCTCCGGCGGCACTGGCCAAGGTGAGGTCACCGTCTGGGATCTGGAGAAGACCCTCTGCCGAGAGATTTACCGCGTTGGAGGAAACAAGGAAGGCCCCAAGGGATACAGCCCATGGGAGGTAGACGAGGACAGGCCCGAGGGCATGCTTGGCCGGTTCGCGACGAATATCGAGCCCACTGCCACGGGCAACGCTGACCGAGGAGTCAGGGCCATGATTGTGGGCAGCAGCTCGCTTGAGGGCAGTGACCAGCGAGACGTGAGACATGCGTTCATGCTGACTGGCGGGTCGGACAAGAAGCTAAGATTCTGGGATCTCACGAGGATCGAGAACTCGACGGTGTTCAGTGGGCTGCAACCGGATGAGGGCAAGCCGACATACTCGGCGAGTCACCCTACGACCGCCATGACGCTGAACACGGAGCGGTTGCCTAGGGGTCAGACGACAGCCGGCGGCGGTGAGGGTGATGGCCGGCGTGGCACCTCCCGCCGAGCTAACGGTACTGGGACCGGGAGGCCGACGAGGTCGACAGTCATCTCGGTGCAGCAACAGCAGCTTCTGAAGGCGCATCTGGACTCCGTATTGGACATTGCCCTGCTGGAGAGCCCGTATACGATGACGATCTCGGTGGATCGGTCGGGAGTGGTGTATGTATTTCAGTAGCGGGTCGGAAATGGCGTATTGATGATATGTTCAGCTTCTTTGGCTCAACGTGATTTCGGAGTTTTAAACGGGCAATTATGGCATGCAGGCATATATATTACTTGAGTTAGAATTTGTACGAGCGTGTTAGGCAATTTAGAAATGTTTATGAGTCTGATCAGAGACGGACATATCCAATGTGTTTTGAGAGTCGTCATGTACTTCTCAGTGTAACACCCCCCCCCCCGGAAAACCACAACAGGGTTACGCAACCCTGAAAGCGGCCGAGCTTCCAAAAAAGTTCCAAGGTTGACCAAACACACTTGCAGTTCACGCGACCGTGACGATCTTCAGCCTTGCGAGCTACCTTCTACCACCACTCTTAACAACAGACCCCAGGCGAACTGCGAAAGCTTCAGACATCCTAAGGAACGCATTCCTTGCTCCGCCCAATCGATCCGAACACCAACCAACCAACAAGAGGTAACCTACCACCAGTCGCCAACATGGTAAGGCTGACGGCGGATCTCATCCAAAACTCCCTCTCATACCTCAACCCGCTCAAGGAAAGGGAGCTTGACCTCCGAGGTGCGTTTGGAAAAGAACAGATGCTACACTTATGATCATGAGAGAGCTAGAGTTGATATCGATTCCGTCTTTGTCGGCGATTAGGACACAGAATACCAACCATTGAGAACCTTGGTGTCGCGGGTGTACGTCGACCATCCCCCTTCCCCTAACCCCCCCTCTCCCTCTTCCAAGGGTCTTCTATACTACATGCGTGCGCGGCCGAACTGACACTTTGGGGTATCGTTCATCTTCATAGCCACAAGACTCGATAGACTTCACCGACAATGACATCCAGATCCTCGGCAACTTCCCGCTGTCGCCGCGGATACAGACACTCCTGCTGGCGCGCAACCGCGTCGCGACCATCCAGCCCAACCTGCCCAACGCCATCCCCAACCTGACGAACCTGGTGCTCGCATCGAATAGCCTGTCGGAGCTGTCGGACCTGGACGTGCTGGGCAAGTTCGCGCGGCTGACGCACCTGGTGCTGATGGACAACCCCGTCACGAAGAAGGAGGTGGGTTTGGTTTTTTCTTTGTCTGGTGTCTCTCTTCCCCCCCTTTCAACAGTTGTTTGTTGAAAATGTGGGGAGAAGGGTGGATGATGATGTGTTGTGAGTGGATTGAGGCTGACCTCGTGTCGTTGTTGTAGCAATACCGGTACTGGGTGGTATGGAGGTGTCCGACGGTGCGGTTCCTGGACTACCAGAAGGTCAAGCAGGCGGAGCGAGAGAAGGCGGCGGAGCTGTTTGGCTCTGCCGAGGAGCCTACGGAGCTGGCATCGCAGGTACGCACCCCTCATAAGTTCCCTTTCCAGGTTTTCCTGTACTGGTGTCTGTTTTCATGCTGACGGTGTCATTCCTTTTTCTTTGTTTCTACAGATCATGGGCATCAAGTCCCAGACGTTCAATGCCCCCGCAGCGAACGGCTCGGCCACATCTGGCTCGAGGATGAAGCGCCTGAAGCTCACGGACAAGGAGAAGCTGAGGCTGCAGGAGAAGATCAAGAAGGCCAGCAGCTTGGAGGAGATTATACGGTTGGAGAAGGAGTTGGAGGAGGGTCGCCTGCCTGCGGGCATCCTGGGCGACGATACGATGGAGGAGTAAGGCATGTTACGCTGAGAATGATGGCTTAGAGGGAAACGTCTACGAGGCGGAAGCTCACAAGACGTTGGTGTTGGGATGGTGTGCAGCGTCGACGGAAAGGCTGTCAAAAGGGGGTGGTTTGCGCCCAATATAGAAGGCGCGTCTAAGGCGCAAAAGTAATGCCTTAATGCCACAAAAAATGATGAGCAATCTTTGGCCCTTATCCCTAACTCCTGATCATGTTTCCGTCCGACCTGCTCGCTTCCTCAGGAGCAATCCCCTAGCCAGTCATCTGTACATCGCCGTCTGCGGAGTCTACTGCGGCTTCTTCCCCGGCATCGTTCTTCTTCACTACATCATGCACACCGAACCCGTTAATGCTCTTCTGCCTCTTGCCATTGGGCTGGCCGGCCGCCTCGTCCCCTTGCTCGCCCGCGGTCTTACCGCCCTGGAGCTTGGCCCTGGTCTCTGCGGCCTTTTGTTTTATCTCCTTGTAAGGCTGTGTCTTGGGTATGGTGTCGTCCAGGAACTCCAGGTTGTCTTTTGCAATGACAGCAGCGGCTGTTTTGTGCCAAAGGGGTGTGTGTGTTAGTCCAGTTCACCACTTGAGTGTGAGAGAGCCAGGTTTGAGAGGGCAGGTAGAATTGAGGGTTCCCTTTGAGGACCCTACCCTCGGCCCGTTATAGGGGAAAACAAGACTATTTACTTACAGAGGTCCTTGTACTGAACGTTCCTTCTTGGTTTCCTGTCGAGCTTGGCCATGTTATGGCCCTGCTCTGCTAGGTACTGGATGAACAGCTCCTGGGTAGTAATGTGTCAACCCCGATGTCACTGAACTGAGAGAACATTGGACGTCTTACTGTGGCCAAGGTGATGGCGAATGCTGCGTTGTTTGAACAGATGTTGATGTCTGGGTCCACCGCGATGATCTTCTTGACTCTTGATACTGAACGTGCCGTTAGTATTCTGAGATGATAAGTTCTGCGAGTTTGTGTGGGCAGTGTCTTACATGGTAGTTGGACGGTACCCGTCACCTCCTTTCGAGGCCTGATCGGCGTGGTGTTGTATGGCATCTTGATGTCCCGGTTTGAGCCTCTCTTGAGACTCTGTTGTAAGGTGTGGTGATGTGGTGGTGAGTGAGTGTATGGGAGTAGAGTGAGAACCTCTTGCCCCCTGGAGCCCTGACTGAAAGGGTAGATAGTTTTATAAGCCCAAGGTCACACAATGTGAGACTCGAGTGGTAGCTTCGTGTTTGACAGAATCTGGGCAAGTACTGATGGGCTGGAATGTGGGTTGTACTCGAGTGCTCGGCTCAAAATACCAGAGAAATATCGAAGGTAGTTTGCGGATAAGTGGTGCTTAATTGGGACGCGGTTCGACGTTAGATCGACGCGACGTTTGCGCCAGGGGGGAACCATTTTAGCAGGGTTCTACCCCGAACCCTGACATCAGGATTGAGCTGCATTTGTAGTTGAATAGGGGGTGGAGGGGTGCCTGCCGCGACTACTATGTACGCATTGCATTTGTATTGTACGTAACTTCTCTCGATCCTCTCTTGCTGCGAACCATCATCCGCAATTCGTGCAATGCGATACTGAAGATGGATTTACGGCGCCGGCCCTCGGTGACCTCGCGACTTTCGTTTGCCATCAGTAATGTGGAGAGCGGTGAGGCTGTCGACGAGCCAGCTGCCACTGCTGATCACCAGATCGAGGAGGAAATCGCAGAGATCAAGAGATATGAGGTATTGTAGCTGCGCATT
>LKEA01000004.1:1468144-1579631 GCA_003795315.1 Cytospora schulzeri
CCCCCTCTTCCTTGCCTTTGTAGCACCTGGCTGACACGGCGCATAGGATTTCACAACAATAGGTACGCTCCCATAAATCATATAAACCTCTTCCTCTCGTCGAAATACTCATGCCAGGGCAACCAGATTGGGTCCAAGATGCTGCACGAGAGCGACAGCGCCGAAAAGCGCGGCGGAAGCGCACGGCTGGCCTCTACGACATAGGCAAGCTAGGTTGGAGACACAAGGTTTATGCCGCATACGAGGCTGCCCAGGGATGGATCGTTATTACTATTATCGGTGCTGCCATTGGTGTCAACGCCGCCTTCTTGAACATCATAACCGAGTGGCTATCCGACACCAAGATGGGCTACTGCACGACCGCGTTCTACCTCAACGAGAAGTTCTGTTGCTGGGGAGAAGACAACGGCTGTCCCCACTGGCATCGCTGGACCGGCTTTGAGCCACTGAACTATGCGATTTATATAATCTTTGCTGTTCGTACAGTCCCTGCTCTAACGTGCTCGGCCCTTGCTTACTTAGTATGCTGTTAGACTTTCTTTGCTTTTATTTCCGCTGCTCTGGTCAAGTCCTACGCGCCTTATGCGGCTGGCTCGGGAATCTCCGAAATCAAGTGTATCATTGCTGGCTTCGTCATGAAGGACTTCCTAGGCTTCTGGACGCTTCTCATCAAGTCTGTCTGTCTCCCCTTGGCCATCGCGTCCGGACTCTCGGTCGGCAAGGAGGGGCCCAGCGTTCACTATGCCGTCTGCACGGGCAACGTCATCTCAAGATTCTTCAACAAATACAGGCGCAGTGCGTCCAAGACGAGGGAGATCCTGAGCGCATGCGCCGCTGCAGGTGTGGCAGTTGCCTTTGGAAGTCCCATCGGAGGCGTGCTGTTCTCTTTGGAAGAGATTAGCAGCTATTTCCCTCTGAAGACCATGTGGCGGAGTTACTTCTGCGCCCTCGTGGCGACGGTTGTTTTGGCGGCTATGAACCCGTTCCGGACTGGTCAACTCGTTATGTTCCAGGTGACCTACGATAGGTCGTGGCACTTCTTCGAAACACCCTTTTATGTCATCATCGGCGTCATGGGTGGTCTTTATGGTGCTTTTGTCATCAAATGGAACCTTCGGTATCAGGCTTTTCGCAAGAAGTATCTGGCCAAATACCCGGTCCTCGAAGCGACGCTCCTGGCCACGGCAACTGCCATCGTGTGCTACCACAACGTCTTCTTAAGAATCGATATGACGGAGAGCATGGAAATCCTTTTCCTCGAATGTGAAGGCACAGAGGACTACCATGGACTCTGCGATGCTCCGAATAGATTCTGGAACATCATGTCCTTGCTTTCTGCGACAATCATCCGGATAGGCTTCGTCATCATCTCATATGGGTGCAAAGTGCCAGCCGGTATCTTCGTACCGTCCATGGCCGTGGGCGCTTCCTTCGGTCGTGCAGTCGGCATCATAGTGCAGGCTCTTTACGACGCAAACCCGCACAGCGTCTTCTTCTCGGCATGTGAGCCGGACGTTCCCTGCATCACGCCTGGCACATACGCTTTTCTCGGTGCAGCGGCCGCTCTTAGTGGTATTATGAACATCACTGTGACTGTCGTCGTCATCATGTTCGAGCTCACCGGGGCGCTCGTCTACATCCTGCCCACGATGATTGTCGTGGGTGCAACGAAGGCTGTCGGTGACATAATCGGGGGCGGAGGCATTGCAGACCGCATGATATGGTTCAGCGGAATGCCCTTTATAGACAACAAGGAGGAGCACAACTTTGGTGTGCCTGTCTCTCATGCTATGACTTCGGACGTTGTGTCGATACCGATGTCTGGCTTGACCTTCCAGGAGGTGAAGCGTCTACTTGCCGACGACAATTACCAAGGCTTCCCCGTTGTTGAGAACGAGCAAAACAAGATATTGGTGGGATACATCGGCCGCACTGAGCTGCAATATGCGATCGACCGGCTGGAAAAGGAGCGTTCCATGAACCCACATGCCAAGTGCAAATTCTCGCCAACCTACAACTTCGTCACCCCTGCCACGCCATCAATCACGGTGAACACGGATCCGGTCTCGTCGACCTCAGTCGACTTCAGCCGCTATGTGGACTCCACGCCGGTGACAGTTCACCCTCGCCTACCTCTGGAGACGGTCATGGAGCTGTTCCGTAAGATCGGACCGCGCGTCATACTGATCGAGTACCATGGCCGGCTTACCGGTCTAGTGACGGTGAAGGACTGCCTCAAGTACCAGTTCAAGGCCGAGGCGTCTGAAAACCCAAGGGATGACCAGAATATCCTCCAGAGCCAGGAGAAGCTCTGGGGTGTGTTCCAGCAGGTGGCTGGGTGGTTCTCGACCAAGGTGACCAGCGCGTCTGGTGGGCGGATACGGCTCAATAGCAATGCCGATGAGCGGGATGGCTTCATCATGGAAGGGACGGAGCAGGTTGAGGAAGATGGTGTGGAGTTAGAAAATAGAGAGCAGGGTCGTTAGGTGTAGGATTACAATTCACGTTCAAATACGGTATTCCAGATACTTCTCTGTTGCAACACTAGCAACAGTGGCTGGCCAACATGTATTGTTTGTTTCTGCTGAACATTTTCTTCTTCCAGAACAACTCTCATAATGAGAGCCTATTGGCTCCTGGGGCATTTTTGTTTGTAAGTATAGGTGAGACCATCATCTGATGTCGTCCCTGCCTACCTTGGTATTTAGTGATTCACTCTGTGAACTCAATGCTCGCGACTTTAGCGTCAACTCCATTAACAGGTCCCAATACTTCACCTCAATGTCGACCACGGTGCAGCCTACTTGCAATCACTTCCATCACAAACAATCACCTTCGGTCTCAGCAAGGTCTACCTCATCAGCACCCTGCCACATACCCTTTTCCTAGGAATACACACCTCTCGTTCAAGATGCAGTTCAGTCTCAGCACCGTCTTGGCCACAATGCCTCTCCTCGCCACCACTGCCTTGGCTGGCACTGCTACCAATCGAAGCGCTGACTTCCGTGGCTGCTTCAAGAAGGGAGAGCCATGGACGGACCTGGGCACTACTGAGCAGATTTACGATGCTCTCAACGCAAACGCCTGCAATGTCGACACTGGTGCCTGGAAGCTCGGCCAAGTGGTAAGCTACTTCTACTACATGACCTAAGGCGCAGAGACGCACACGCGCGCGCTCACACCCGTCCCTCTTCCATTCTTGCTATCAAATTGCTTCCAGCTAAGTGTTTCTAGTTGGACATGTGCATCTGCGTCCAAAAGTCGAGCGACTTCAATTCCGACAACAGCTTCCACTTCTCCTTGACCATCACCAAGATCCCTGACGGCCAGGATACGGGTAATTTCTCCCATGTAAGTACTTTTGCAAGAAGTTGCCCCAAACATGTATGGTTGAGCGACTGGCGCCCTTTTCCCTCTTGAGTGAAATGGAGAGCTATTGCCCAGAGCTCCCATGCTCGCGAACGCTTCCAGATGACAGCCCCTTTCGATCCTCATCTGCCCCAACTTCTCCTGCGACAATGCTGTCTAGAAAGCGCAGATGGCTGACCCGTAGGTGACCACAGGACGTCTGCATCGGATTCGCGCAGCAGATCATTGACAAGTGCCCTTACGGCGGCATCTTCGACCTCCTATCCGGTCCCGGCACCGACGGAGGCGATGTCATCGGCGCTGCCGTCACTGCTGATCCCCAGCAGGGCCCCAACTGCGGCACCGAGTTCTGAGCCCGGAAAAGTACGGTCAGAAGATGCAATTTGTTTTGTTGGAGGGTTCCTTTTTAGTTATGGAGCGGGAAACGTTTGCGGAGTTTAGGTTCTTGCGAGTTTTTTAAAGGTGAATGATACCCAGGTAGCTGAGGTTGCAGTACCACGCGTGCTTAGTTCACGAGACAATGATAATGCCTGACGCGGCTTTCGCATAGGACACTCGTCGTTCATTAAGAATGGGAACTCTGCGTCATTATCATGTTTCTGGAATCGTGTATCAAAATATTGGGCGGCTTGCGTCCCGTCCGACAAACCGTCTAGGACTGTACTCTATAAGGAGTAGCAAACAAGCCTGTCCATTCATCAGAGGCTCTATCTGGTGCATTCTCCTTCCCTCTGCACTTGAACAACAGGACCAGCATCCGTAAGGCGAAGGGATTACTCCTGACCAACTCGCTCATAGGCAGCTTAGGGGTTGACGTACTTAGCCCCGAACGCGGTCCATCCGTCAACCTTTCTAGTCTTCAAGGTCTTGCAGTCGAAGTCGTTCAGGACCCTCAGGTTAATGGGTCGCTTGGCGGTCATTCTCTGGTGCATCATTTGGCCGACCTCGCTCAACCCCTTGGCCTCTTCATCTGTATACTTGTGTGTCAGAACAAGGGGACGAATACGGAGCCCGTTGTACTTACCCGAAAGCGGATTCGACTCGTTGCAGATGTGTACTCCGCAGTGCTTGCAAAAGGGTTTGCGCAGGGCGCTGTTGTTGAAGACGCGGTAGGAGAGGTGCTCTCTGCCCTCGATGACCGAGTTCTCGCTTGGTGGGTATACCCATACGTAGCCACCCTGGAGCCAGAGTCAATTAAACTGCTACTATGCCGGAAATATGGTTTGTGGTAACGAGGTGCTTACTCTGGCGCATACGCTGCAGTCGCACTCAACAATCCTCTCCTCGTCGTCTGAGATGTCAAATATCTCCAGGGGCTTGTGGAGCTTGACGGCGAGTGTCACAGCTCCGCAGTGGCAGCTCCCATGGTCTTTCCAGTGTCAGTATATGTGTTCTCAAAGAGCCTGAGCCGAAGCATGGCTTCAGCCTGATAGTTGGCCCTGGGAGATACCACGTACAAGTCTTCCCATCCTTTTCTGGGATTGGCTCTGGGCCCTTGTAGACAGGGGGGCTATACAGAGGTGGCGTAGATTTACCATCGTACCTTTTGACAAATTAGCAAACAGTCGATACTTGAAATGTTCGCCAAGGTCCAACCCACGGCTTGATGTCCAAGGACCAGACGTCCAGGTTTTGAAGGGCACGCGCCTGTGAAACCGTGTCAGCAGATCTCCGTCGATCCGGACCGTGTAACTCATCGAGCAACCCCACTAACATTGATACCAATCTTCATTGCAGGATCGTTGTTTGGCATCTCCGCCATGACTGCCGTGCCGCAATCTGGGCAGAAGCGGTAGACATATTCACCCTTGCCGAAGGTGTATGCCGTCAAATCATCGATGCTGCCCTTGGCGACTTCGAAATTCTCTTGACCTGGAAACAGCCAGGCGTAGCCAAGCTTCTGGCATATGCTGCAATCGCACTGGCTAAACGCCTTGATCTCGGGTAGTTTGGCCTCGTAGACAAAGGCACCGCAATGGCAATTGCCACGGTAAGTCTTTAGGCTTGCTTCAGACATGATGTTTGTCGGATTGTAATCCTTTTGTGCTTTGAAATGTACGAAATCAAGGGTGAGGACGGTAGATAATGGGAAAGGGAGAGTGTATTATGGGAAAGCCAGGGGAGAGTGTATTATGAGGTGTAAACCTTGGAATGTGTAATCACTGAGTACCGGAAAGGCGCGCCCTTATATCTATCAGCCGCAACCGCGATACCGTGCACAAAATCACGGTGGGAACTGTCTGCTTCTGCATGCTACTGTAAATCTGTTAAACACCCTCGGAGGAATCCTCGTCCATACAAGACAGTAATATGTGACAAAAAAACATCTCCCAACAGGCGTAACCCCCCGCGCCCTGCAGCCAGGTCTGCATTACCGTTCATAGACACTTCTGTTACTTATGCAATTAAGAGAGGCTACCAAGCCTGAGTGGACCAAGTCTGAATATACATAACCTCTGACGGTTTCTAAGGTTCTAGATCTGTTAGTTTCAAATTCGATATTAATTATGGATAGCGACTTTGGTCGGTTGAGGGACATGATTGGTTGGTTGACAAAGTTGATCGGTTGAGAGACTTCCAAGGTTAGTCGGTTGGGAGGTTTGGTCGGTTGAGAGACTTGGTCGTCGGTTGAGCAGCTTGGTCGGTTGAGAGACATCGTCATGGAGGATCGACTGCTTGAACTGGCTGCATAGACTAGCTATATATAGCATATATGTATTTATAGAGGTAGGAGAATGCCGCGAGAAGGTGTCCATGTATGAAAGGAAATGTCCCTCCGCCACAGTAAGATGGACAATAAAGGGAGCCAACAGCTTCAAATGTTGGGAGTACAGTATTACCTAGGCAACCAAATGTGTGCCCGCCACGGGAGGATCGATAAGCGTCCTAAGTATTAGTCAGTCACGACCCAGTGAGATGCACCAAGATCCTGACGACATCGCAGAGCAAAACGCTACGTGTTATAGTAGGCGACGCGCCTTGTTGCCTAACCGTGTAGTAATAATACAATAGCTAGTAAGTAAGCCTTGCAGCTATGGCTACGCGACATCAGGTGACTCTTACCTACTACTGTACCCAAGTACTAAGTACATACAGGTTCGGGAGTTCGGTGCTTACTATGTACCTACCTAGGTAGGTATTTATGAAAGTGGTCTAAGTCAAATTGAGTATCATCATTCTACCCAGATCGATGTACGTGCTGTGTGTGTAGGATCAGCAAACATTCTCGGCGGGCAGACTGACAGCGCCGATGACAAGGTCCCGAATGAAACGTCGGTGGCATACCAATATCACGGGACATCAGGACGGTGCGGGGCCGTTATTCCCCCCCGGGGCGGGGCCGGTTTTATGGACCCATTACTCCGACTTCAATTGATCACATGCAATTAACTCATCACTCCCATGTATGTACCCCGGTGACATATGTACCTAGGTATGTACTGTGCAAGTAAGCTCGCAAGGTTTAATGCGACTCTGCACATGGTCCGTCATTTCGTCTTGCCTCGCTCCGGGAGAGCCGTTCTGGAAAAGATCAGCTTACCAGGCCTTACTTACCCCGTGTTCTGCCAGCTTCCCTAAAGTGGCAGGTGTCACAAGCCAGCTGGCGTAGCGGATGCATCACAGCTGACGCTCTGACCTCCATCCTTCCTCTCCCCCCCTGGGGCATCTAGAACTCAAGTGCTCCAGTCTAGGTATCATGGATACTACTACGTATCTAGGTACTCGAGTATACCTTGGTATATATGCCGTGGGTTCCGATTTCTCGGGCAAGGGCGGCATAGCATCTGTCAACCATGCTTCCACAACGTGGAAAGGAGAGATATGATGGTGTGTAAATGTGAGGACGGGCCCCCTTCTACAGGCGTCCCCAGCCCGTGGTAGTATCATTGACAGATGGTATCATCAAAAGAGGGCAAGTCAATGTCACCTTCTCGTGTTGTTGTTGACCAGACCAGAACGTGCCCGATCCCCGCAGTGAGGATGAACCAGTCGGATCTTTTCGAACATATCGGACACCATGTATGCACATGGCCATGTGCGCCGTCTGGATCATCCCTGGAGGCATCACCCTGGGGGGGGGGTGGTGGTTGGAAACGTTTCATGGCAGGTAGGTGGTAGGCTGGCAGGCTGGCAGGCTGGGGAAGGCAAAGCTTAATGACTGATACTATACACCTATGTACATAGATATGCTCTGGCCGGGGCTACTACTACATACCTACATAGGTAGTGGTATGCAGTGGGACTGTATGATTTCGGCTCGGACCCCTCGGACGGCGGGGACTCCCAACCGGTCATCCGAAACCCCAGGCCGCCGTCTTGGCCTCTTTGGCCCTGCTTGGGCTGAAAAGAAAGCCGACCATCAAGGCAAACGATAAAAACAGCCTCGCGATCAGCAGGCGGCTCTGTGTGAATGCCGAGATGATCAGATCCTCGCATATCAGTGAGGGGCCCTGGCCCAGCTGGGGGGAGGACATGGTTGCCGTAGCTGGCAGCTAGGTATGCAGGATAACGTCATGATAGGGTAGGGCGGCCGGGAGTACCATAGCAGGTATAGTATCAGGTGTGGAGTATCGCTGCTTACTTACCTACATACAGTGTGCTATGTATCCTGCACATGTGGCTATGAGGTTGTTGGTGGAACAAAGATGAGGAGGGAAAAGGCGGATGAAACAGAGAAAGAACCTTGGAACATTAAAAGTGAGGTGAGAAGGGACGGACGACGGAACCGTACGGTCTACTGTACGTCCGGCCCCGTCCGTTTTCAATTGTACGGTGTAGCTCCGTACGGAATAATAACAAGCACATCGCCGAGCCCTTTTGATGTGACATGACGTTCAGGAACGCCAGCTTGGGCCACCCAGCGACCACCTGACGGGGATCCACTAACGCCTTAGCGTGGGGCTGCAAGGCGGGCGTTACACTGGTTTTGATGCGCATATCGGATCCGTAGTCCCTGACTGGCCCCGTTGACTTCAACCCCCATCTTGCCCCCATCTAGCCTCCAAGGGTTTAAACAAGTAGCATATCGTCAGCTGCATCTCATTACAAAACTTTATTTGCTTGGGGCCCTTTTTGGCCCTTTCTTTGGTGCTTTGGGGCTGACCGCATTCCTCCAATTGCGGCTGCTGTGTTTGTACTCATGTACGCAGTACGTTACGCACGCAGTACGCAGTACTTACAACAACAATGACTATGTACTAAGTAAGAATGATGGATCACAAGTGGTCCTCGGGTTAATCCTCTCCCCCCCTCCCCCCTTCCTCCCCCCCGGCCCTCAGTTCCCAGCTCCCTTGACTGCCAATTCTGGGGATTATCTCGGAAAGAGCCTGGATGGATTACATACAATGACACTCTAGCCCCAGCCTCGGGTCCATAGACCTTCTTTTTATGCGGGATCCAAAAGCCCATGATGGGCCGGGATGTTGCATGCTGCGTATTTGCTGGATGTCCAAGTTATATACATACGACGGGAACAACGGGACCACGGGACCACACTTATTCGGCTAGTCATTCCATTGAATCCATTTGCCTGGCCTGGCTTGGAGGACATTCATACCTAGGTAGTCAAAGCATCAATCTCACCTTAGACACGCCCTTCTTACTTAATAGTCTCACCCTCAAACGACATACCTAGTCGGTACTCTCTCATCTTCCCCAATTCTAAACACTTACCGGCAAAATTGTCGTGTCACTTTCAAGTTTCTTTATATATATAAAGAACGCCAAGCTGCACTTCCTTACTGTTTCACACTCTGGAATCATTGTTATATATCACACCGTACTGCATACCATGGCTGTCATAACTGACACCGTTGGTGCGCCTACCGGATTCGCTCCGACCACCAAGGCCCTCAAAACAGTCGCCAAAGAAGCCGGCTCTACACATCATGAGAACGTTCCAGACATTATTGATATACGTTGCGCAGCTGTCGAGATTAACCTCAAGGACGAGATTAATGCCCTTTTCAAGCCCAAGGATGGACCGCGGAAGCTGCCAACTCTGCTCCTATACGATGAGCGAGGGCTTCAGCTATTTGAAGAGGCAAGACTAGTCCCTTATCACCGCCGCCTGTGGCTACGGTTTATCCTAGCAGCTAACCGCATATCATATTAGATAACATACCTGGATGAGTACTATCTCACAAATGACGAGATCCGCGTTTTGAAGAGTTCGGCTGCCAAGATCGCGAACTGGATCCCTGACGGATCTATGATCATCGAACTCGGGAGTGGGTATGTTTTTAAATAGCCCGCTTCTACGTCAACATGCACCCCCTTACGCTAATTCGACAGCAACTTGCGAAAGGTCAACTTGCTGCTTGAGGCTATCGAAAAGTCTGGAAAGAATGTCGATTACTATGCCTTGGATCTGTCTCGCAAGGAGCTCGAGAGGACCCTTGCCCAGCTTCCTGCGTACAAACATGTGCGGTGTCACGGACTATGGGGCACTTATGACGATGGGAGAGAATGGCTGAAGCATTCCTCTAATCTTCGACGCCCAAAATGTGTCCTGACTCTTGGATCGAGCATTGGTAGGTTTCTATATCCCAAATGGCCCTTGTTTAGAGACCCGAATCACTAAGGACTACTACAGGTAACTTCCACCGCGATGAGGCCCCGGGCTTTCTGAGGTGTTTTGCGGATGTTCTAAGCCCCGGAGACACTATGTTGGTTGGTCTGGACTCTTGTATGGACCCGGACAAGGTCTAGTATGGTATTACCCAATCCTCAGAAGATTGGTACAGATCGCTAACGCTCATTACAGTCACGCATACAACGGTCAGTTCGAGGAAAGATATTTGACCCTGACTCTGATATATACTGACATTTTCTGGGACACGATCAGACCGCGTAGGTGTAACTCACGAGTAAGACACGAATGCTTTATCTCCTTGATGGTACTTTGACTGAGCTACTATCACAGGTTCATACTCAACGGCCTGCTCCATGCCAACAGGATACTCGGCGAAGAAGCCTTCAATCTTCAAGACTGGCAAGTCATTGGCGAATATGTCTACGACGACGGAGGAGGACGGCATCAAGCCTTTTATTCCCCAGTCAGGGATGTGGTTGTCCTTGGGGAAACAATCAGAGCCAACGAGCGCGTCCAAGTAGAACAGAGCCTGAAGTACTCACAGGTAGCTGCTACCAGGCTGTGGAACATGGCTGGTATGACAGCAGTTGACCAGTGGGCGCTGGGACAAGAGTACGGTGAGTCCATATCTCCTCCCACATCACACATTATATCATTGTTCAACCCTAGTCTTCCCATGGGCAACTGCTTCTCTAAGAAACACGAAACACGACCAAGAGAAGATCATGTCTCCCCCACGCTTTTCTGGCACCATAAGAATCGCGTGATCCATGTTTACCCCCGAAGAGCCCCATACTAGGTCTGAAGCATGCAACCTCTGCCTGCATGTGTGTCTGCTGATGCTTATGGCTGCGGGGCTCGGGTGTGTGTTCATGAGCATTGCGCTCAGAATTTGGCTTATTTAGAAGCTCGATCCTACTGGCTCCCAGAAGCTCTTACCCAGCTGACGGCATCTCATCTGACTGACTGTGCCTGCAGGTCTGCACATGCTGGCGAAACCGAAAATGCCCTTCAGCTTGATCCCGGCTGCTTACGTTTCTTCCTCCCTGCCAACACTGAACGACTGGGAAGGCCTCTGGACGGCATGGGACACTGTGACAAGGAATATGATCCCCAGAGAGGAACTTCTGGACAAACCCATCAAGCTTCGGAACGCGTGCATATTTTATATTGGGCATATTCCAACCTTCCTTGACATCCAACTGAACAAGACGACCAAGACACCTCCTACTGAGCCCAGAAACTATGCTTCAATTTTCGAACGGGGCATTGACCCAGATGTCGACGATCCCGAGCAATGCCACTCTCATTCAGTGGTTCCGGATGAATGGCCCCCTGTCGAGGAAATGTTGGCCTACCAGGTAAAAGTCCGCCAGCGATTACGAGGCTTGTACGATGGAGGCGCCAAAAGCATTTCCCGTGACATAGGAAGAGCGATTTGGTGCAGCTTCGAACATGAAGTCATGCATCTCGAGACCTTGCTGTACATGCTTTTGCAGAGCGAGAAGACCCTCCCGCCTCCTCATACGGTGCAGCCGGACTTTGAGGAGATGGCAAAGAAGGCGCGGGCCGCAAGAGTTCCGAATCAATGGTTTGATGTACCGGCGAGGGAGGTCACTATTGGCATGGATGATCCCGAGGACGGCACTGAGGTTAAACGTCATTATGGATGGTAAGCACCGCTCGTGGATTGGCATATCGTTTCATTCGGGAGCTAACGCGTGTCAGGGATAATGAGAAGCCCCGGAGGAATGTCAAGGTGCATGCTTTCCAGGCTCAGGGAAGACCGATTACGAACGAGGATGTGAGTTACTGCCAGCACGTGCTAATCATGTGAATGTCAGGGACACAGAGCTGAATGCGAACAGTATGCACGATACTTGTACGCCACCAATGCCACCCACATCCCGGCATCCTGGGCACAGGTGAAGCCCGAACAGGCACCGAATGGTCACGTCAAAGCCAACGGCTCCACAGGTCAGATCCACGTCAACGGGCACTCAGTGAACGGGCACTCCCATACCAACGGTCACGGAGATGACGCGTCACTACCAAGCTCCTTCCTGGAAGAGAAGGCTGTCCGGACAATCCACGGTCTCGTGGCCCTGAAACATGCTCTGGACTGGCCAATGTGGGCCTCATACAACGAGCTGGCGGGCTGTGCCTCTTGGATGGGCGGACGCATCCCCACCTTCGAGGAGACGCGGAGCATCTATGCCCACGTGGACGCCCTGAAGAGGGAGGAGGCGGAGAGGAAGCTCGGGAAGACGGTTCCTGCCGTGAACGGGTATGTTCCCCACAACTGAGACCACCTTGCTCCATCAAAGGCCGTTGATCTGACTTTAGATTCCTGACTAGTCACCTTATCAACAATGGCGTCGAGGAGACGCCACCACCACGAGGCACGGGAGAGCCCGTCGATGAAGAGCAGAGTGACCTCTTCATTGACCTGGACGGGGCCAACGTCGGGTTCCAACATTGGCACCCCAGCCCCGTCACGGCAGATGGCAACCGCCTGTGTGGGCAGGGCGAGATGGGCGGCGTCTGGGAGTGGACGAGCTCTCCTCTTAGAAAATGGGAGGGTTTCGAGCCAATGGCTTTGTATCCTGCTTATACAGGTGAGTGTGGGATACGAACCCGCAAGGGGCTGGAAGCATTGGGAACGGCACGACTAATCTATGATTCATAGCCGACTTCTTCGACGAGAAGCACAATATCGTCCTCGGAGGATCGTGGGCTACGCACCCCCGGGTCGCGGGCAGAAAGTCCTTGTAAGTACCGCCATTGAACGCATCATGATGATTTCGCAGTGGTACTGACAAGCTATACTAAGCGTCAACTGGTACCAGCGCAACTACCTGTACGCTTGGGTTGGCGCCAGGCTCGTCCGGGACATTGAGTAACCGCCACCGTTCGCTCCTTTGTTCCAACAGCTCGTCTCAACACGGGCATCACATCACTCCATCTACCGACGCCACTCAACTTGGCACGACAAGTCATTCGCTAGGTACCTCGAAACCATTAGGTAACTTTTGTATGTGGGAGGGGAGACAAGGTGGGGGAGAAGGACGTTTTGATCGGTCACTCGCATCTTGGTTTGGCGTCTTTCGGTCATAAAAAGGCCGGCAAAAGGTTCACGAGAAAGTCACGTAATTTCAAAGGGCCATTGTTAATGAACGGGGCATGTCATTGGATTGTGTGTTGTTTTTTTATTGCATGGAAGTGCCACTCCTAGGTCGAGATCTCCAATATAGTTCCAAAGCAGTACCCATGCACATCCTCCTCCTGGCATCTTATGTACATGCTTGAGGTGGCTATGATCTTACTGGCCCACTGCCCACAAAATATTGACCCGATGCTCCCTTGATCCACGTCCTAGACAGGACCACGCCCACTGTCGATTATTACACTGCGAGGCTCCCATGGTGGCATTTCCAATGTCTAAGCTGCCCGTCACCGATCTGTGCAGCGGGCTAGCTCACTCCATACTATAATTCGGAGTATGGGTGGATCATGACCGGACAAGAATGGAGAGCATACTGTTGTAGCACCCTCTTCCTCGCTCGGGGTTCAGAGCCGCCGGTCATCCAGGGTCGGCAAACATGCTCCTACGCTGCGGCGGGACGACGAGTAGCTTTCCTCTCAGTCTCCTCAATACCAGCCAGCGATTTCGTACCTCAGCATTCCCCAACCCTGCTTGGGGCAATCATAATACAACGCGGGATGCGCTACGCTCTCAAGAGGCATAAATGCTGAGGATGAATTCCAGAATCGACGACGGTAATTTGGTGCCCTGCTCGGTGATGAAACCCTTGACGAACTCGGGTGGCTACACACAAATGTAAGTTAGTCACTTCCCCTCGTAACTGCAGGATCAGGAAGCAGGTGCCAACTTACCGTGTAATCGGCCCGCCACTCCGACTCCCCGGCCTTGGACGTCAGCGCCGCCTCGCCAGAGTCCCCGCCCTTCTTGAAGTTGAGGATGTTCTGCTTGACGCCGAGCTGCTGGGGCGAGGCGACGTCGGACTGGTCCAGGGGGATCATCCTCGAGAACTTGTGGGTCTCGGTGACGACGTAGAAGTCCTTCTTGAGGCTCGCGGCCACCATGGCGAGCTGGTAGGTGCCCATGCGCGACAGGACGCCGCCGCGCTGGCAGACGGCCTCGGCGCCGACGAAGACCCTCTCGACGTTGCCGAGCTTCATGGCGTGGGCGGTGGAGGCGACGTCGACGGTGGAGACGGGGACCCCCTGCTCGCGCAGGGCCCGGACGGCCGGCTCGCTGTCCTCGCTGCCGTCCATGACGTAGATGACGCGGAAGTCCGGGCTCCCGTTGAGCTGGGCCCTGCCCTCGGCGGCGCGGAGGAGCATCTGCTTGACGCAGCGGGAGCCGCCGCTGGTCATGACGGTGGAGCCGGGCTTGACGTAGCGGGCGCCCACGTCGGCGATAGCGACGCGGGCGGCCTTGGCCTGGGCGGCGAAGTTGCGGCTGTTGCGGAGGAGGTACTGGCGCATCTCGTCGAAGGACATGTCCGAGTTGGAGGCGACGCGCATGTTGGCGCCGGACCCGTGGGCCTTGGTCTCCTGCCTAAGGGACTTGAGGAGGGTCTTCATGAAGAGGTCGGCGCCGGCGCTCGGGGGGATCGGGTTGGGCACCGAGGCCTTGAGGTGGTCGATCTGGGACTCGAGGATCTCGATGGTCTCGAAGACGGTGGACGACTTGATCTCGCCTAGCAGCTCGATGAGGGCCTCGATGGCGGCGACAGGCATGGAGAGTTCTTGGTCCTCGGAGAGGATGCGGTGGTATGCTGCGACGAGGCTGAGAGGGAGAGAAGGAGGAGGGTTTATGGTTAGCATGGGCAATTTGGATGCCCGCTGAGTTGAGCGGGGGGGCTTTTCATGTACGCGTCTATGCGACTCACTCAAAGACAGAGCCATCTTTGGTCTTAACCTCCCGGACCTCCTTCACTGGCCTGGGGCTCCGGATTGGGAGGTCTGTTTTTATCTTTGGTACCAAGTTGTCTGTGGTCATTTTGACTGTCTATCTGACACTCTGGGTTTGAATATGGGATTATCGACACTGTCTGGCGGGTAGATGGGTATATTTCGGGTAAAATGGTAAGTATCAGTCTTCTTCCTGTTGGTAGCTTTGGTGGAAGGTCATGCGTATGTATGTAGTAAGTAGTCTTGAAGTTGACGTCGAGCCTCGAAAGGTGGGATGAATTGAATTGCCGGGATGAATGAAGCATGAATGAAGCCTGAGATGAGTCAAATGGAACTAATTGATTCTGCCGTCAATGACCTTCTGACCACCTTCTGTTTTCAGGGCCAACCCACCTGAGCAGGGGCCAGCTGAGACCAGCTAGGGCCTCCCCGCAACCCCCAACGCCTGCTAAAGTGCCTGCATCAATTGGGTCCCGGCCTCCCCCAGCCGAGTCCCTGTAAACCGTATCTAATCTGTATGGAGGGGTAGCTTAGCTGTACTAGCTGGGGACAGGGGCTTAGAACACCCGAGGTCGGCAGGGATACCTCAATTATAGCTACTAAAGCTTCCCCTGAACTGTCATCAACTACGATTACATATAAAACTGCCACTCTCCGTTCTCACAATTTCATCCTCACTCACATAGCTCGTGGCAATTCCCAAATAGTCCTATCCTACTCTTTGTTTATATTCCCATTTTTTGTTCTTCTATCTGCCATCAACATGGAGTGCTTTGACCCCGCAACAGGGCAGAAGCTCCCCTCGGACGCCATCCAGCGCATCCTCTTCATAGCGAGCGGCGTCCACGTCTACAACATCCCGCCACTGGCCTCGACAAAGGGCTACACCGCAGCCACCTGGACCGAGGACCCCAAGCGCCACATCATCACCTGCCGGCTGCGCGTGGTGGAGACGGCCATACCGCAGCCCGACGGCAGCGGGGAGGACCAGGTCAAGACGGACGTGGTCCTGGAGGACCCGTCCAGCGGGCAGCTCTTCGCCGCCGCGCCCTACAGCTCCCCGGCCGTGGTCGAGAGCGCCCTCGACAGCTCCCGCTTCTTCGCCCTGCGCGTGCAGGACCCGAGCGGGCGCAAGGCCACCCTGGGCATCGGCTTCGAGGAGAGGAGCGAGGCCTTCGACTTCGGCGTCGCGCTGCAGGACGCGAGGAAGGCCCTGGGCCTCGACGGGGGCGCCGAGGCCGCCGCCCACCAGCAGCAGCTGAAGCAGAAGAAGGAGGGCGAGGAGAAGCGCGATCTCAGCCTCAAGGAGGGCCAGACCATCACGGTGAACCTGGCCGGGAAGTTTGGGCGGAGGCGGCCGCAGCAGGAGCAGTCGGGCCCCAGTGATGAGAATGCCAGCCTGTCGTCTTTCTCCCTGCCGCCTCCACCTGGTGCATCTGGCTCACGCGGGGGTTTCTCCCTGGCTCCTCCACCGAGTGCTCAGGAGGTCAGGCAGGACCAGAAGACGGCCAAAGATCTGGGTTTCGATGATGGCCAGTTCGGCGAATTCGCCTGAGCACACAGGGTGCTTTTGCCACCTCGATAGAGCCCAGAAAGAAAGTCAAGATCTGGACCTGTTTCAACATCTGGAATTCTGCTACAATACGTCTTGCTCCACGACTATGAACTGGACATTATGTTTCCTAAGCAACTTGCAATTATTCCAAGCCAGCACTCGTTTCCGACAGGGCAACCCTAGTACCGCCAAATTGTCTGCAGTCCAGGCATGCTCATCCTCTTGTCCCTCGGAGACGGCGAAAATGTGTCTGCAAGGGACCACCTGCGGCCCGTGTTAATCTGATCTGACAACACACTTTCGAGAGCCCTCGTCCCTCTAAGCTCCACACTCTTCCTCCTGGTTTCCTCTGTCTTAACAGGCGATATGGCATGGTGTTGCTCTGGCGCGTATGACCACTGAGGCTCGCCATTAAAGATGAAGTTCTGCTCATGCGGTACGACAGGATTATATAACAAGAAAGGTGATGCCAGAAAGAATGGCGAATCCAAGGGACTCGGCGGGATCGGTGCAGGGTGGTAAATTCCAGGAGGCAAAGGCGTAAGGGGCGAAACAGGAGTCAGGGGCGTCATGGGGGACAGTGTCATCTGCCCCCAAGGCTGAGCCGGAGAGTACGGATAAGGCAGCAGTCCAGGTTGCTGGACCTGGTACAGCCGATTCATCTCTTCGCTCTGCATGTCATTCAACCTCATTGCGATCAACCGCTCCTGCTTGTTGGACTCAACGATCTTGTTTTTGAGCAGGCCAGCTTCCTTCCGCAACCTCCTGGCTTCTCCTTTATTCTGCGCGGAGGTGAGCCGAGTCTCGACATTGGATAACGCATGTGTCAGCCTTTGGCCGCGATCATGTTGACGCTGGAGGTTTTCTAGGAGGTATGAACGTTCGTTGCTCATCCCGCCAAACATCTGGTTTTCAAAGCCCATCCCGTGTATATGATAGGCGGTCGTTGCTGGAAAGCCTGAGATTGAGGGGAATAAGACGTGGTTTTGTGTGTTTGGTAGCCTATTGTCTTCAAGGGCAAGGCTGCCCAATTGGTGTTCCAACGTATCCTCGGCCCAGTGAACTATTTGCTTTTCATCCTGACTAGTTGTTATGTTTCCTGGTGCCATAGTCAATGAAGATTGGGGGAAAAGGCTATCGTGTTGGTGGTTGACGGTAGTACTGGTGATGATGTGGCTGAAGAGCAGCCCAGCTGCCCTCTTCCTTTAGTATGCCGTTCCTTTCTACCGAGAGGCGAGGTCTTTCGGGCAGGATACAAAGACGTCGAATGCATCTAGTTTAGTGTGCGCTGAGTATCGTGATGTCCAGAATCGATGTGTGCCGTTGTTTCTTTGTTGAGTCACGAACATTCTGCGTACAAACCTCGTGGTCTGAACTGACACCAGATTTTCCATGGAGAAGAATGCAGGTTCTCGTTTAGCCTCGAATCCCTTTGCTCCAACCCCGGGGAGTAATCCGTGTCCCTTCCCCGGCGCGATACAGCTGGTGCTTATTCGATGCCGGAATGGTTGGGTAGATCTCTCGCAGCCAGCCTCCGGCTCACAAAGAGATGTCTGCTACGCGAGCGGCCCAAGAACTCGGCAGCCCTTGCCGCTGCTGGAAGCTTTCAGATGCTGAACCCATCATGTCCAGGAGGGTCACAGAATCGCCACAGTCCAGCCGCCTCGGCAGCACGCCTGACGGACGAGACCTCCTGATTCGTCACGGCACGATTGATATCGGCGTATCTCACGTCCTCCTTGGCACCCTCTGGCTGCCCCTCAGTCTTACCACTGGTCCTCCACCGTGGTTTTCCAACGTGCGCGTCGGGATGATATTGCTCCATGATATTGACGAAGCAATCCCTGGACACCTCCTCCGCCAGGAACTTCATGATCCGCTCTCCCTCCGCTTCCAGGCCTGGCATGACAAGGTGTCGGACCAGCACGCCCTTCTTCGCCAGGCCGTCCCCAGTGAAGCAAAGGTCGCCGACCTGCGCATGCATGGCCTTGACGCTCTCCCTCGCCGCGGCCGCGTAGTCGTCGGCCTTGAGCAGCCTCTTCGACGTGGCCGGCTCCCAGACCTTGAAGTCCGGCAGGTAGATGTCGACTAGACCGTCCAGCAGTTCCAGTGATGCGAGGGAGTCGTAGGCGGAGGTGTTGTAGATGATAGGCAGCATGAGGCCGTGATCCCGCGCGTGCAGGATCGCGAGCGCCACCTGCGGGACGACGTGCTCCGGGGTGATTATGTTGATGTTGTGCACCTTGCCTACCTCCTGCAGCTTGAGGAACCAGTCGCCCAGTTCCTCCGGGCTGAGGTTGAAGCCCTTCTTCTGGTGGCTTATGTCATGGTTCTGGCAGAAGGAGCAGCGGAGGTTGCACATGGACATGAAGACGGAGCCCGAGCCGTTGTGGCCCTGGACGCATGGCTCTTCGCCGAAATGGGGGGCGATGACATTTACCACCGTGTCCGTGCCTATAAGGCACATTCCCGTCTTTTCATAACGGTTTACGCCGCAGAGCCGCGGGCATAGGTTGCAGTTCCGCAGGTGGGCGTATGCTCTTGATCGCTTTAGTGCCGAGTCAACGGAAGACAAGGTCATATACTACAATAGTTCCTTGGTTAGTACCTGAAGGCTTTTGTCTTCTCCTTTACACAGTGGTAACATCGAGATGTGGGATTGGCTATACATACTCGAGGGATGTAGTCGTCAAGGAGGAATGGAGGTGCGAGATGTAGAGACCGTCGTTGGAATGCCGGCAGCCGGGGCTTTGATAAGAAGGGTGTAATACCCCTCCGAAGAGCGAAACTCATGGAGTTCTTCATCATGAAGCCTGTTGCATATTACAAGATGTATCACATCTCAAGACCACGAAATGGAATGTTGTTGCTCTCAAAGGTCTGGTTGGAGGGAGTGGCGAATGACATTCCGTTTATTACATATTCTCGGTGGGAAGGTGTTAAGTAAGGTGGGGCATAGTTTCTCCTATCTACGCATAACACAAGAGACGGTGTTTTATATTATATACTGCACTTTTTTAAGCCAGCTAGAAGACCTGTATTGGTCTGTTCCTGTTTATAAAACACGTCATTCTCAGCAAAGCGTCTGGGTAATACATTTACATCCTAAAGCTACAGTTCGTTTGGATGCCACAATCATTAGAACTGCTCCAAATATACTATGGTTGCCACAATGAAAGTATGTTAATATAATAGACTTCTCAAGAGACCAAAAGACTTGGATACTAAGAGGAGGCTGGGTCACAGGGACATTGAGTAGTAGACTGGGAGTGATAGAGTCCAAGAGGTTGAACGGTCAGGATGGCTGCATGTGTAATGTATTGTAGGGTGGCCCAGATATGTCGCTGTAACAATTGATTTACTTGCTGTGGATATCGATTCTCACCTGGGCACTTTCATGAATTCACAATTCGAATGGGTTACGAAACAACAGATGTAGCAGAATATCTCAGCACTGTTCCCATGAGTGATCAGATGAAATCGACGAACAGAAGACTACACAAACATTGAATGACTTGAATTGTAATCTTTCCTCGGTATATCCGGATCTATGTTCTAACCTTATATCCAGATGCAGCAGATGCCGGGCATGAAATACATCCCAAAAACATGTGGACCTCGCTCCAGTTTATTCATCCAGATCTCCCAACTGGATGACATCCTCGTCCTCAAATTCTCTCAACCCGGCGTTCGTGACACCCTCCTCCTGGGGGACGTCCTCGTAGCGGCCGAGGCTATCTGGGCCCGTCGGTGCAGCGGAATCACCACCGCCATCGACGCCTTCCGCCTTCCCGCTGTCGTCCTGCTTCCCGATAATCACGTTACCAACGACCAGGAGCGCGGCTCCGACCCACCAAAGAGGGGGCAATGACTCTGAGAAGATGATGAAGCCCATTATAGCAGTAATGAAGAAGTTGGACGAGGTGTTCATGATGGACACTTGTGTAGTGGAGGAGCCCTTTGCCAAGGCTTGGGTGAAAAGCGCCCACATGACCCCGTTGAACAGGAGGTTCAACCCGAAGAACATCTGAGATGGTTGTCAGTCGACTCTGTGCGATAGTCCGAATAGCTTTCTTTGATAATCTGGGGAGGGCAGAGTGAATGGATGATAGAATGAATGAATGTGCGAGAAACCAGCCTCAGGGGTTCCCAATGTGACAGCATCCGGGCGCTGCTCGACCAAACTTACAGCTCGCACAATGTACTCAACAACGACCTCTGCAGAGCCCAGGTGCAAGACCCTGGCGATGCCCTGTGCAAAGCTCGTCGTGTGGTCACCAGTGGTGCTATCCATCATACACAGTTAGCAAAAGGAGCATTGAAACACATGTCGGAACGCAGGCACTTACAGTTTGGCGAAGACGCCATTGAACGCAGCACAGGCGCCAGAGGCAATCGCCAAGCCGATCCATTTATTCTTCCCGACGAAGCTCATCTTGTTGGATGCAATATGAAGAAGTTCTTCTGCTCTTGCGGCGTCACTTTTTACGAGCAGAGCACGCCTGTCGTCAGAGTGAGATTCAGACGCCATGTTCCCCTTTTCCATAATGACACGGGGTGCAGCTGCTGCAGATGCAGGAACAGGGGTGGTGGAAGCCGGAGAAGAAGAAGTGGGTTCTGCGGCTCGGCGGCGCTGTCGGACCATTATGTCTGTCTATACGGTTGGTTGGTTACACGAGGGAAGAGTCAAGAGAAACAGACGATTGATGATGCAAAAAAATTGATGATGTTTTTGGTCTTTGTCCGACACTTGTCTCATCTCTAGTTTTGAACGGCGGTTGCAACGGTCCATGGCTGCAGATGAGCCCGTGCTAGCTGGCCCGCAATATGCATTTATAGACAGGGGCTTGTAAACGATACCGGTCTATTTCATGGACATGTGCTTCAGCTTACATCTCGACGGCACCGCACTCATATCACAGACTTAGAACGTGTCTGGCAGCTTGGGGGTGCACTGAACTGTGCTCCACGTTGGTTGCTCAACATGGAGCCACCATTATTGTCGCATGCCGGAAGGGCTGCCTGCCTCTATGGGGGAAACCTCAGTCCGTCCCAACCATTCTCACCTGTTTCCCATGATTGAATCCATGCCAAGAACGCCTGCCAAATTTACCATCGACCAAAAAGAACGCCGTTTATCGTCCGAAAGTCATTGCACAAGTCCCAACTGTGCTGCCCGTTTGCCCCGACCGCGAGGATGCCTTCCGACGATGGTCCAGTCGAGAACCATGCGGGTTTTCAGCATAAAGGGACGTCCATAATAATCCGCAGGCTGCTGCCTTCCTACTGGCCCTCACCCGGACGCTTCGCGTTGCAGCTGACGATCTTGACCTTGTCCGCCATCACAACATGGCCGCCGTTATCGAGCTTGAACTGCACGTTCTTGATAAGGAAGGTCCAGACCTCGTCGCAGAAACGGTAGGTATCGAGAGAGCCCTGTATACGCGCACACGGAGTCCTCCTTGTCAGCCTGCTTCCTTGTATCCTTCTCATGAGGGCATCCAGACCAGCCCGGAGGTGTAGTAGAGAGGATGGGTTGCGAATTCCAAAAGACCGCCCTCACCTTGAATGTCAGTCGCGACTTGACCTTCTCCTGCAGCACGTCGGCGATGGCCCGGTCGAAGTTCGCCAGTATCTTCATGGCCAGCTGGGGGTCGATGCGGGTGTCCGTGATGAGGTCATCGAGGGTGTCCGTGAGTGTGGCGCCGATGCTATTCAGCGCAGGAGCGCACGTTCCGTTAGCCAGGCTTGGAGCAAGAAGAAGCAACACGGCACAATTGTATGTACCTGCTTCGGCGATACAGCTCATAGTATTGCTGTGCGCCAGACGCCATCTTGAACTGAACTGTGGTGTCTTGTGTATGGGTTGTTGTTGTCGGTAGGTGGTGTTGTAGAAGGCAAGTACAGCTTATGAAGGGCCCGGGTTCAAGAAAGGTGGTACTGTACGGATTACCTATGCACGCTATGGTAGATTGGTAGAATGGCATTAGCAGCATTGGCAGCCTGGGGATGACAAAGCCGGCCGCCGGGAAGGGAAGGGACCCATTTTCAGCCGCTATCAGTAAGTACCACAGTACAGGTGCAGGGGTCCGGGTAAGCAGCCTGGCAGCTTTGCCTGCCGGCTTACATAACACGTGACGAGCTACTATTTGGAGAGCTGCTGGAACTGGAAGGGAGCTCTTGTAGTGTACGGATCCGTAGATGACGACTTGCTAGCTAGCTTCTGGTGTCGCCTGTATTCCTCGCCGTGTTTTGAGCAGCCAAATCCTCTTTCCCCAAACCCATTCGACAAGCTCTCCAACTCGCCCAGGATGAGCACCAAATATTCCCTCAGCGGTGTGACCGGCGCCCTTGCCGTAGTGGGAGCTTGTATGTTGATATCAGCGTCGGAGTGGTTGAGGTGGTCCAGCTAACCAGCGTCCTAGACATGCTCTTCACCGGCAGCGGCGAGGCCTTTAATGTATGTCCAACCGAGATATGGCTTCAACTTACCACGAAACAATGAGACACGATGATCTGACAAGTTTCGGAACAGGTCGGCGCCTTCCTCGAATCCGTATCCCCAGTCGGCTGGGCAAGTTTAGGCATTGCCCTGTGCATCGGCCTGTCAGTAGTCGGAGCAGCATGGTACGAACCATCCCAACACCCAACTATGAACATGGTACAGCCAACTCACACATCTGCTCTCTCTATTTAGGGGCATCTTCATCACTGGCTCCTCGATCCTCGGCGGCGGTGTCCGCGCCCCCCGCATCCGCACAAAGAACCTGATCTCCATCATCTTCTGCGAGGTCGTCGCCATCTACGGCGTCATCATGTCGATTGTCTTCTCCGCCAAGCTCAACGGCATCCAGGGCGAGCAGCTGTACGACTCCCAGACCTACTACGTCGGCTTTGCCCTGTTCTGGTCCGGCCTCACCGTGGGCATGTGCAACCTGGTCTGTGGTGTCGCCGTCGGCATCAACGGTAGCGGTGCGGCGCTTGCTGACGCTGCCGACCCTACGCTGTATGTATTCATGATTGGGTTGCTTGTTGGTTGTAGGAAGGTAGCCCCGTACTAATGATGTGTGTGTGTCTGCAGGTTCGTCAAGATCCTTGTTATCGAGATCTTCAGCTCCGTCCTCGGCCTGTTCGGCCTCATTGTTGGCCTGCTCCTCTCCGGAAAGTCGGGTGACTTCGGCGCCGCCCAATAAGAGAGAAAACGACCTAGGAGAGCCATGTACAAGAACGGAACGAGTGTCCATTGCGGCGCAAGAACGATTATAGCCATTTTCATCCACGACATCACCATATTCACGGCGTTCAGGGGGAAAGCATTGGAGGCGGGAGGCATTGGGTTCATGTAGAATCATGTATTATTTCTATCGCAGCTGCCACCGTTAAGCTGGATATCCAGTTAGCAATGAGGAAAAGAACCATCGCAAATACGCTTGTCCGTAACCCGCATATGATACCAGAACTTGCACCGACGAGACAGCATCTTTGTTTCTTTTGTTACATATGTATGGCCCTGCTCCGGCCATGTTTAATGGATGTCTCGCATCCTCAACAATTATCAGAAGGCACATGTGCCCTTTTGAAGAAGCCTGCATCTCATATGGTTGGGCACACATCACTCTTGGTATCGTCGTATCGACCCCGTACCGTCTCACAGGATCGTCCATATATTCCTGATGTGGATACAGGCGTAAAACACTCAACATCTCCATCCTGATGCCACAGTCTGCAAAGGGATGAAGTTCAAAGAAGGATATGCACTCATCAATACACCGTAGGAAGGGGAAGCCCTCCCTCCATATAAAAAAACCACACCAACGTCACGATGGTTATCCCACCGTTGTCAACAAGACAGGACTTGGGGTCCCGAACGTCGAAAGACCATCCGTGAAATACTGCCTTTCCCCTCGCCGACATGTTTTTGATCCTGCGAGTGCCAGACGATGACGGGGTCCAAGGGGACCCGATGGCTTCTGTCACAGCTCTCAATGAGCCCTCCGCTTTCGGTTGGAGTTCTGCCACTCATCCCGGGAGGTAAACTGCAGGTCCTCATCCTCGTCCTCATCATCATCATCATCAACTGGGTAATTATGGAGATACATGCTCGCCCGTGAACTGGTGGGGTTCTGCATCCCATCACGCGGCGGCCGTCCAAAGCCCTGGAAATACTGTGTACCCTGTGAGGACTGGGACGAACTTTGAAGGGGGAGCTGCGGCAAGCCGTGGGCCAACTGCTGCGGGCGAGGCCGCGGCTGTGGCATCTGGGATTGCTGCGCGGCGCCAAAGTGCGAGGGATGGGCTGGGTCTTGGGAAAGCCACGGTAGGTCATACTGCGAGGACTGAGTCGGAGTCCGAGGCAGCTGCGGCAAGCCGTATGGGGTATGTTGCAAGCCAGAATGAGAGTGCTGGGTTGGGATCTGAGGAAGCTGCGGCAGGCCATTTGCCAACTGCTGCGCGCCGAACTGCGAGGGTCGGTACTGAGTCTGAGGGACCGGCGGCAGGCCGTAGGCCAGCTGTTGCGAGCCGAACTGCGAGGGCTGGGTCGGATTCTGGGGGAGCTGGGGAAGATCGTGGGCCTGCTGCTGCCAACCCCCAGACCTAGCAGTTGCTCGCTCCCGCGCTAACACTGCTGCACCCTTGTAGAAGGGGTGCCCGGTTGACTCGGCCAGACGCTGAATAGTCTCGGGGGATAGCCTTGGAATTATGTTGTGGTTGAAGTTTTGTTGCATCTGAAACCCCTGGAAGGCAGCAGCGTTATGTGCACCCGGCGGCTCCTGGACTACATGACGAAGCTGGGTCTCAGAAGCATTCGCAGAGTCGAAAGTCCGATTCGTGCCTCGAGACTGAGGAGACGACAGATCATAGCCATGCGGAGGATGACTTCCCGGGTCCGAGGTCTCTGCCGCTGACTCTCGCATAGTCCGGTCACCGAGTGCTGGAGAGCTTCCACTTCCAGCCGACTCGTCATTCGTCGTGTTGCTTGCTGTCCGATCTCCTACTGTCCTTCCTCCTGGAGTCTGTTGCACTGCATTCGATGGACCTCCTCCCAGCAACGTCTGAGCCATGCTTCCGCCCCCAAAGCCGATGGATGAGGGCTTACGTTGACGCAGCTGCTCAATCGTACGCTCTTGCTTCGCGATTTGGCGCAGTCGCTCACCTAAATCCACAGGCGGGAGCACATTACTCTTCTTCTTTGCTGGCTTTGCCGCACTGGACTTACGAGCCGGCGCTGGCGAAGCGATAGCCTCGTCGGAAGACTCGACTGCAGGCTTATAGTCATCAAGCGTGTCATGATCCCTGAGGTGTTGCAATATCCCACGCATACGCTCTTGCTCGACTTCGTACCTGGACATCTCCTTCTTCTTCGACGACTTCCTTGAAGACTTCCTCGGCCTCGAGGAACTGGGGCGTTCTGGAGTCGACTGAGTTTCTACGGCTGGCTGAACAAGTTTGGCTGCCTGGGCTAGTTTGCCCTTTCTGGAACTTCCGGATTTCTGTTTGTTCTCGGACATGTTACGCAGCCGAGCACTGTTCTTGCGGGCTGACTTCACAGGTGTAGTGAACTCGGGGTTCAAATCCACGTCAAGGTCTGACAACTCAGGTGTGGTTTCAAGACTTGTCAGGGTTGATACGTCTGAGACTTCGGGGTTTTGTTGAAAAGCCTCCTGCTGCCGGAGATCCTCAGCCGTCTTGGTCAATACCTGTATCGCAGCTGCTCGGAGGCACTCGACAATAGCGTCGAAGTCCCCAAAAGACATGCCACGAGGCTTGAATATCATTCTGTCACAAGATCTCGTCAGTAAGATTCGAAGAGATTTTGGAAACCTGGGAGGATGTCCCTCATGATTGAGGAAGATTGAAGGGAGTTGGGGAGGTTAGGAGAATAGTAGTTCCAAGTATGTAGATTGGATGTGCTCGGCCGACTTGCCCATATAACGCTCGCAGATTGATCCCAGCTTGAATGGCTTTCAGGATGCACTCCTTATCCCAGTCAGAGATCCCTCCAGTGATATTGAGTCTCTCTAGGACCTCCTCCAGGTCATGGTGGCTTTCATCTTCCAATACTCCATCGATCATGAAGGGCACGCTATTGCGGAGCTCAGACCAGGTCATCTGCTCTACGAGCTTGGGAAACATGATATAGGGGCCTTGTCCCGTTTGGGAACCCTCGAATTGATCGACGATGCCGAGAAGGTCAGGGATTCGAGCCCAGAAACATTGGGTCAAAATATATGGTGCGAGACTGTGCGGGTCGAAGGCATTGGACTCTTTCCGGTGGTCGAGCTCATGGTCTGAGTAGCTTCTCCTGGAGATGGTAGGCGGCAGCTGCGACACAGTTCAGTGAGATTTCAAGCAAGCGATCATTTTATGAGGAACACTGACCTTGTATCTGTCGACGCACATCCCACAGAAACCCTCGTAGCCGATGAACTTGACAACCTGGGGAGGCTCATAGTCATCGCTGTATGTCTAGTTAGCAGCTATCCTTAAATTCGGTCGCATTTCCATGGTACATACAGGCCTTCCCACTCAAGTGACCTTTCGAGAATCGCAGGTACGCAGACTTGAAGCACGCCATGTACTCCAGCCTTCCATAGGGCCTGGTCACAGAAGTCTTGAACTTCAATGCCATAGTCCCCACAGGTATCAAACTTCTTGTACGCGAAGCGACACATATTGGCTTTGTGGTGATATGAGACGCGATCTGCGACGCGACATGTAAAGTACCCAGTAGGTATGGTTGCGGTGATGGCAGAATGGCAGGATAGGGGAAGAGGTCGACGTTGGCAAGAGGCAAATGTCTCGATTTCAAGAAAAGTAAATGCAGGAAGGTGATGGCGGGGTACAAGAATTAAGAATTTGGCCAAAAGTTCTGGGGGTGACTGGGAAACTTGAGAGGATGGCATTAAAGGTTTCTTTTGCTTCCAGCGCCCTTCTGGAGTGAATTGTGTGCAGCTTGTCGATGGTGGCATCTTTGAGCGGTGTTATCATAGCGTCGCTTCCCTTTCCCAGTACCCTATCAGAATGGACAGCCCAGCTTGTTTACCGTGATACCTATATTAAAAGCCATTTCTCACGTTGCTCATCAGCAAAGCATCCACCTTTGTTCCCTTTTGCATGGGCCCAGCACCCTTTGGCATACACAGAAGGGCATTTGCTCCTTTGAGACTCCCAACTCGAGAGCTTCGTTGTCCTCCGGTGCTGGTAGCTGACAATACACCATCCTTCCCAACTGTAACTACAGCCCGGTGGTATTCTGGCCGCCCCGGGTCCAGCTTGAAGTCGTGGCCCAACGCCACAGGTATCTTGGTCAGGCCAGCCGGAGATATTCCCGACATGGCGTGGAGAGACGGCAGGACGAAGAGGTGGAATGTTACCAGAGCGGAAGCTGGGTTTCCCGGCAAAGAAAATATGACCTTCGACACACGCTCTCCCTCGTTGTTCTTGGCTGGGACTGTTGCGAAAGTCGTCGGTTTCCCAGGCTTCATGTTCACTCGGCCAAAGTGAATCGTTCCCCCCAATGACCTCTCAATGGTCGGCTTCAAGAGATCCAACTCTCCCATAGACACTCCTCCGGTCGTTATGATGAGGTCCGCCTCTCGCATACCGTCCCTGAGAGTCTCCTCCAGGGTGCCAGGCTTGTCACTAGCAACGCCCAAGTCGATGACTTCATATCCCCACTCCCTGGCGGCTGATATCAGGGTGGGCCTGTTTGTATCTCGCACTTCTCCCAGACGCAGGTCCCCAGGTCGATCATGGTTGACGATCTCATCACCCGTTGACAACACACCAACAACAGGACGACGGTACGTCTTGACTTCGGATGTGCCGACAGACGCCAGTACTCCGATTTCACCTCCAACTGCAGAAACCTGTTCTCCTTTCTGCAGGATGACCACCCCTTGTTTGATATCACTTCCGACTTCTCTGATATTCTCGCCCTCCTTGACATTATCTGCCAGCAGTTCGACCTCTCTTTCTTCCTGGCCATCCTCCGTTTTGGATATCAAGACTGTATCCTCGACCATTATGACTGACGTCGCACCCGGTGGCAGGGGTGCACCCGTCGTGATCCTGGCTATCTCGCCCTCCTTGAGCTCTTGGGCTTGACCGGGGGCAGCATGAGAAACCGCTGTGACGGGAAACACTCCTTTCATATTACCATCCTTGGGGACGACGACTGCATATCCATCAACAATGCTCGCACGGAAAGCAGGCACGTTCTCAGTAGCCTTGACGTCCTCTGCCAAAACAGCACCCACCAGGTCTTCATCGACTTTGCTGGTGACGATTACTGGCGCAGGTGTGTTCTCCTGGATCAGGGCCAATGCATCTTCGACTGATAGCATGGGATATGGAGATTCCCTATGTCTTCGAGTAGGACCCAGACTGGGATCGTTCGACATCGGAGTATCATTGGGCCTTGTGTGTCTGACGAGGCCACCATGCCCATGCCCATGTCCGTGTCCGTGTCCATGTCCGCATCCGTGGCTATGTCCGTGACTATGATCGTGGCCGTGGGAATGAGCACCAGGATGAGAGTGGCCAGCCGCCGAGCTGATGCCTGCATCCTGCTCCAGCTTCTTCACGCCTCCAGAGTGGAGAGAACGCGAGTCCGCCCCAGCAGCTTGGATGCAGGCATGGGGCAACGTCTTGATGACGGCTTGAAGATTCTCCTTAGCACCCTTGGGCGAACCGGGGAGTGTAATAATCACAGTCCCGTTTCTCACTCCGGCGACGGGCCTCGACATCATGGCAACTTATCAGTCAGTGGAAAGGTCGTGAAAATGGAAAGGCTCCAGGTGACTCACAAGGTGTCACACTCAGAGAAGCGGCCAACATCCCATGGACCAGACCGGGAGCTTGTTTGTGTAAGAGTGCGGATACAGCCTGTACGCTCATTAGTTGGTGCCAGAGGGTAGAATTCTATACTATATTCCGGGCCATACCTCTGGTGTTTCATCAGACACTGCAAAGCCAGTGCCTCCAGTGGTAGCTATCAGGTGGAGTGGTTCGACATTGTCTGCCCACATCATGATCTGTCTCTGTATTTGAGATACAGAGTCTGGTACTATCTTGGTCTCAACGACCTGCCACCGGCCACCTCCATCTTGGTCAAAGACTGAGCGTAGAGTCTCCTCAGCAACATCCGTTGCCGGGTCTTTAGCCGCGGTTGTAGAAACCACAAGGATAGCTGCTTTGAGAGTCTGGCTCATTGTCGTAGATCGGGATCTTGGAATATAGTTATGGTGGAGGTGAGGAGGGGTTTATCGTTGAGGTAAGGAACCCCGGGATACAGTCCGGAGGGTTTCTGACAAACCAACAAACAAGGGAGGAGCCAGTGATTTTGTTTGATTCAATTGCTATTTATATGACAGGAGCGTCTTCAATATCGAGACTTGAGTCAAATATAGAGGGATATAATTGCTCTGTATTTTATGATGGTATCATTGCACACTAATCATCAATCCATCACTGTTATCTTCATGAAGGAGGTGGTCGACTGTCCGGTGCCGGAGTGATGTTTATAAAGTGACAGAGGTAACAGTCACCTCTAAGCCTTAAGTTCACAGCAAACCCCACTAGCTTCTGTGACAGCTCTCTGGTTGGTCACTTCACCAAAACCTCTCTCTGATCAAGCTTCACAACACTACTTCTCATCAACAACTCAATCTTCATTGTATGTCGCGACTAAGCTATTCAGGATATAAAGTCTTATTCTGAAAATTCAGACAGCCATAATGGTTCGCATAAAGGAGCGCTATCTCCTTGTCAATATCGTTTATCCAGAGGCTGCCAAAGACCGGTCAAAGTCAAACCTACCAGATCTCCTGGTCTATAACCAGCCCACCACCAACAACTGCAATGGCCGCACAATCCACCACGCTATAAAGGCCGAAGTGGCCAACCTTTTTGGCGACTATGGCGCCGGCGCGGTTGAGCGCAGCCTGCGAGGTATGATACTTTGATTTTGACCCTTCCCAGTTGGACCATCCGTGCTGACCAATGCCGTAGTCAAGTATCTGTCAAACGCAACATCAACTTGCATTTTGCAATGTTCCCGCGAGCACTATCGCCTCGTTTGGGCGGCCCTTACGATGATGGACTGTGTCCCCACCAAGTATGGCTCTGGAGACCCATGCGTTTTTCGAGTGGTCCGTGTCAGTGGTACCATCAAGAAGGTAGAGGAGGAGGCCATCCGACGAGCGAAACAGTTGATCCTCGCAGCAAAGGATGAGATGGCTGGGAAGGAGTCAGACGCCCTGAACTCGTTGTTTGGTTCGAAGAACTCGGTCAACGAGGTAACGATGGTGGACGTAGACGACGACCCTGATTCCGAAAACGAAGACTTTGAAGAGAACGATTGAAGTCATTCATGTCTTCTTCCGGGTTACAGTAACACCGAGGTCTGAAGTTGGCATGGGCATGTCATCAAACTCGTCGGACCCGTCACCGGGCGGAGCATTCTGTTCCGCCTGGGCCTCTCGAATCTTGGCCTGCTCCTCCTCTGCCTTGCGCTCGGCTTCGTCATAGGCATCTTTTTGATCCACCCACCGCTCTTGGATGTCCTGGACGTCAAGCATGGATGGTTCATTCCTCATGGCGACCTGCCAAACCGTGTCGTTGGCGCCTTCCGTGCTGCCGAAGATATATCCGCCTGCTCGATCGATCACTTTCAGGAGGTGCATCATGCTCTTCTTATCCTCAACGGCCAGAACCTCGAATCGCACCAGCCCAAAGTTCTCCACCACGTTCGTGATGGCTTCGTTGAGAGCCCTGAACTTTTCGCTGCGCAAAGCCGGCGATTCCTCCTCGAGGCTCGGGAGAAGATATGACAGGTCTTGTACTTCGGTGTAGAAATCGAGGTTGAATGGTAACGAATCATAGGTGGCAACCTTGTCGATCTTGGTGAGGACGTTGATGTGCGGAAGGTCCATCTGCAGCATGGCTCGGAGCGCAAGGAGGATGTTCGAGATGTATAACGAGGGTTGCGACAAGCAGAAGCTGTCGGACAGGTGCAATACGACCATCCTGAAGCCCAGCTTCTGGAGCTTGAAAAAGATGTTGCGTAATGAGTTGTGGTGGGTGTACAGTTCGACCTGGCCGGGGCAGTCAAACAAAACATAGTCGTCTCCCAGCTCTTTCAAGCCTTCCTCCAGCCATTCGAAGTTGTGCTCCAGTTCCTCAAGTGCGTATAGAACCCCACCGTTGGGACCCAGGTCGTCATTGCCCATAACCTCTTCCAAAGTGATCAAGTCGCGTATGTCGAGAGCGCAAGGATAGTTTGTTTTGTCATTCGCAGGGTCAAGGTTGACGACGGAGCATGGCCTGCCTATTGCGCCCATGAACTGGTGCACTTGAAGGGGTAAGGGTCAGTTTGAAGCCAATATTCAAGGACGGACGATCCGGAGACTTACTGCCATCGCAATATGTGCTTTTTCCGGCACCGGGGCTGCCCAGGATGAGCTGTGCGAAAGGCATTCTGAGAAGATGATAGCAGTGCTCAAGAAGTTACCTAAGGTACTTGGTAATGTTCCTGGCTTTGCGACTCTAAAACAAGTAATACTTCTTTCTGGGTGTGAGAGCACTTGAGATCCCGAGTGACGTTGGTGGAAGGAAGTAGAAGTGGAAGTTCCCCCAAGAGTTGCCCCGCCATCCCGGCAGGCCCAAGAAAAAAGTTGCAGGGGTTCAGAGCTGTACCTAGGTAGGTCCAGGGGCCCCTGTCACCTTACGACACAGCACTTTTGTTTACCGCATGGCATGTGAACATCCTTTAACTTATAAAGCACACTGAGTCGAGCATTGCGGTCGGCCATCATGCTGTTGTGAAGCACAGCATGGAAAGGAGCACTTAGGGGAAAGCTGTGACAACAAGCGCCCAATCGTACATTACCAAGTCAGGGCAAATCGCCTACTTAGTATGCAGGCAAGTGTCGGCCCTGCAAATGCTCACTTTTCGCAGCGGCGACCACACTGCCACCCCAAGCTGGGCGATGGTCGAACTGCCCAGGATCTGCACGACAGGCACATCGGCTCGGATCTCACTCGAGAACAAAAACAGCAGCTCGACGGCTATGAGCGAGTCCACACCAAACGCGTACACCACGCCGGCTGCCCCACGCCGATGTTGGTGACCGGCACGGCCAGCGAATGCGGCGGCATACCCACGTTTCGACAACATGCCGTCTCCACAATTATCTTGGCCCGGGCTGGCAGCAGCTGAGACGTATATCTCACGCCTTTTCACTGTCAAGGCAGCAAGAGCGAATCCTGAAGTCTACGACTGTAGCAGGGCAAACACTTTTTGGGTTGCCATCGAGGTTCCTTCGTCTTCCTCTCTCAAGGAAACTGCTGTTGACGCTTGCACTTAGCTGTTCCGTGTATAACATCTCCTCGTTCCATAATGGATACATCCAAACCTCTTTGGTCATCGCAGCCTTTCAAGGCAGTTTACACGGCATATTTCCTTCTCAAAACGCCAGTCCATCTGCTGCTGCTTTCTGTTGCCTATGTTGTAAAGCCGTTTCGGCCCTTGCCGCCACGGAATGTGAAAGACAACGTACTAGCTGCTCTCGGAAGGATGATGGCCAGCTTCTGGTCAACAACACGGTGTCAACGCCCCGGCTATACTGCGCCTGAAAAAGCACAAGAGAGACTCGTCCGGGTCGATCCAGCGCCCGCTGTATGCTTCAAGGGCGCCCTGGCAGCCTCTGACCTCGTCAAGCCGGCAGCGGTTGATGCGATCTGGTTCCCAAGCCCGCCCTCGTCCGACCCCACTGAGCTCGCCAAACAGAAGGTCGTATTGTACTTCCCAGGTGGCGCCTTTGTCCTCGCATTCAGTCACGAGAGTGCAGGAAAACCCATCACTAATATGCTGAACAAGCACTTCAAGGCAGATAGGAGTGTCTGGGCTCAGTACCGTCTAGCCGGTACTCCCGAGACTTGCTTCCCCGCTGCGATTCAGGATGCCGTTACCTTCTACCACTATTTCATATCGCTAGGTGTAGATCCTGCGAATATTGTTGTGTCGGGGGACTCAGCCGGCGGCAATGTCGCCATCGCGCTCGCGCGGTATCTTCAAAGCAATCAGTCCGAACTCCCGCTACCGAGAGGCGTCGCCGTCTTTTCCCCCTGGACCCACGTAACGGCGACTGCCGCGAAGGACTATGACCAGGAGCCTCACTCACGAGTTGATATCGCGCATAGCTCTGTCTTGCAATGGGGGGCCGATGTCTACCGGCCTCGAGGGCAACTTTCGCTCGAGACAGAGGCCTACATTTCGCCGCTACACCACCCATTCGAGTTATCAGTCCCTCTGTATGTCCAAGCTGGTACAGCTGAGGGAATGCACGACCACATTAGAAGTTTCTCGGAGGAAATGAACACAATCAGAGGGAATCGAGTGCTGTTCCGCTCAACATCCCTGGCGCCACATAATCTCCCCTTTTGCCACGATTGGTTTGGTATGAAGAAGGAGTTCGAAGAGTCTCTCGATGAAGCCAGTGAGTTCCTCATGCCAGAGAACGAAATATGAGAGTGATGTACCTTCCACCCCTGTCCCAACTCTCTGTCTCAAGTAAGGAGGAATTGGGATATTTGATATTGTACTTTCTTCGCCCGCCCACAAGACGGTGGCACGGACTTGACAGACTTCAAGATCAAATTCGTTTCATCCTCGACACTATCAACAGTCTGTCCATATCGATGTATAGAATGACAATTTGCGAAATAATTGATCTTGACCTGTAGGACTCTATGCCTTTCGCGAAAACTATCAAAGCCATTTGCTTGCATAATGTATATTCGAGTACATAACTTGAGTGTTCTTCATGTTCTGCAACATCTATATTATTTGGATATTTGTAAAGGTTATTATTTGTATATTATCTAATTGTTTTATCATGACATATAATACTTCAGCTATACTTGCTTGCAACACCTGTATAGAAGGTGTTAAAAGCAGATCTAGTTATTGTTACGGGGGTGTGAATATACAACGACGCTCCTCTAAAACGGGGCCGCAGGTAGCGCTAGGCCTGACTGAGCTGACGCTAAACTCGGGTGGCACAACAGCTTGTCCGCGTTTACATACTGTATAGTATATCTTCTAAACCAAATATCTCCCGTGCACGCGTGCTCACACTCACATACACACACAGTCCAGCACTCACGATGGCCCCAGGTAAGCGACAGTCCTTACTGTCCAAGAAGAAGACTTTGACTTACTAACGGACGCGCACAGCAACACAATTCGAGGTAGCGCAACCCCCAGAAGACGCCGTGTCGCGCGTCGTCTTTGCGCCCGAGTCGCCCAACAGGCTTCTGGCCTCCTCATGGGACAGGAACGTCTACCTTTACGAGATCGAAGATGGCGAGGTACCTTCAGCGTCATTGGTGAAGAAGTACGAGCACCGCGCCCCAGTGCTGGACGTGTGCTTTGGCAGTAACGACAACGAGGCCTTCACGGCCGGGATGGACCACAGGGTAACGAGGTGCGTAGGGAGGGGAGAGAGAGAGAGAGAGAGAGAGAGAGAGAGAGTACAGAAGACCGAGCGGGGATGGAACACCTGGTCCAAGAAGAAAAGGAGGGAAGCTGACGTTGGCATAACACACACTACAGGATCGATCTCGAAACCGGCGAGCAGACAGTGATGAGCGAACACGCCCAGCCCGTCCGCTGCGTCGTCTTCTCCCCCGAGCACCAGCTCCTCATCTCCGCCTCGTGGGACAGCACCCTCCACATCCACGACACCGCCGGCTCGACAACGGACCCCATCACCATCGCCCTCCCCGGAAAGCCGCACGCCATGGCGGCCAGCCCGACCAAGGTGGTGGTGGCCATGACGGCACGGCTGGTGCACATCTTCGACCTCCCCGGCCTGCGCGAGCACATGCTCTCGGGCGCCCCGGCCGACGCCATCCGGCCCTGGCAGCAGCGCGAGTCCAGCCTCAAGTTCCTGACGCGGGCCGTCGCCTGCATGCCCAACGACGCCGGCTACGCCACCTCCAGCATCGAGGGCCGCGTGGCCGTGGAGTGGTTCGAGGACAGCGCCGAGTCGCAGGCCCGCAAGTACGCTTTCAAGTGCCACCGGCAGGCCGCCCCCGAGGAGGAGGGCGGCGGCGACGTCGTCTTCCCCGTCAACGCCCTGGCCTTCCACCCCGTATACGGCAAGACGTTCGCGAGCGGCGGCGGCGACGGCACGGTGGCCCTGTGGGATGCCGAGGCCAAGAGGAGGATGAAGCAGTACCAGAACTTCGGCAACAACGTCGCGTCAGCCTCGTTCTCGCAGAACGGCAAGTACCTGGCCGTCGGTGTGTGCCCTGGCTTCGAGACCGGACAGGAGGACTACACTGGTCAGGGACAGACGAAGGTGGTGATCAGGGAGTTGAGCGAGACGGAGGCCAAGGGCAAGGGTGCGAAATAGAAGATCGCTCCTGGAGCATCAAGGGGACCAAACAAGTCACGGTGTTGATAGGGCGTTTGGGGGAAAGGGGTTCATGAATTCAAAAGCTGCGTCCGCCCAACATGTGAGGTAAGGCATTTACTTGTCACTGAAGCGCTATGCCTCTTGTATGGCGAGTCTGGACTGGGTCGGATGAAAAGCGATGCTGATGTCTATTACACGGTCGTCTAGATACCTATGGAGCCAGATAATGATGATCGAAATTGGATCGAAAACATGAGCTTCAGCAATATTCCCATGAGATCGGCATAAACCACGGCCTTTTCCGTCAGGTCCCAAACAAAACAAATAACGCTCCAAAAATGGTCTTGGTGAAGACATCGGTGATTATCAAGAACGAGGACGTGCGGCGTCGCTCAGTAGAGGCGTCTCAGGAATTCGTGTCGCCCCTCGACACCAGCTCAGTGAATCTGGACGAAGTGTCAGACCGTTCGAGTCCTCGAATCCAGTACTAAACATTAGCTTTGGGGGAAGGCGGTTGTCCGCTCTCTCGCTTGCTTCCAGCTCGTTCGGCTCATAAGCTGCCGAGGCGCCTTCTTCAGGTTCTGTTGGCCGAGGAGGATCCATCTGCGGGATAATAATGAAGTCGATGACACCGTCGGCTGACCCTTGACTGCTGCAAATGCTCACTGTGGTAGGCGGCAAGTCTTCGTCTTCTGCCTCCTCTTGCTTCGTTTCAAAAGACTCCACGGGATCCTGAGACTCAAATTCGAATTGCGAGGTGCCAAAATATTGTCTTCTATGCCAGAGGCTGGCATTCGTGTGGGGGTGGGCTCCCTTCTCGGGTTTTCTAGGCGCTGATTTCCGCATTTGTTGCGATGCGGCGGCTGTCTGGGTGAGCTCTAGACTTCCAACCCCAGAGTCGAGGTGGTGAAGCCGTCTTCTCCTCCCGAAAGTGCTGAGTCGCACTTCCTCAGCCGAGAATCCATCGCTCAGTCTGTTTCGCTTATTCGACGATGCCTTATGTACCGGGCTGGCCTTTCGCTTTCTGAGGACTTTATATCCCTGCGGGGGAGACTTATCGAAGACCAGGAAGGGACTCCTCGTCCTGAGCCTCTGGCTTCCTGGCGTGGCGGAGAAGTAGGAAATGTCGCCTTGAGATGAGGATGTCAAAGCTGTGATGTCTCCGCCGACGTCTTGATCAAACGGCGATGAGCCTGCGAGGGGTTGTCAGTGCATGTCGGGTTCGCTAGTCGCGGTCTCTCTGCTCACCATCGTCATCGGCCGACTCCTCAGAGCTCATGTCTTCTGCTGCTCCATAGTCTAACGCGTCTTTTCGTGGCACTTGCTCTTCCACTATCGGGTCAAACACGTCCTGTCCAGTCGGTCCGTCGTTGGTTACATTTCCTGTGTCCGATTGCCGATCTTCTGGATCTTCGGCGACAAGAGGCTCGTCGGCTGCTTTCTCGACATGTTGGACCAAAACAGGTGCGGACGATGTAAGTGCCTCCCAAACAAGTTCATTGGGTGTCTTGTCCTCCTTCAAGGAGGCCGTGAACCTTGGACGTTTACGTCCGGTATTTGCCGTGAGCTGTAAAAGTGGTTCTTGGGTCGTGACAGCGGGCTGGCTGGTCGTCGCGGTAAGAGACTGGATGCGTCGGATAGTTCGTTCAGTCTCTGGGACGGGTGTAGTATGCCGTCGTTTGAGTGAACGGCGAGAGTAAGTCCGCAGGGGCATCTTGAGAGTGGCTCTCTGTGATACTTCTAGCGCAGTCACGATGGAGACCCTATTTGCAGTGTCGCGTCACTAGGGCATCATCGTACTCATCTTGAGCATCCCAGAAACACGTCCGCTGGGGTTTGAGGTATGATGACAGACGCTTGGGATTTAAGATGTAAGCTTCGAACGCGGGAGGGACTGGCCCGACTGACGAGACCATCCGTGGGGTGACTGGGTATGCGCAGTGCTCATATCTTCATTGTTGGCCAGGATTTTGAATCATGAGGTGTGCGCTCTTTGGATGCTCAAGGACGACCTGGGAAAGGGGGGGTTTGGGTAGATGTTTCCCAAGGCAGGTACGGTGCTTGACCACCTGAGCAGGTTGTGTGGTTAGGGGTTTATTGATTACACCTTCCGCCTTCCTAGACAACCTGAAAAGGAAGTAACAAAATAGAAGCATAATTGTTTGGACATTCGTGGACGCCCGCTCTCAAGTGGAATACTGCTTCATATTTGAGCATCCAGTCGCGACTGCATGGCATTCGGGCTGGGAATCAGCTTGAGGAGTCCAAAGCATCCAATGACATGACATGTCTTCTAACCTCAATATTCCGCGCCTCTTGTAGGCTGTTGCGTACTGATTGATGAACTTATGGGTGAGCTCACCAAGATACTCGCATCCGTTGAGACCAGGAGCGACCAGCACTTTTACTTGTATGGGAGACACACAAGAAGCAACCTTCATTTTGGACACAGGGCTGTGACTGTTCTCTTGTTTCCAGCCAGTGCTCGGCACCACATGAGTGTCTCATGCCCCTTTCCGTACCATCATCTCAACCTTCTCCCCTTCAGGTGTTGACGACGTATATGTGGGTGAGAAGCCCGACCGCTCGAAGGCCATGTTACCCTCAGAAGTGACAGTGAGCGCTGCAAGGTGGTGAAACACCATCATGTTAGCTGCCGAAGAACTTTCATGTATTCTCAAGGGCACCTTCTTGTTTTTGTTTTCTTGGGCTGAAGGGTGAGGGTTGGCTCCAGGCCAAAGTGATATTTCTACTTCCCGTAACATACCAGAATAGCCCAATACACTCCAATATGGAAACTTCGCCGCGACCCGACTACGAATCTCCTCAAGCGCGAGCCGCGTGAAGCCGATTCTCCGTCCCTCCTCCTCGTCCGATGTGAACCCAGAAAACCGTTCGATGTGGAATACATGCAGGCCAACCTCAGCCTTCTCACTCCCCTGCGTGCCAGTCCTAGGGGGAAACATCTCCTTCGGGTCGACATCATGTTCCTGCATCAGGGGTTTCTCTTGGGGTGGTGTGCCAATCTCGGACCTTCCTTCTCCGGTGATTCGAGCCCAGTACTCCCTCAGGAGGGGAACCACGATGATCGTCCCGAGGACGGACTCCGTGACGACGGCGGCTGAAGAGCACACTTGGGGCTGGTTGTCGTCATGGCCGCGACGCAGCACGATGCATAGCTCTGGACAGGAATCGATCCAGCTCTTGAGACGGTCGTACGTCAGGAGGGGAGCTGGGTACATGGCCTGGTCGGAGTCGTAGGTATACCTCAGGAGGGACTCATCGATGGCTTCCCAGTGCGCCGATGGCGAGCTCGTGGGTTGGGATTGGTTCGGCATTGCTGTTGGCTTTTTTCTCTGACTGCTCTCGGAGGAAGAAGATTGTAAAAGTCACCGGCGGACAGCACGGTTTGTCTATGGCAGAAGCTTACATGCCGAGACAAATTCAGTCTTCCTGGTGCAGATTCAATGGTATCAAAATTATTGGTCTGGGTTTTACTGCGTACTGGCTGTCCTGACCTACTGGAATCTATGGCCCAGCCTGCCAGAGAACTTCCGTGATACAAACATTATGATCTGGAATCTAATCAAAAGGAAATGGCATTTTGGCATTTGAAGGTATCACACTGAGGTCATGATTTTGATATTGAGATATCTGTTGATATTGAATAATGACTAAGGTCGAGGTTCTCTCTAAATCTCTGAGAGACATCTAGATTGGAGAACTGACAGGAGCTGGTACAGTCTCCAGGTTAAGATGATCGGGGCTTTGAAAGAGCCTCACCACCAGACACATTATTTGTGTACATCACTTACACGCACGTTCGTACAAATGAAGTTGTGCAATCGATGAACTGTCTGGCTGTCTCTGGCACAACCGCCGGAGCAGGGCGGCTCTCGGACGGCAAGCCTCTGCGGGCCATTCGGAAGGGAAACGGCTCGGTAAGGCGTCATCGACGGTTCCCTCGTCGCCGACAGCCCTCGGGTGGGAGCCCCCAATTTCATGGGCTGCAGGGCCAATCGCGCCCGGCGGAGATGGCGTGCTCATGGTGTGAACCACGCCATTCCCGTTTTGGGGCGGCGGCGACGGCGTCAGGGCGACGAGTCCTCGCGCAATAAGACCAACAATCACCCCTTCGACTTCCAGAGGGAAGAGAGGACAACAGCAAAGCTTACAAAAAGTTTCGTTCGCTCGTTTCCCTTCTTTCATTGCATCACTTCGAAGGTGTTTTCTTTTAGGGATCGTTTTTGTGGATTGGAGAAATCATTGTTGTATTTCGACAAAAAGATTATTTCAGGTCATACAGGCATTTGTTCATATGAGCGCCTGCGCCTGATCTTTACACGCCAAACTATATTTCCCAAAAAAAACCCAAAAGAAATTCCTGGACAACTTGAACGAGATACGATCGCAATCATATCCAAAACGCCAAAAAAGCAAAATGCTGAAGTGTCATGCGACACCGAGAGGCTCATGTCTTTCCGTCCGTCCTGCGAAACAAGCACCATGCTGGTCACTCCAAGTGGATGACTTGACTGGGTATTAGGACGACAGCTTTACGCCTCCTTCAAGAGCTGCTTGAACTTGGAGTAATACCCACATTTGGGAACATGACTCCTCTTGCCAGTGATGGGATTGAAGGTATTGCAACCGGATTTGGCAACATTTGGTGGGGTATACACTGTTGTCAGGTCAGCTTCCGGGGAATATCAAAACGAAACCTTGCTGCAAGGTTGACTTGGGCAAGGGGAAAGGGGAGGGGAGACAAGATTCAGGGGACACCTACAGTGTAGGGAGATGGCATAGTCGCTATCATTGTTCTGCATCTTGTGCAGGCCCAGCTCGTCGGCCATGTACGCCACCTCGTTCTCCTTATATGTTCGCTCGGCGATCATCTGCATCGGCTGTGCTTGGTCTGAGTTGGGGAATTCATATCTCGTTTCTGTCAGGTTGCCACGGAGGATCTTCATGATGCAGTGGGCGTTGCCGTGGTCGTGAATTGGGGACCCTTTGCCTGGAGTCCAGACAAGGACTAGCTGTATCGAGGGAAGAGGCAATGGTCAGCGATGGTCCGACGCCAGAAGATGGCCAAGAGAGACGAGGGTACGCAGGGTGACTTACCAAGTTGCTCTTCCCGTTGCCCTCGTCCACGAGGTTACGAGTGTAACCTCTTGAGGGGTCTGCCATTGCGTATGGCACCCACCCTTCCTCTTCTGCGTCATATATCCGCATGATGCTCATCAGGAAGTTCACGTCAACGTCCTTGGAGTCAAGGCCTGATGAGGGTCCAAGCGCTTCCTTAAGGGCAAGCACAAGGTCGTCGAACTGGTGAAGCTTGTCCTGGGGACGAGCATTGATGGGAACTTGGGGGCATGATGAAACGACACCGACGGCCATGATGACGACAACGAACGATACGACGAGAGTGTACTACGATAAGAGAGAGAGTTGGACGGGAGGTTTTCGAAACGACGACAGATGACTCGATAAAGTCTCACGACAACGATATCCAGCAAAATTTTTATGATGAGGATGGGGTGATTTCTCGAAAGGAAGAAGGATGGATAGTGCCGTTGGTTTGATGCTGTCAACTCTGGTGATGGCTATTGAAGCTGTTGATGTTGAAGCTGTTGGGGGAATACGAGAGGGGGTGGACGCGTGGACCTTGCAGGGGGGTTTCCTGGGGGGTTCTCCTGAGAGGTTGCTGAAGCGATGATAAGGGGGTTGGTGATGAGGGCGCAGAAACAGGCGGTGTCACTTTGGCAGCCGGACTATTTTTGTGGGTCGGTCATGTGGTTGCAACGGTATGGGTAGTAAGGGGGGTTGATCGGAATGGTTGCTTGACTCTTTCGTCTCTCCTTCGTCCCTTTTTATTATCAGCGGTGTCGGGGATCTTTCGAACCCGAAAAGGCTCATGTCGGCGATTGCCGGGAAGACTACTCGCTATCTATCTTTCAAGGTTGCTCTCTTGGGGAAGTACAACTCCTCTGCCGCAAGGTCGCATGGCATGTCCGGGAAAACATGTTTTTGGAATCGACACTTTTGGGGTCCCAAAACATCGCCAAAAGGGAAGGCGAGATGCATTTTGCCAGATGCATCGAATACGCTTGGATTTGGTGCAAAAAACTGGTTGCAATTCGTTATCCGGATAATGAATGGCGTGCTGGGCCGGGGGCATTTGGCAGCGTGGATTTATTCCCGGGGGGGTACGGCGGGGAGGGGCTGAGATTTCGAGCATTGATGAGAATTGATCGGCATATGCGCCGGCGGATCGGCGGCTTTGCGGGCTGTTATGTCGCCGCTCTCGACTCCTTCCTTCATCTCATTTGGTCAATCCCTTTTATTCTAAGCTGTCAAGTCTGTCAAGTCTGTCATCTTGTCTGTGTGTAAACCTACTGCCGAGGACTTATTTTCGGAGTTGGAAACATAATGGGCCTGAAACTGGGCTGGACCCGGGTTACAGGCCAGAGCAACCTTGTCAGGAATGTCATCTGTGCCACCAGATCTGACCATACCTATCATATCTATTTCAAGTTGCTTACTGCTATACCCCGTTCCAAAGACATCCTTCCACCCCATGTGTCCGCTTACCCCCTTTCTCTCTATGTATTTGTATTGCCAGCCTGAAAGTCTTTCCTGTTATCTAGCATGATTACCGGGGTTCCGTAAGGTTGTGCAGATGTTGGCCAACTTACGGAAAATGACGGTCATCGTCCGAGCTTCCAGCACCGTGATGACGCCGGACTCGAACGAGTAAACACAAGGAAGAGGACTACAATTGGGTGGTACTCAGATCTCTTGAGTGGCTGACACTGCCGAGGTAGCACTGAGAGTCCAAACCCCAAGACTGTCAGAGTACATATGCAATGGCACATTACCCGTATGTACAAGTGGCAATGCGAACGTCGGGGGAGTCCAGCAGTGACAGACTTGCAAGCAAGCACCAACAACTTTGCAGTGGGTAGCTCAAGGAACGCCCAAGATCAACAAGGAACTCGGGTAGCGGACGAGACGATCTTCTGCATCTTCACGGCGTCATGTTCGACACCAATATGGGTGCCCGGATAACCTTTCGTTCTCACACACCAGCTTCCCCCCTTACACCAACTCCCGACTCTCCTAAATCTATCTCCCTTATCTTCTTTATCCTCGAAATCTGTCTATCTCGCATCTTCACATGCAGCATCGTCCCAAGCTATCTTTGTGTACCCCGAGATCTGAGCTACCCAATGTCAATCATCCCGGGCAACCTATCTCCTGCTCTGCCCAGCCCCTGGAGGTGTCCTTGGGCACATTCCCCATGGGATTGGCAAAGCCTCCAGTGACGCCCTTAGTCTTATCCGGCTGCATGTGACGATATGCCGCGCCCTTGATGTGCATCAATGGTGGACGGGCCTTGCGGGGAGGAGTCGATGGAGGGCCTAAAATGCTGCAATATACCCTCCTACTACTGCAGCTATTATCAACATGCTGCATGACTGCCTCCTTCTCCCATGTGCTCGCAGTGGGGCGGTGGGATCATCTACTGCACTGGTCTTGGGGAAGGGGGCCCTCTGGTGGCTCGATGTTACCGTGTCGTTTGGCTTGTTGCATCGTGTGTGTGTGTGTGTGTGTGTGTGTAAGTCCTGCTGGGGGTAAACTGGTGCATGAATGTCTGGACCCCGAAGTCGACCTTGCCTTCACATCCCAACCAACCTTGTCTCCTCGACACATTCCTCGGAGATGTTCTGCAATGGGCTCTTTCCTATCGCGCTGTTGATTGGACATGAGCTTGATCGAGGGACTCTGCTATGGATTAGGTGATGTCCTCCGGAAGTTGAGTGAAACATTCTTGACGCAGTCATCTTCATGGGGATCATCTGGCCGATTCGATCTGTCCTGGGCGTAATAGTCCGAGAAGGAACCCCCTCTCCGGAGGTGCTCCTACATTCGCCTGACCATGAATAATGTAACGCTTTCTAATGTACAACATTTCCTAGGTTCCTGTTTTTCTGCCTCTTATATCTCGATCCATGTGATTATAAGATAGTGCCACTTGAGCTCATCAGAACCCGTCGACAGAAGCTACTGTATTGTGTTCTACATACCTATGATACCGTATTGCTATACATTGATTCCATTCTGGTAATTTACTGCTATATCTGTGACAGGCTGTAATGAACCAACAGAGCATGGCTACCAAAGGGTGCTGGCATAATATGTAGAATTAATACTGTTGTCTATCGACAAGTACAGGGGTGGAAACTTCTATCGAATGGGTATTCAACTCTTCATGGATCAATCTTTGTACGTGCGAAGTAGTAGACTGGAACGAGATGATATTTCCTACGTATAACTCTTATCCTTATAACCTTTATTTGATCCTTATGCCCTTCCTGTCATTTCTCAGGTGTGCCTCACAAACCCAGTCGTGACATAAGTGCTGGCGATATGCCACTACTCTCCCGATATCGACACTATAGGAGTAAGGGAGAAGGGCGATAATGGAAGGAATCATGTATAACGTAAGAGATATTTACATATACCCACGGTTCAAACAACCCACATACTTGAGTATGTAGCGGGCCCGCGGGCGTGCACATAGTACAAATTGTGGTAGGCTCACCATATTTTCATCACTAGACTCTCCTGAGGCTCCTGAGAACTCACTTGAAGCTACTTTTAATCATATCAAAGGACAGGCATCCATCTGTTTGCAACATGCTTTGCAATATGTACTAGCAGTCCTGTTCGTCCATCATTAATTACCGTGGTCCAGAATGCGGAGTGTATTTCTGTTTTGGGCCTGCAGCCCAACGTCTCATCGTGTGATATCTCCGTGCTATGAGCTTCTTCCCTGATATCTTGGAGAATCTCTTGGCACACTGGCGCACCAATCAATCTATAATCATTCCTTGCGTAGACTATTAGACCAGCGAACCATCTCCTGCATGGTCTGTATGGACATCATCCAGGCCCACTATGGCATATTGCCGGTCACAAAAAGAGAAGAACTATTGTATCTATGTACGGTGGGATTGCGTGCACATGTGTGCATGTAGATAAGCGAAAGATAGGCACGATGGATGAGTTCTTCATGAGGAGTACATAACTCCAGACGAGCTTCAAACCATTATACCTCGGTGTTTAAAGGTACTACGCTGCGTCTGTCCGAGGCATCGTACCCAGTTGTCTCGAACTTGTTGGCGGATCATTGGTGCTGTGCTGTGAATCAATATACTTGATCGCGAAGATGTCGTTTGCTACGGACGAGAAAACCGCGGTCGTATCCAGTATAGCAGAGAGCAGTACTGGAGAGAAAGACCAGTCTTCCAAGGTGCAAACTTCCTCAATCGACGAACCACAATACGACTTCGACTCGGAAGAATTTTCCAGCATACCGGAGCTGGTTCGCAACGTTGTCAGCTTTGAGGATGATCCAACACTGCCTGTCATAACCTTCAGATCAGTACTTCTATCGATCGTCTTTTGTGTCATTGGAAGTGTCGTCTCTCAGATATCATAGTGAGTGGGTCCATGTTATAAGTGCCTAAGAAATGTTTGTGTGAAGATGATTCGCAACCCAAATTCTGATTCCTCACATGTTATAGTTTTCGAACCACGGTAAGCATGTTCCTAGCATACTATCTCCATATGTTGTAACTAGTAGCTGACTCCGATTAGAGTGCTGCATTCCCCGTGTTCTTCGTGATTCTGGTCTCACAGCCCCTCGGTCGACTGCTTGCTCGTGTGCTTCCAGACTATACAGTGCCACTGGGACGGTTTTCGTTCTCATTGAACCCGGGGCCGTTCTCGATCAAAGAACATGCAATAATCGGGATCGCGGCAAATTCAGGGAGTCAGGGACAATGGGCAAGTGAGTGCACACTACATACCTACATCGACCAACATGGTCTATGAGATTGAGCTAACGTCCACCAGCGTACCTACCGACAAACGCTTCATTGTATTGTATGAAACTTCCCATTGGCCCTTGTTGTTAATAAGTACCTAGTTATCCATCTGGACTTCAAGACACTCCTTACGAAGCCGGCACGGGCGGGTAGACTCTGTGCTAATCTGAACTAGATGATATCAACTTGAATCCTGCGGTTGCTCTCTTCTTTGGCTGGGTAAGTGTCTTGCAAGGTCTAATCTGCGTCGAGCCAAGCTGATTGTGTGGGTAGGGGGCCTCGCTCTTGGGGTTTGCCTATGCCATTATGGGTATGTCTAGGTTACTGAACACTCTTGCTAATATGGTTTACTAACCACGGAAGCAGTCCGAAGAATTCTGATTGACGATCCAGAATTTGTATTCCCTCCCTCTTTACAACAGGTCACATTATATCGGAGTATGCAAGGTACCTCGGAGTTGCACTCTAAGCTGGCCGAGCATAAGATGAAGGTCTGTTCAGAGGCCCAAGTCCTATCTGTCCACGTTACCCCGTTCTTCTGTTGGCTAAGTAGACTGACCTCATATAACCAAGATATTCTACATCATTACAATAGCGACGTTCACCTGGCAGTTCCTTCCGGAATTTGTCTTCCCAATGCTAGCTGTCCTCGCGCCGCTTTGTTGGTTTGCCCCGAGCAACCACAAAATAAATTTCCTCGGATCCGGTAAAGGAGGCATTGGCTTGCTCAATTTCACTCTCGACTGGTCGAATATCACTTCCACGGTCATCACGTACGTAACCCCCGGTTTTTCATGCTAGCCACTGCGGCTGCTAACTTTGCTCTCGTCAGGTATCCCTACTCGGTCCAGCTAGTTATATTTGTGGGATTTGTGATAACGGTAAGTAAATACTGAGCATTATTGGAATACCTAGATGTTGCTGGCTAACAAGCGACCTCCTAAGACTTGGATACTCATCCCTGTTGCGTATTTTGGCAACATCTGGGGCTCACCTACTTACGACATTATGTCAAATACCCTCTACACCAAGAACGGGACTGACTATCCATTCCAATCACTATGTGAGCAACTTCTTAAATATAACCAAACTCTTATTCAGTTCTTGCTATAACCAAGTCGCATCTTGTACTAACAGCCTCAAAGTATACACAGACTCGACCGGCAACCAGCAGGTCAACGAAACGAGATACGAAGAAATCGGTCTATCTTATGCAGGAGCACAATATACATGGGGAATCTTCATGGTATGTTGGATGTCTAGATCTAAATATACCAGACTTCCTGCTCATGCCACAATACTAATTGGTCACACATAGTGGTATGCCTCGTATATATCGTCATATGTCTGGGCCGGCCTGTTCCTTGCGCCGAAGATGTGGAGTCTGTGGAAGAACAGGAAGGATCTGGCAAAGTTCCGTACGGATCGTCTGAAGTAAGTCACTTACCCTTTATGAGCTTTGGTCTAGTTCAGGCACTCCATCCAAATCTAGAGACAACAGCCGGTACCGTGGCTAACTGGACTGTTCCACATAGTCGTATCATGCAGAAATATCCCGACGTGACTAGATGGTGAGCGTGACTCCCTACGATAATGACAAATGACAGAGACTGACAATAAGCTAGGGAGTGGGTGGCACTCGGAGTAGTCCCCTTCGTCTTGCTTCTAATCCTTGTCTGTACAGACTCGGTGTGGATGTCCTGGTGGACGTATTTAGTGGCGCTGGGCTTTGGGGCATCAGCCATGTTGCCGATGAGCCTTGTCTATGCTATCTCGGGATACTCTATGAAGGTTGGAATCTTCAACGAGCTCATATACGGCTGTAAGTGGCCTGCCCGCAAGATCCCCTGAACTCAGCAACCGGAAACAAGAGGCGAAACTGACCTCGCTGCTTCTTCTCCCAGACATGATCGAAGCCAAAGGTTCAAGCCATCATCCACTGGGGCAACTTGCATAGTACGTATTATCTTCAAATACACTACGAGGTGTTATCCCTTGAGACTCCGTTACAGACGTGTTAACGTAAAACAGCCGGATCATCTCCGGTAATACATGGTACGATTCTCGCTCGGTACTGGAGGATCAAAAGGCAAGCCCTCCTCCTCAATGCTACAGACACCCTGTACGAGTATTCTCATGACCGCTGAAACTAATGTATTCACACCCCAGATCGGTCATTACCTCCACATCCCACCTCGCGATGTGATTGGCGTCCAGATCATCGCCAACATGATCGCCCTCCCTGTAAACTACGGCGTAATGCGGTGGGTCATCACGACCAAGCACGACTACCTCACAGGAGCGCTGGAAGACCCGTCCGGCCAGTGGACGGCCCAGGACTTCCAGAGCTACAACACCGAGGGCATCATGTACGCGCTGGTGGGGCCCAAGCGGCTCTTCGCCTCCTCGTACTTCAGTCCCGTGCTGTTCGGCTTCCTGGTCGGCGGCGTGGCGCCGGCCGTCATCTGGCTGCTGCACCGGCGGTTCCCCCGGGCCCGCTTCGACCTCTGGAACACGACCATCTTCTTTGCGAGCGCGGCCACGTTCCGCGGGAACCTTAGCACGGGCCCGTTCACCTCCATCATCATCGGGACCGTGTTCAATTATTACCTCTATCGGTACCGCCACGTGTGGTGGAACAAGTGGGCTTACATCAGCGGTGCCGCGCTGGACACGGGATACAACTTGAACCTGCTCTTTGTGTTCCTCTTCCTGGGCACCACGGGAACGGTGATGGTGAATTGGTGGGGGAACAACGCGGTTAACTCTGAGCGGTGCTTTGCACTGGACTCATGAGGCACCTGAGCATGAGAGCAAGACAGACACCCGTGGGCTTGAGGCTTCGTTTGGTCATAATCCTTGTCTCCCAGAGTTGAGGGCAACGTACAATGCAGAGTAGGCTAGAGCATATGAGGATTAGTATTGTGCTATTCGTTGAAATATCGGCAGTTTTGTATTGACAAGCAGATTCAATATCACAGCCTTCTGGTGTCCAACCCCAAGCACAATACGACAGCACGATGACACAAATGTCTCCAATACCCATAGCCCAGAGTCGAGTACATATGGCAGCCCAGTATCAATAGACAACCGGCGAATCTGTAGCCAGAGAGCCCATTGACGGGACACTACGCATAGCAGCCGGGGTTGTCAAGAATCTCGATCAAATGTGGCATATTCCCCCTCTTGGAAGAAAGCCAGTAATCGCAAAGTCCCACATCAGGTGAGAAGCTTCATGATATCGGCCATCCTGGTCTCCTTCGTCTTCTTGTTCTTGACTTTCTCCTGGAAGGCCTTGCCAACCAACTGCCGTTTCTCGGCCTGGATGTCAAGAACGCGCTCCTCGACACTGCCTTCCATGACCAGCCTCCAGACAGTTGTTGGCCGTGTCTGGCCAAGACGATGAACTCGATCAACAGCTTGGTCTTCGATGGCCGGTGCCCACCCTGCAAGTATGTCAGTACACGGACGATGAGTTTGGGTCAGGATTTGGGGGTTCTCACAGGAGTCAGCTAGTATCACTGTATCTGCTGCAACCAAATTCAACCCGACACTACAGACCGCGAGCGACGCCAGCATAATTCGCGTCTCCGGATCCCCCTGAAGAGACCGCATTGCAGCATCTCTTGAGTCAGTCGTCATCGATCCGTCGATACGGGTGTATTTGTACCCAGTGGTCTTTAACTGATTCTCAATAATGGTCAAGAATGACGTCCATTGGGAGAAAATGATCACTTTCGAGCCATCATTCTTCAATGTGGCTTGTAGGATCTTGAGCAGGGCCTCGGTCTTCGAGCTTTGCGTGTCTGCGTCTAGCTGGTCGTCATCTTGTCCCGAGGATTCTGGGGCGGGTTCCAGGAGTTGCTTCTCGGAGTCTAGTTTAGCCCGACACATAGGACACTTGCCTTGAGTCTCGATGACTTTACGAATACAGTCTCCGCAGAACACATGTTTGCAATGCGTGATAACGGGTGATGATAAATCGTCAATGCAGACAGGACATTCCTCCTGGTTCTCAATGAAAAGACGGAGTGCCTGTTGCAGGATCTCGCGATTCTTGTCGTTGAACTCGACCACATCTTGGTCCTCAAGAGATTTGAGCAGGTCAACAATCCGCTGTTTGCACAAAGTCCAGTGATTACATGTCTGACGAAGACGGAGTAGCCTCTCCAATACGGATTGAAAAGAGCCAACCTTCTGCCCGTGCTTGGACCTGGCCTGGATTTCTTCAAGAACGCCCTTTGCCTCAGACAGGAGCGCGTCATACTTCTTTTGCTCATCCGCCGTAAAAGCGATACGGTGGACATATTCTGATTTTGGAGGTAGCCGCAAGTCGACAAAACTCATGTCCTTCTTTCGTCTCAGACAAATATCCTGCATAAGAGACTGGAGAAGCATTTCAGCACGAGAATTGCCCAAACTTAGCGGCCTAGCAATGACGGCGTTGAAGACCCCCCAGTCCTCAACACCCCCAGTGAGTCGAAGGAATTTAACATGTGAGTGAAGGTCCTTGATATTGTTGACGATGGGGGTTCCGCTCAGAACCCATCTTGATTCGGCCTTCAGTGCACAAGCAGCAAGCGCTGCCTTCGTTTTTGCGTTTCGAATTGTGTGACCTTCATCAAGGATGACACGACGCCACGAGGCAGAGGTAAGGGGCCCCTTGCTGCTATGGTCGGCCGATAAAGTGTTGTAGCTGGTGATGACGATATTGTACTTCATCAGCTCCTTAGCCGCCGTCGCCTTTCGAGCCCCGTGGTGGATCAAGATTTTCGGCGCATACTCTTCGTGCACATGTTGATGAGCCTGCTGCTCCCAGTTACTCATGACAGATACTGGGGCTACAATCAAAGTTGTCCCCGGTGATGCCAGAATCAAGCTGATCATTTGAAGTGTCTTGCCCAGGCCCATGTCATCTGCCAGGATGCCACCTTTGGCCAAGGCCGGCGCAGAGGCAGTTGTGAAGGTTGAGGCGATGTTAGTATAACGGCCTCTGGCGTCTCTCTTCCAAAGTTGCGTCATGTCGTCAGAGCCAGGAGATGGGAACTGGGGCTCCTCTTTTGATTGCAGCCAAGCGAGACCCTGCAGCTGGTAAGGAAGCAGTTGGCATTTGAGCGCTTCTGGCTGCGGCGCCAGAGGCAATTTTGAGAGCGCATCCTCACCCATTGCGAGTGTTTTGAGGTTGTCATCACCGCTTCTGAACTGTACAGCTTGGCTGATCTCGGCGAGCTGCTCCAGAGACACCTCAGGCTCAGAAGGAAGACCCGCACCCGACTGGCTACTCTTGAGACCCATGGCCTTCCTTTGCGGCTCGGGAGGTTTTGGCCTGGTCTGCTTTAATTGCGTTGCCGTCAGGATTTTGTCGGCCTTCAGACGCATTTCCAGCAATGCCCTGGATCTGAAATCGGCTGCACCATAGAGAATGAGACGGATAGGGCAATCAAAATACCCTTTATCCCCAGTGATCGCACCCTCGACGTAGAGGTCTCCAGAGTCGATGTAGGGCACAAGCTTCTCAACAAGCTTGCGAGGCAGATGTCCGACTTGGGTTCCCATCACATTGTCTACCCGGACGGCATTGGAGTCATACCTATATGGCAGTCAGAAATACACGAGACGGAGCAGGGTCATGGAGATGTAGTGGGTATCAAGCCATCCCGGGTGGAGGGAAGGAGGGAATGTGGAAAGACTTACTGATTGGTAGGCTCTCTCCTTAGGACGACGACTTCGCCTGGGCTAACAATACCATTGTAGTATCGACAACCTACAATTTTGTTGTCATGGGTGCCGTATAGCTCAAGGGCTGGGCCATCATCGGCCTGTGTCGAGTCCAATACCTCAGAATCCTCGTCGCCGACAGAATTGTTTCGCTGCTGCGAAGTGAAACGTTGGCCAGGGGCCTGTGAAGATGAGGGCTGTGAGTATCCATGCGTGTGGGATGATGCTTGGCTAGACTGCGTAGGTCGAGCGTAGCCCGGATAATGGGATGACTGGCTGGATGAAGCAGTAGTCCGAGGATTCTTGGTTCTTGGAAGGGGGCTGTCATCGCTTGTTAGGTCGATGACCTCGCGAGGTCGCTTCCTAGGTGCAGGTGGCATTGTAGCTTTTGCCGTATGGTGATAATGATACGCGTACGCGTACTTGGACTTGACAATGTGTTTATTTGTTTTACACAACTTGACTTTTAGACAGTCCGCAGTCTTGATAAAATACCTAGGTTGAACTCAATCCTCGCTTTTACGTTACTAAAGGAGGTATTATGTCAACCTCGGAGTGAAGCGTTAATAACAACCTTGGACGAGACTTGGACACCGTCAAGTGTACGACTGACCAAGAAAGTTCCCAAAACTCTTGGAGGGACAGGCGCGGTCCAGCGCGACAACACGTGCAGGGATACCTACAGCAGGTGGTCCCAGCGTAGATTAAGTTTCAGGGCCCTTGACAGGGTGTGACAGCGCTAAAAGTACCCCGGATGGGCCCCTCCAATCCTGAGATCCGGATTTGAATCCACCTGGACAAGCTTTCGCGGGGTTTGTAACTTTTTGTTGTTGCGACGGAGAATTTCTAAGTTTGAACTTGCTTTTCCCCCGTCCCGCACCTTCACGGCGACGAGTGAGTGGTATGGAGTTCGAAATTCTTGAAGTCAGCCCCTGGCTGGCGCAATTGTCCGATTGTGAGTTGATGTGCCCATAGATCCCCCCTCTCTGTAGACTCTAGCTCATGCCTTTTTCCTATAGCCGGCGTCGACTACTGGCATACGAATCGAACTGCCATAATCTTGTTGGCTGTCACGGTTCTCCTTCTGGTGCGAGTATACTTTCACTTTACCGAGGAGAAGGAACCGCTCCATGTGTTTCCGAAGGTATACGGCACAGAAAACAAAATTGCAAAGGTCGAAGAGAAGGTCGAAGTGGCTACGCGCATCAAGTCCACTGGCCCGCGGAGAATAAAAGGAGAGTTGACCAAACGAAAAGATACGGAGCTGCAGCCTGGCAGGAGGCAGATCAAAACCATCATTTTCTACACATCCTTGACTGGAAATACGGAGAAGATTGTACAGGAGTTTGTCAAGACGCTGGCTGGGCTTCTAGAAAGTGTGACTACGAGTTCGACATGCGCCTTCTCGAACCCGGAGGTGCTCGACTTGGCCGAGTTGGACCTCGATGAGTACTTCATTACGCCCCCGAAACTGGAAGAACAGGACGGTGTCAAAACCGAAATATTCTACCTATTCCTGCTTCCAAGCTACAACATCGACTCGACCAACGATACCTTCCTGGAACACCTGAAAGAGACCCACCATGATTTCCGAATAGACACCGCTCCGCTGGCACCAATTCTTGGTTACTCTGTGTTCGGCTTCGGAGACAGAGAAGGCTGGCCAACAGAGGAGTCAGGCTACTGTTTCCAGGCGAAAGAGCTGGACAAGTGGATGGCCAAGTTGACAGGTCGCAAACGTGCCTATCCCCTTGGCATGGGCGACCCCAAGCGCGATGGAACCGAGAGACTGGGCGAGTGGACGAATGGACTCATTGATATACTCGGACAGTTAGCTCGCGACGGAACGCTTGGCGAAGGTGTTACCGGGTCAGGAGACGCTGTAGAAAGCGACGACGAGACCGACATCGACGAAGATGACGGAGAAGTCATATTCGAAGACGACACGCAATCTAAGCCAACCAAGTCCAAGAGCTCTGGCGGGACACTGGATGACTTGGAGGATCTCGGCCGGATCCTGCAAAACTCGAAGAACGACGGCAACGCCAAACCAGCCGCCCCACTGGCCATTGATTTCACAACTTCTTCCAAGAGGAAACAGCCAGTCCAGACGGTCAAGGAAATGGTGCCGGTAAACTCGCCCACCTACAATTCCCTCACGAAGCAGGGCTACTCGATCGTAGGCTCGCATTCCGGCGTTAAGATCTGTCGATGGACGAAATCCGCCCTGCGCGGGCGAGGTTCTTGCTACAAGTTCTCGTTCTACGGCATCAACTCTCACCAATGCATGGAGACGACGCCGTCACTGTCTTGCTCCAACAAATGCGTCTTCTGTTGGCGACACGGCACGAACCCCGTCGGCACGAACTGGCGATGGGTAGTTGACCCCCCAGATTTGATTTTCAACGGAGTCAAGGAGAACCACTACAAGAAGATCAAAATGATGCGCGGAGTCCCTGGCGTCAGGGCAGAGCGGTTCGCAGAGGCTATGAGGATAAGGCACTGTGCCTTGAGTCTGGTCGGAGAGCCCATCTTTTACCCCCACATCAACGAGTTCCTCGGAATGTTGCACAAGGAGCGTATAAGCAGCTTCCTAGTGTGCAACGCTCAGCACCCGGACCAACTGGCTGCCTTGAACCATGTTACCCAGTTATACGTGTCGATTGATGCGTCCGACAAGGAGTCCCTGCGAAAGATTGACAGGCCGCTGCACAGAGACTTCTGGGAGCGTTTCCAGCGATGCCTGGAGATCCTGCGCGAGAAGAGGCACAAGCAAAGAACGGTGTTCAGACTGACACTAGTCAAGGGTTTCAACATCGATGAAGAAGCCAAGGGGTACGCGGACCTCGTGGAGAAGGCCTTGCCCTGCTTCGTGGAGGTCAAGGGCGTGACGTACTGTGGCACGTCGACATCATCCAATGCCGGTCTGACCATGGCCAACGTGCCCTTCTACGAGGAGGTGTGCTCGTTTGTCACGGCCCTCAACCGTGAACTGGAGCGCCGCGGCCTCAACTATGGAATTGCCGCGGAGCATGCTCACAGTTGTTGTATCCTGATGGGGAGCGAGCAGTTCAGGGTGAATGGAAAGTGGAGGACGCTGATCGATTACGATCGGTTCTTTGACCTCCTCGAGGAGAAGGGTCCTGATGGCGATTTCACGCCTGAGGATTATATGGGCGGGGAGACGCCAGAATGGGCGACATGGGGCAATGGCGGGTTTGATCCGAGAGACCAGAGGGTCGATAGAAAGGGCAGGCCCATCGAAAGATAAACTGCAAGATCAAACCGAGATTAGATGCCACAAGAATTAAATTCTTTAACCAACACTGAGGAGCTATCATGGCCACGCGCATTAAAGAAGCCCTCTCTCCACTTCAATGCTGAAATTCGCCTTCGAGCAGACCTTGCTCTTGGAACAATGGGTGTCTGGGGTGCTTGAACATATCCTCGCTGCATGTGAGTTCCTTCGCAGAGATCCCCTTGGTCATAAGACCGACGATCTCTTTCGTAGCCATCGATAAGTTTTTTGTTTTAAACAACCTTTTATTTTTGATTCGACCAACAGGCCTGATCTATCCGTCGACCGTCCCTGGAATTTCCCAATTCAAACCTGTAAACAAGAGTAAAAGCCTCATAGAGGCATGGTTTCCTCATCCAAGCCCTTCCAAACCCTTCCAAGGCCATGACAAGCAGCTTCGACAACATAACAAAAGCCTGACGATCCTGTAGCCTGCGGAACCTGACAGCCTTGAAACAGCCCTAAAACATTCCTAAACGCCATTACCTCCCTGGAAAACAACCTGGACAGAAAACCATGTTTGGTATCGCAAAGGCGCAGACACAAGAACACCCTGAACAGCCGGGCCGTGCTCAATGGCCGGGGGGAAACATGACAAACATTCGTGTGATGTAGAGAGGACTCAGTCGTGGTCCTGACCCGCGGCGACTCTGTTCTTCAGACCTCCCTTCTGTGGCTGGAACGTCTCGGGGTCGAACCCGTAGACGGGACGGCCGATACGCTTCAGCGAGTGGATGACCTTTTTCCGGGTTCATTAGTGGTATGTTCCTGGGGTGGAAATGATGTATAGACAACAAGCTCACATCGTAAACAGTAATCGTCTTAGCCTGACGATACTCGCAATAGGTGACACAGTCACGCAGGATCTTGTTTCTTGTCAGCTCAGGCTTGGCCCTTTTCACACCGTAATCGGTGTTTTCCGATCAAGGGCATCAGAGAGACCGCGGAGTTGCCTACCAATCTGAGTCTATCCATTAGAGCACCTCGAACGTCGTTGTAGATCGACGCTGAGATCCGCTTGACGCCACCGCGACGAGCCAGACGACTGTAGACAAGAGAATAATCAGCTCATGTACACAACCAAAAGACATGGGATTAACGCCTGATGTGCGTGTTGAGGGCCAACGCCGAGTCCTTGGTGGCAGAGTGTGTTGTCCTGGTGATGGAACTCCAATTGTTTACATACCGAATGGCAGGACGAGCTGCACACGAGCGAAACAAGATGCGTTAGCAAAACCCCACCCTCAGAAGAACAGTCTGAAAACCCAAAGAAACATACTGATTCCACGAATGTTGTCCTTGATGATCTTTCTATTGGACGAGTTAGCCTATATACCTAGGTATTCAACCCTCTTACCGGTCTCACAAGGGTTGGTAAGAGCGGGTGGTCTGGTGTGATACACCATGGATATCCTTTTCCCAAAGGGTCTTGTGAGCGTGAACGTACCGGTGGCGCTTGCCGCCCGCCTTGCCAGCACCGAAAATGGTCTTGCCGGACACCATTCCAGGGCGCTTGAGGCCGCTAGGACCTCCTCTGTGTGGCACCATCGGAGGCATATTGTCGACGACCGTTGAGGAGTTCAAACTTTGATTTCCGCAGTGAACACCACGGGGTAGTAGAGTCGTGGTGAGTGAGTGGTGTGGCGATAGCAATGAACTAGAGGGGGGCTGTTTTGGGGAAGGGTGCTGGTGGTGGTGGGGTGCCTGGGGCCTGGCACTGCCCGGGTGGTTTCAGGGTCCAACTTGTGCGATAAGATAAGCCATCCTGCCCCTCCCCCTCTTCTTCCTTTTGAGATGACCAGAAGGAAAAGGACGATTGGGATGGCCGTAACATTCCCCATCTACATCAGAAGTACTAAGTACTCAAAGTACCTCATAGAACATGATAATATTGAAATGTAAAACATGTACGATATGAAGGTAGGAAAGTTGAAAGCAGTTCTGTGCCCTAATATTATCAGGCCCCTCTCCTCATTACGACGGCGTCGTATTCTGCCAATAATTACAAGATGCAAGACCATAGCAGAATTCTAGCATACCCGTCCCCCTGAACGCCAGGATGCATCTCCCAAGTACATTACAGAGCCCTTTGATATCCAAAGCCCGTTCATGTCTGAGATCGTGTCGAAAAAGCATATTTGGTCCTCTATTCCGAAATGAAAGTGGCTTCGCTAAGCAAAACACCCTCCTCCACGATCTCCGTATCCCCAATCTTCAGCTTCAGGGTGACCTTGTTCTTTCTCGGCATGTACTACACGAAAACTGTTAGCGCGAGCGCGAAATTGAAGCAGAGGGGTCCGAGGAGCTCATCTTACCTGGTAGATGTACGGCTTCGTGCCAGCAGCACCAGCCACTATCTGCTTCACAAAGCCAGGGACCTCGGCCATGACGTCGATCCTGTCAAGACGCTCCTCGAAGTCGGTCTCCAACACGGCCTCCAGGGCCTGGCCATCTTTGGTCGTTCCACTCCACTCAAACTTGGCCGCCTCCGGCTCGGGCCATGAGCTCATGTCATCCTGCTTGATCTTCGTGTGTGTAGCCTTGTTCGTGCAGCTCGCAGTGATGATCTCGCCGTCCTTGACGATGCCGCCCACGTTGACGACAGTCGAGCCATACGACGGAGGGGTGGTGAACTCCATCAATACAGCAGAATAGGTAGGTCCCTGGAAGTTCGCGTAGTTCCACCTGGCAGCTGCGTGGTGAGGCTTCATGCCCTGCAGGGCATGGATGAACAGGGCCTTGCCCTTGAAGTCGACGGGTCCTTCCTTGGTCATGATGGTACCTTCAGCAGCGCACCGCGGCCAGAAAGCATGGCGCATAGTTCCCCAGGGGTTGGATAGGTCTGTTCCGAACAGTGTCTTGCCGTCCTTTCCGCACACGAAGCCAGGGGCCGTCTTCTTGATGGACAAGTTGACGACGGCATTCGAGTCGGTCATCGACTTGATGGTATAGGTTGTGCCGTCAGCAGACAGCTCAACAGCACAGTCCTGAGCGTAGAAGTTGCACTTGTCCTCGCTGAAGTCGACATCCTTGAGCTGGGTAGTGCACCAAAGGAAGTCCTTCTTCTCTTCCGGGTAGAAGATCTTGACGTTGAACTGGCTCGTTGTGCGTATGCCGCTGCCATAATATCAGCAGGGGCCCTGCACAAGAAACAGCATCTCAGGGTAGTGTTCTTACGCCACGTTACTATAAATGACCTGGGCAAGTGCAAGATGTCCGCTGTCCGACATCAAGTAGAAGCTCTGCGTCTCGACGCTCGTGGTGTTCATGGCGACCCATTTCATGTCGTCTCTTGTCAGCTCGGTGTAGGGCGTCGTCTTCGCCTGCTCGCCGACAGAGCGGATCGCTTCAGGGCCATAGATGGGCTCCTTCGTGCCGGCCACGTCGGCCAGCCTGGTAAGAAAAACATATTAGTCTTCTGAGTAGCCTGATATCAATGACCGAAGGGTGCTTACTGCTTCTGGGCCCATTTGAACATTTTGACCGGGTTGGGATAAGGTGGTTTGGGGTTTATTCCGACTCAAGGGTAGTATGTAAGACGGGTATTGTCGGGCGATATGTCGGAGGAGTGTGTTAAGAAGAAGACTTGGAAATAAAGAACCACACCGCTTGTAATCAAGTAGAAGTTGGGCGGGAATCATGTGAGAGTCGTATGAAAATCACTGGAGGGGTCCATGTCACTCCATGTCACTCCATGTCACTAGCATTAAGCTTCAGAAGCTCCTGTCCAGTGACATCAGTCCGGGAGGCTCGGCAGGCACGCCTGGCCACCTGGGCGGATCCAAAAGGGCCCCGGTGCATGAGCCCGCGCCCCTAGTCGATCAATGCAAATACACTTGAAATTTTCCCGGATCGCAATCAATCACGACGCCCGATATCTTGATCCACCAGCTTCAGCCTTGCGTTGCCCCCGGGATCTTTTTTGAGCTTACACTATTGTCGCGTGCGAGTACAAACGGAGTTAAAGGTTCAAGATGTCGAAGGGTCGCGGTGCAGCTGTCGACCAGATGGTCAAGCTCATTGTCGGAGCTGGTCAGGCCAGTCCCAGTCCACCTGTCGGTCCCGCTCTTGGTAGCAAAGGTATCAAGTCGATGGACTTCTGCAAGGTGCGACTTTGCCCTCCCACGTCTATTGATTGCCCAACACACACTAACAGTTTTGCTTAGGAGTTTAACGCGAGAACATCACAAATCAACCCCGGCACACCACTGCCCGTCCGGGTAACCGTCCGACCAGACCGAACATTCCACTTCGACGTGCGAACACCACAGACCTCCTGGCTGTTGCTCAACGCTGCAGAGGCACCCCTCGGCAAGAAGGGCAAGAGGAAAGGCGCCACACAACCAGGCCACGACAGTGCGGGTACGGTCAGCCTGAAGCACGTCTACGAAATCGCCAAAATCAAGCAGTCCGAACTGCGGCTCTCCGGTCTGTCCCTCGAGGGACTTTGCCGATCTATCATCTACCAGGCCAGGTCGATAGGGATCAGCGTCGTGGCATGAGAGGAAGACTTGGAGGTCATTTTGGTCGGCGTTCAGGCTTGGTTTATAATTGGAAATGGGGATAGCGACCATATGCTGGTGATGAGACAGAGCTCTGTGTCAACACTGTATCATCAATGTACAAATACCCATACGACGATTCCTCACCCGAGGATGGAACGAATATTTTCTCACCAGCTCCATGAAAATGTGTCGATTTCTAGCGGATCCCGAAGCTTCATAAGCAATTGGAACAATCACGGAGAATATGAGCGCGTCTTGAGCTTTTCAAACAGTAAAGGCTCGAGGTATTGGAGCCATTTGGAAAAAATTACACTGGTACTCAAGTGCCGTCAGGCAAGCTCTATTTGGACGCTGTGACAATACTCGAGTCCTCGATAATGGCCAGTTCCGACCCCAAAGCTCATGGCCTGATTGGCCAAGGCCAAAAGTCTACAATTATGCTAGATATACTCAGCTATTTGTCCACTGTAGTTGTCAGTCATGCAAGATATTGGCTTCCATCCCATAAGCGGCAGGGCTACACGGGTTACATGGGGCATGTGGAACATACTTATCTACCTAGGTAGGTATGTAGTCATGTAGTGTCACGTAGCTCAATACGCGCCAACTGCCAAGTCCAAAAGAATGCATACATCATTGGAATGGTGAGAACCAAAGGGCTCATTACGAGCCATGCACTCACCTCAACCACCTCAACCTTTGGGCGTGGTCGTCGTAACCTTGGACGCACAGCTGGATTGCCAAGCTAAGGGAGTCAGCGCTGGGCCGCGTTGAAGCCACACGACTTAGTAACCTTGGAAGATAGTAATCTAGGTGATGGTGTCTATGTACATGAGGATTCGGAGAATTTAGCAGGTTGTGTCACGGACTGAATAAGTGTTACAGCCTGGGTACATTTTGAGGTCAGCGTCATCCGCAATAGTCGTGTTCTCAGGGCCCCACGAACATGTACCTTGGTACTCCAATTTGATGCCTTCAATGTTACCTACCCGGGGTACATATCGAGGTACATACCACCCTCGCTTAGGAAGACTTGATGCACGGGGTCGCTGCCGAACTCCCGGGACAAAGGACAAAAGTTTAACTTGCCCAATGATGTAATTCTCGATTCCACGGGGAATGTTGTGAGATGTAAAGGCGCTTAAGTATGAAGGTGTTGAAATGCGATACAGGCGCAAGTGTTTACGGATATGAATGATAAGCGCTACAGTACTCTGTACCTAAATACCTATATTCAAGATGTGGACGTTGCTGCGCAGATGAGTCCACCCGGCCCGGTGCTACATAAAAAAGTATTGTGTAAGACATTGACCGGATTCCCCGAGAGCACTTGAGATAATCAAGGCCTCCTCGAAGATGAAGCTTTCACTCTCGACTCGAACAACTCAAATTGAGACATGAAACGAACATCTGGAGCATCATAGCGCTACCTAGGGTACCTAGGTACTCAAATTTTGTGCCGAGTAAGATGCCCAACATTGACCTGGGGGATCGGGTTGACCTCATCACATCGCACATCACATCGGTGGGATATCCCGGAAGAGGAAGCCGAGGTCATATCCTGTCACTAGATTGGTTGTCGCCGGCTCCGGTAAAACGGGTCCTCTAGGTACAAGTAGTGTCCGCCCAATATAGCGTGAAATGGTCGTACCATCCGTTGCCCCACCATCTGGAGCACTCTTTTCCATTCCCAGTCAAGCCAGCCGACCTGGATCGGCCAGCCCAGCGTCACTTCATCAACTTTGCCAACTCCAAACCAACGCCAATTTACTGCCTCACCACCACAGAGCCGGCCCTGCAACCCCCAATCAATTTTCAATCGCCTTTAGGCCTGCAATCCGTTGTCATCAAAGAACCATGGCTGCGTCCTCGCAGGAGGCGCAAGGCGAGTCGCCAGACTCGCAGGCTCAAGGTAAGCAGAATGCGCATGCCCCTCGCTCCTTCTATTCCCGGCAGCGACGGATGCCCGTTTGTTAGGGAAACCCCACATGCCAATGCCACTGTGAACCTCTCGTCGTCAGCATCTTTCACGTCTTTTATCATGCCTAAAAGCGTCAGCCTCACCTAAGCCTCTGTCAATCTAATCATCGATACCTCGCATAGGTGTAGATTATAACAATGCGCCCGATTCGGTCGACGATCGTCGCCCAGAGAACAATGTCGGCCCCGCCGTCCGTTTCAATTCTACCGTTCAAGAAATCGACCCTCAGCACACACTGTCCAACTCGCCGCCGTCACCAAGCGTCCACGTTGGAGAGATCACATCCGACGATATCAAGGCTTTATCTCATTCCCTTCAGGGCACCAGCTTGCAGGAACGAAGGATGAACAACTACTCATTCGAACCGTTTTCACTGCCTGCGTCCAGGGTATGTTTAGCCCGACTGCTCTTTACTACCCTCACTCATGCTCCTTGTTCCGTCCCCGAGTTCCATCGGGTACCTGTGCTTGCTCAGGAGTCATGTCTGCCCAAAGTCCAATGACTCCTTTTCCAGGGCATTCCTGGTGCACTTTACGGTGCCTTGGAAACTCATCAGGTGCTGATATCGATTATCGAATAGACGCAGTCCATTGAGGAGTCCTCCAGGGATCCTAGCCGACAGCACACGCATAGCTCAACGAGGAGCAACAACCAATCGCCTCGTCTTGGACCAAGAGGAATCGAGATACAGTCGCCCCCTCTGACTCCGGCAGGGACGGACGGGGCCTCAGAAACTAAGCCGCTCGAGCGAGCCAGAGACCCAGACAACTTGAAGCTCCAGCCTGAGCGCGACGCCATCATAACCCCGCAGGATTCTACACAAGACGCGTCGCCAAAGTCTTCCGGTAGGAGGGTCCCGCACAGGACGTCGTCGGATGATGCTCACAGACGACCAACGTCGGGAAATTTAAGCGCGACGAACCATAGGAAGGGCATGTTCACAGTTGGCCCTGGCTCTGCGCCTGGATCGCGTGAAACTAGTCCCAATCGCGCATCTGCATATTATTCTCGCCCGTTCACTCCCGCTGGAGACGATAATAATCCTTATGCCGCCAGCAAACGACAACCCCAAGCAGGCATAGAGCCCCGATTCGTCTTCTCGCGCAAGAAGGGAAGAGTTTCACCGGGCTCATCGACACTGAGCCTACCAAAGCTAGCTGCTGAAAAGCGACAACCTTCTGGACTTCTTGGTGCTCTGGGAAAGAACAATGACCTGTACCAGGAAAGCAGCCACGGGACCATGCACAGCCGCCAGGGTTCCATGACAGATCTCAAGAGATTTTTCAAGATGGGCGCACATCATAAGATGAAACGAGCGGCGTCACCCGCAGCTAGTATCAGATCCGGGTACAAGACCCCGCCGGGTTCAAGATCGGCCGCAGCACAGATACCGTTTGGTGACGATCATGGTCTGTCGTCCAAGTACGGAAAACTAGGCAAGGTTCTCGGCTCGGGAGCTGGTGGCTCGGTGAGACTGATGAAAAGGAGCGAGGATGGCACTGTCTTCGCAGTGAAAGAGTTCCGCCCTCGGCACTCCTACGAGACAGAAAAAGAGTATGCAAAGAAAGTGACGGCCGAGTACTGTATGGGATCATCACTACACCATGGGAATATCATCGAGACCCTGGACATCGTCCAGGAGAAGGGCAGGTGGTTTGAAGTCATGGAATACGCGCCATTCGATCTTTTCGCCATTGTCATGACGGGCAAGATGTCTCGTGAAGAGGTTTCATGCTGCTTCTTGCAAATATTGAGCGGTGTAACCTACTTACACAGCATGGGACTGGCGCATCGGGACATGAAACTCGACAATGTGGTGGTCAATGAGTATGGTATTATGAAGATCATCGATTTTGGTAGTGCGCATGTCTTCAAGTACCCGTTCGAGAACAACCTTGTTTTGGCCTCAGGTAAGCCAGCACGTTCCAATCGACAAGATATCCATCCAGCTAACGCTTTGTCTCAGGCATCGTGGGCTCTGACCCATATCTCGCTCCAGAGGTGTACGAAGAGCGCAAATACGACCCAACAGCTGTCGATATCTGGTCATTGGCAATCATATACTGCTGCATGACATTGCGAAGGTTCCCCTGGAAAGTCCCGCGCTTGACAGACAACTCGTACAAGCTCTTTGCAGCAGAGCCAACACCCGGCCACGATCCCAAGAAAATGATTCTGCCCCCGGTGAAATCGGAAAGCGCATTGCACGACATGCCGCAGAGAGACATGTTCCCTGGCGAACCGGGTGACAAGCCTTCTCAACCGCAACATAAGCAGCAAGGCTCGAACGCGACAGCTGATACAGCAACAACAACAGCCACAGGCACAGGCACAGCCACGGCCACAGGTGAAAAGCCTAAGGAAGTCATTCGAGGTCCATGGAGAATTCTAAGACTCTTGCCTCGGGAGAGTCGCCATGTTATCGGACGGATGCTCGAGATCGATCCTAAGAAGAGGGCCAAGATGAGTGAGATCTTGGACGATAACTGGGTGAGCAACACAATTATATGCCGGCAGGTGGAACCGGGTAAGGTGTTGAAGGCAGACGACCACACTCATGTTTTGGAACCACCCTCCAGTGCGACCACGCAAAAGTAGGGCCAAGGTGAGGTAGAGTGGAGAAAGGAACCGTCGATGACTTGGACCGAACTAGAAAGAAGAGGAATGCGGTCTTGCTCGAGTGGCTCCGCAGGGATGGGGTTGACGACTACTCGATCACGTCGACATCCGTTGTTTGGGCGTGCGGAAGTCAGTACATGTTCAAGGGACCGGCCAATTGGGCGGTGATTATACAACTCCTTACGCCGGCACAATCGGCGGCACTGACACCAGTGCGGAGGTTTCCTGAGTCGGCATCATACAAGGTAGAACACGGAAGGCAACAGGCAAACTGTATAGAACGGAGTTTCAATGTGTTTTGTGTGGCATCTGGTCAGGGGGTGTGGGGCTGCCGCTATCTTGGTATGCATTTGGACAAAGACTTGGATATCGGGTGTTGTGTGAGCGTTTTTTGTATACCTTTTCTGGGTTAAGAGGAAGAGGTTGTGTGCTGTGCTGTGCCTTTCCTGTATCGTAATCGTCACACTTGAATATATGGTCTTAATTATTATAGAACTCTGTCTGGGTTAATTTAGGTACTTGTGGAAAGGGATATGTTGATATGGTTTTAGTTGCTGGGGTAGGAGGACGCCATGGGACATTGCAACTAATTGTTGGCTCCCAGTAAAGGGCCTACTGGCCTACTGGTCAACCTGGAAATCATGATGGTTCGTCCCATTACAGGTTACCTAGGTATTGAAGGATAGCCCGAGCGACAGAGTGGCAGGCCCATGAAAAGTCTGTGATTACACAGCCTCCCACGCGGTTTGTCGTCGGCATTGAGTACCACCAATTGACCTGGGCACGCACGCTGGGGCAATTGACTTACACCAGGGTCTGGTGTAGTGGGGCTTCTGCTGAGAGAACAGGGGCGGGGGCAATCTGGAGGGCATCTGGAGGGCCTGGGGCCGCCTACCTAGGTACCAAGCCAATCGAGACTCCCCCGGCTTCGGCTCGGCTAGGATCCCTGCTAGATTAGTCATCGCAATTTTTCCAGAAGCTCTTCCATCTGTTTCTGCCGATCACCTCGAACTTTCGGTCCTTCAAAACACAACTTCTCCCTTCCGCATACCACCTGTTTCTCGCTTCGCTGTCAATCGATTTCCCAAATCCCTCAAATCCTTTGATCAGACTCCTTCAAAATGGTGAGTGCTATTCATGTTACTCGAATCTAGGCCCCCAATCGCCCGGGGAAGCTGCGCGAGCTCGAGTCCATTCATACCGGACAGGCTTGATCCGTTGAGTCCGAGCTGCGCAACAAACACCTCCACGGGCACCTTACATGATCTGAGGGGGAAATCTGCTTACAATACTGAACCAGGCCTCCACCATCCGATCCGTCAAGTCCCTCGTGCCCCTCCTGGACCGTGTCCTGGTCCAGCGCGTCAAGGCCGAGGCCAAGACCGCCTCCGGCATCTTCCTGCCCGAGTCTAGCGTCAAGGAGCTGAACGAGGCCAGAGTCCTGGCTGTTGGCCCCGGTGGTATGGACAAGGAGGGCAAGAGGATCCCCATGGGTGTCCAGGCCGGTGACCGTGTCCTGATCCCTACTGTAAGGAGCCCATAATCTTTGCGCGGGAGAACAGGGGTGTTTGGTGTAGTGAAGAAGACAGGGTCGGTTATGTGCAGAATTGGGATGCTAATATGTTTGATTTATAGTTCGGCGGCTCCCCCATCAAGGTCGGTGAGGATGACTTCCACCTGTTCAGGGACAGCGAGTAAGTTTCTCCCTCTGAGGCGTCTTCGAGACCAGCACCTGTGCCAGATGGAGAAGGTGGAATGCTAACCACAGGCACACACAGCATCCTGGCCAAGATCAACGAGTAAAGAAAACAAAAAAAGGACGAAACGATACCCCAAGAAGTCGACGACTACATAACGACGTTTCCTGTACCATAGTCTCATGTACAAATATCACGGAAAACAGCGCGCACCGCATCACATCACCGAGACGGGAGCATTTGCGAGAAAAATGATGTTTCATGGTTGAATAGAACAAAGAAGCCCTGGTGTTGTGGGGGTTGAGAAAAAGCGCATCTGTTTATCTGTGACATGGCATCACAGCCTCATTTTACAAGCTGGTTGGCCATTCAGTCTAGAAATCTACGGGAGCGAAAATGAGAAAACCTCTCCACTCTTCTGGCAACAGGAGTACTCGTCATGATATCTGCCTCCCCATGAGTTTCCTCGGTGTAATACTTGATGTGGTGTACCCAAGAGCTGCGATCCTGCTGGGAACCAGTCCTGGTAGCCCAAAGACACAGGAGGCGCCATAGAAACCAGCAATGCGCAATTAGATTCCGGTGACTGTATGACATCGTATTGAATGATCGGAGCCGGGGTGTCTGTCTCCCTTGCAGCATTATCTCATACAACCTCATCCCTCCAAGGGATACTAGCCGCCGCCCCCTTCCTCTGCACCGTCCAGGCAGCCGCCCTGTTGGACTTCCTCACCGCAGCCTCAACATCAAACTCGCCCTTACCGCTCCTCACCACCTCGAGCGCGTACTGTCCCACAAACGTATCCCCGGCCGCCGTAGTATCCACCACCTCGGCCACCTTCTCCGCGGGCACCAGCCCTGCCTTGGCCCCCGTCCCCCCAGACGACGACATGAAGTAGACGCCCCTCCCGCCCAGCGTGATGATGACCGCCCCGACGCCCCTCCGCGCGAACACGCCCGCCACCTCGGCGCACCCCTCCTCCGTGTCGAGCCTCTCCACCGGCAGGCCGGACAGCGTCGCCGCCTCCGTCTCGTTGACGACCAGGTGCGCCAGGCCCCGGTACACCTCGTCGGGGAGGACCACGGCGGGGGCCGGGTTGAGGAGGACGGGGATGCCCCCCCGCCCCGCGGCGTCGAGGGACTGGAGGACCGTCTGCAGGGGGACCTCGAGCTGCATGACCAGGAGGTCGGGCTTGCCCCCACCGCCGCCGGTCGTCCGCGGCCATATCGCCGACCCGAAGTCCCCGGGGGCCATGCCCTGGTGGTTCGCCTCGGGGCTCAGCACGATGCGGTTCTGGCCCGTCGGCTCGTCCACGATGATGATGGCCATGCCCGTCTTGAGGGACCTGGGCGCGATGACGCCGCCCACGTCCACGCCGTGCGCCGTGAGGCTGTCCAGGAGGATCTGCCCGTACGTGTCGGCGCCCACCGCGCCGACCATGGAGACGTGGGCCGTCGCCCCGGTCTGGTGGTCGTCTGCGCTGTTACTGCCGCTGCCGCTGGGGTGGGAGCGGGAGAGCTTGGCGCATGCTACGGCTTGGTTTGCGCCCTGGTGAGGAGATGGAGAGGTTAGCCAGTTGTAGTTGCTCGCGCTCATGAGAATGTGTGAATGGATACATGAGAGGGCGTTTGGAGTTGACACCTGCAAGGTGACAGAACTGGTCTATAGGGCGGGGCTGGGCATTCTGAAACTCACCTTGCCGCCTGGGGACACAGCGAACGAGTTGGAGGTGAGCGTCTCGCCGGGGGCCGGGTGGTGAGGCACGTACGACACCAGGTCTATGTTGAGAGAGCCCAGGACGCAAATGCGCGGTAGAGGTGATGCATCGGCCGCCATGGTGTATGTGTTACAAGCTTATTTGTGTATGGTATAGTTGAGTTTTGGACTTGGGAGGATTTGTTGACAAGGGCGAGTCTGTGGTCTTGTTCCTCTTCTTTTAGGCGGTCACGAAGGTCAGTGGTCTTGTTTGTGACTTGTATGGCCGGTGTGAGTTTGCAGTGTCTTCGAATTAAGAGGTCAACTTGATGTTGACTTATATGAGTTAGTTGCTTTGCCGGACGACGTCAGATGGAGGAACAGGTGGATCGTCGGGTCGGCTCGGGGGGCAGCGTGTGCCCTCTGATTCAGGGGCCCTCGGTCCCTGGCACTTGGCGAACTCAGTGGAATGCATACGCTATAATACTTGTAATGTACCAGTTCTTAGAAAATAGAGAATGGTACATGAATTCCCATTAGTCTTGGTCCTGCAAGTTCTCTGGTCTGTGTTAACATCACAGACTCGCTGTGTATATATGCGGTTCTTGTAGAATCGCTATTTTGCCTCCCCTCTTCATCTTCCATATCATATGAAGGAGGAGATATTATATGTCCCTCAATTGCATCAACTCCTTGATATCCCAAGCAGAAATAAAAACAATAACGAATACCTATTGTACAGCAGTGGTATCATACCCAAAAGCATCCCGCCCGTCGTTCATACATAGCCATGAGAACGTTAGAAAAAAAAGAAGAAAAAAAACACCAAACGCCACGCATAGAATATACAATATGCTCGCAGCCGTATCAAGCTTACGATGCCATCTTCCTCCTTTTACTCGGCCTCCTGCTCGTGCCATCCTGCCCTTCCACAAAGTGATTCTTCTCCAGTTGGTGTTGCCTCAAGTTGTCCGGCCGGTTCTTGTACGCACTGTTGCAGCCTGGATAAGAACATCGGTAGATCTTTGGAGGCTCTGTCGAGTGCTGCAGTTTCTTGTGTTTCGCCATGCTCCCATGGAACCACCTTGGATCGCCCTTTGGTCGGTAGCCGCACAGTTCGCAGCCTGCATCCGCCTCGATTTTCTGTTGTGACGGTGATTCTGACGAGGACGGCGTCTGAGTGGCATGGTTCGACGAGGAGCCAAAGTCGGTTGGGCTATGTTCGCTCCCGGTTGTAGCGTTGGCGTTTGAATTTGATGGAGATGAGTTGTGGATAGGTCTATCAAATGTCCGCTGGCATGGTTCATTACCACCTAGGCCCAGGCCAAGTAATGGCTGCATTTCCATGTCCATGTCCACGAGGTCGTCGGTTAATGGCGGAGTGAGTAGCGATGCGAATAGGTCGTCGTGGTCCGTTTCATCTTCCGAGATCGCGTCGGCGTCCATTGCGACATCACCGGCCTCCTTATTCAATTCCGCGATTATTTCCTCGCTCAGAGCTATGCCGAGCGAGTAATACTCCTGACGTCGAGGAGCTCCAGGGTTGCCATCCAGCTCGTAGATAGGATCGCAGAGACTGCGCACTAGCGGAACATAATCATCAAAGTACTTGACAGGAACGATACAGCTCTATATACCAGGCGTTAGTCGAAAAGTCGGAACACTTGAGCACATGGGTATGGATCAATTACCTTTCCCACCTGCAGAGCCTCCAACTCAAATCGACGAGTTGAGCATGGAACACCGCTGCTGAGCCTCGTGTTAACCTGGCTCAGTTGGGCGATCAGTCCATCGGCGTCGTGGAATCGGTTGACGAGGACGTTGAGAACATTCATCAAGTCTCGGGCATTCACAGTGACTTGATCGTCGATATTGCCGCCTTTGCTTGCGTCCTCGGAATGCTTGGCTCGCAGGCCAGAGGCCAGGGTGTCGGATGAAGAGCTCAGTACCGCAGATATCTCGAGTTCTATTGTGAAGATGTCAGCCTCTTGCCCTGCGATCTCTTCTTCATGGCTGCAAGAGACCAGCCTCAGTGCAGAAGTGCGGGACCTACCATCTAGGAAGTTCTGCGCAGCCAAAATGAGAGGGTCTGTGTTGTCACCTGTGATGTTAGATTTTGTTGCATGTTCCTTGCCCTTGTTACTGCGCGACCACCGCGGCGGGACGGACTGTTGTCTCAACAGCAGGTTCAGTTGCTCGTCGGCCATATCACTTGGTTGCCAGATAGCCTTCGCTATATCCCGGAAGAAAGTCTGGTTTTCAGGTGTAAACCAAGTCGCATAGAGTAGTGACTGGACGAAAAACTCGTGGGACCTTCGTGTCGCATCGTCCCCGTATACGAAAACATCCCCATAGACGGCAAGTGAGAGACTGTACACGACGTGAACCAGACATAGCGTATCAAGCGGTGATGTCGGAGGATCACCGTCCAATATTCTGCGCAAACAACCCAGGCCCCTGGCCGCTATCGTTTCGGCAGACAACAGTCTTAATTGATCGGCCAGCGGATTCTGTACGTGCTTGGTTTTGTGCTGCGAAGATATGATGTGTTCCTTCAAGGCTTCCCATGCCAATGCAACAAGAGACTTAGTCTCGGATTGGCCAATTTCCGAGTCTCCCGTCCTCATAGGGTGCACGGCAACTGAATCGACGGCATCTTCCTCGAGTCCAAAGCTATCAGGATAGGAGATGTCGGTAGATGCCAGGTTCCCATCGAAAGAGAAGAGCGTATCCTGGAAACCGTCATAGTCGCCAGATGGCAGCTCGGACATGGGAGGCATGTCCGCCTCAAGCTCTGGAATTTCAGGCAACACATACAGCGGGTCTGATGGGCACGGCTTGCTGATGTCGTCGAAGGACTCGTCTCCAGAAAGCGAAGTCATGTTTGTCTCGAGACCGGACCAAGCAGTCGACGATGCGCTCCACAAAGAGGATGTCGTGGTAACGGAGCTCACATTGCTAACATTGCTGATATTGCTGACATTGCTCATCGTGCTGGTAGTCGACCTAACGGAGGAGCTTGGCGACAAATTCTTCGACCGTGGAGCTTGGCGGTTCTGCAGGGCGCCCTGTGAAGGGTCTTGTGAGGCTGGCCTTGCGGCAGACAGGCTCTCATACGCTGGGGCAGCAGAGAAGAACTGATTGTTCGTAGATGGGGGGAAGTAAGGCGTGGGCTGCCACTGCATTCCAGACAGCATGGGAATCATGGTGGAGTCTAACTCGGGCATCAAGAGGGCTTGCGGGTCGATGGCTGGAGTAGGGACCTCAGTGACTGAGGTCTGCGGGACCGTTACCTCTGTCGAGTCGATCTCGAGAATCTCGGTGGAAGGTAATTCTGGCTTAGCTGGCGGATCAACGCTCAGCGACTCATGATAACTCGGCGGTGCCATCATCAGAGTGTCGTCGATGTCGAAGTGAAACTCGGGTGGGAGCCTCTTGGATTTGTTGCCAAGGGTTGAGAAGAAGGTCTTGGCCATTGAGAGCATCTTTCTCCTCCTGGACGGATGGCTGATGCAGCGCTTGCATTTCGCATCGTCGAAGCGCTCAAGTCGCATGTGATCGTAGCACCAATATTCTCGTGTGGCCAAGTATTGGCATGCGGCGAGATGCTTCAGCATGGTCTCATGGTCCTGAAACTGTTTCCGGCATTGGTGCAAGGGACACGATAGCTTCTCGCTGGAGCTCATCAGCCGGCATGAATTGCGCCGAACAGCAGCCCAGGCCAGGAATCGTGAGTAGGAGCAATCATCCTGTGATGTCTCGCGGGCCACGCAGGACAAAGGCATGTTGCTAGACGAGGTCTTCGAAGTCGGGTCCGGTGACGATGTTGAAGACCATTGGGAGGGCGGGGAACGATGCGAGCGAGAGCGGTCCACGGTGTCGAATGTTGGCTGGCGAGTAGTATAGGACGGACCTGCGAGGTCATCGTCCATATTCTTTTCCCATCCCATGTTGAGGAGTGGGCGGCGCGAATCTACTACTCTTTCCTCTGTTCAGTCGTCGGTAGTTAGTTTGGGTGAGGCCGGGGGAGGACAACAGTGATTCGGCCGACAGGTTTGTCTTTGGAAGCGCCAAAACTAATCAGGACCACTCATATTGGGGCACACTCGGACAATACTAATGGTCGAATGATGAGGCTGGCTATTTGGGGGGGGGGTTGAGAGGGGGCCAGAGAGGCAACCTCGAGCTCGAGAGGGTAAGCAGAAAGAAGTGCACAAGGTCCTACGGGAATTTAGGACTTGGGATGTACATAGGACAAGACCACCAGTTGACACAGCCGGCAACGCACCCCACCTCAGCCCACCAAGGCTTACTTGACCGACCGACCGTATTGTTCCTTTGTCGCCCACCTTTTTTCAATACCTAGGTATGTAGGGAGTCAGAGAGAGTCCAGGACTGCTCACGTGGATGCATTGCCAGGTTTCCTTCCACTCGAAGGATTCTTTCAGTGTGTGCCTGGGCGATCTTGTTAGCCAGTGTAACTTACACTTGTATGCACCTAAGGAGTTAGTTGTGCTGTATGCGGCGGGCACTCTGGGCTGTCCGGGCGGTCTTCACAGGTGATAGTCCGTTGGCGGCGGCGGCTGCTGCTGCTGCTGCTGCTGTATGTACCACAGTACTGTACTGTAGGTCTCTATTCTTGATATCTTAGACCTTGGATCGTGGATCTTGACCAATCAAGAGCGGTGGGGGCCAGACGACAAGGCAGATTTATGGACACTAAAAGCTGAAATGTTTGAACCCAATGTTGCATTGTTGTTACAGTGCGGTAACTCGGTTGAGTCGGTAACATGGTCAGCAGCCAACTTGGAAGAAGCGTGTTACCAATCGGACTGCAATTGATGAAAAGGACATGTCAGTACTGCTGATGTTATGACACTTGGAGCTGACAGACGCCTCAGTATGTCTCAGTGAATCCTTGTCGTCGGACAACGGACGAATAATTGCAAGCTTCCAGATGCTGCTAGAATAATCAGTGTTGTTGACCTTGTAGGACTTCACGATATGGCTTTCAAGGTTCCCAAGGTTCCTTCAACAACAGCGGGAATAAGTGGCCGGACCAGGCTAACCCATGTCGATTCTCTTCTATCGATAAGATAAGATAAGATGGAGACAAGTGATGCCTTCCAAGATTGTTACCCATGTATTTAAGTACGCTGTTCGACAGGGCCTCTTTCTTTTTCTATGCTGTCGTCACCGCCTTCAATTCCTCATGTGAACACGCATCGATGTGGTCTGTTACGCGCAAGGAAATGTGCTCTGGAAATACTTGTCTTATTGGTATCAAAGCTCCAACTTGTCATTCCGAGGACCATATCAACCCACAGTCTCACAAAATTGACTCGATGGCTTCCTTTGCTGCGACCATGAGGAAGGACAAGGACTATCCATCCTTCTTCCTCTCACCAGGCTGGGTACACCTATAAATCAAGATAAACACACCATGCATCACCGTTTATCGCGACATCGCGATATATCTCCACCATTCGCCGATAGGGCTGTTGAATGCCGAGCTTGCATATTCCGGTACGCCCACCAGGTGACCCCATGTCTCTAGGCTAAGTCTGTACCAGACTCGCGACCTATCTTTGAGCCTTGGTGTTACAAGTTGAAAGAAACCTTGCCAGGAAGAAGTATGCGGGCAGAAGCAGTCTGCTGCAGTTCCCTTACAGAACTGGACGGCACTCTACAACTGAGGTCCGATGTCAATCACCAAGTTTGGAGCCACGTGGGCGGACTGAACATCTTCGCTCAATGGCTTCGGACTATAATCGTTCTGTAGTTAGGCGAACGGTCGATGGAGACTTCGCCAATCGTCAGTTAGCCATCCTGCCGTCCAAATGGGCTTACACTGCCGCCAGGAACGGAAGCTCCCTGCTGAATGGGCAGTATGAGCTGCTCTCCTGACGGGATCTGCAAGCAAGACCGAAGAGCGTTCTGGTGATCTGCAGTGCGGATTTATGCGAAACGCGCAACAAGTCTGTATGGTCAGGGATGACTGGTCCCAGGTTCCCATCGGCTGGAGGGGTATGTTCCAGACTACAAAGCATCTCCATGTTTTCTGTCTGATGGTTGGACCGCTGGAGACTGCTGGAAGTCGCACGAGAATCCCTAGTTGCGTGAGCCGGGAGAGGCGGCCGCCAGAAGCTGCCATCCACCTCTACACGTATACCCATCTCTATTACTATAATCGAGAGGCAGGGGAGGCCGACACGATGAGATCTCTAGAATGTGACTTTTACAACTGCTCAGAGAGGTCAACGTCATTGTTGCGTCTACACATCAAGGAGGGAAGCTGAGGGAAAGACTCGGGCTTTTTAATGGCTGGGGAACAATCCTGGCATCTGCCGCAAAAAGACGATCCGAGAAGTGGACCGATCTTTCACGGCAGGACTACTCGACCCCACCCCACGACCCGTGGGGTGTCTCACACTTTTGATACAAGATAATGGACATTCGTGGGGAAGGACAAGCGGTCGGTCTGTTCGGTCCTATAGCAGAGCTACGGATTTTGAAGTGTCGAATCAGCCGCATCTGCCGGCTTCAAAGACTTCACATGCAACCTCCGAGCAACAAACCTAGTCTCACACCGTTGATACTTAGTGCATTGGAACCATTTTGCTGATCAGCCTTGGAAATAACCAACCAACCAAGAGCCATATCAATATGTGATTACTGCGTTGGTAGCGGGACAAATAGTGGGTGGTCAGGGTGGTGCATACAAAAACGTTTCGCAGGGTCCAATCCCAGACAGAGATTTGCTAATGGGACAGCCAACCGGGGGCCCACCACCCGATCTCATGATGCCAGGATGCTATCCGCCGACCGAGAAGAACGGAAGAAGGCTGGCCTGGCCCAAAGATCAAATTTTGACCAACGAATGGCTGGAAAGCTCCCACGGTCCGAAATACATTTGAGCTGGTTTTCCAAAACGATGGCGTACCCGACTGCAGTTGTACGGGGCCCCCCCCCCTGATCAACACCATTGGTCTGGGGTTAACAGGCCTGTCGTCTTATCAGAATCCATTTCGGGGAGAACATTTTTTTTTTTTCTGTTGACTTGGGTCTTGCGTGGGACTGGGCTGCTGGGGAACCAGCAACGAAACATGGATGAAGAGACGATCATAGTGGATCGGTCCTTCGCTTCGCATATGCTTCATGGATGCCCGATGACAAGCTTTTTGCTTTAATCAATATATAGGAGCAGGCATCCTGTTTTTTTGCTCTATCGCTTCCCTGACCGTGCCCTGGAATTGGATCGGATTCGAGACGAAGGTGAACGACAGCGACAACGACAACGACACCACCACCCACTTAACCACCACACCACCATCCCTGGCGCGGGCATTACTCGTCTTGCAGCGAGGGAGAAGCTACACGCATATGCTACCGACCAGTCCGTCGTCATATCCATATCTTTCTTATCTCTGCTCGAACACTGCATCGCAGCCTTCCCGTTGGCTGAGAATCTCGAAAACCAGGCGGCGTGACCGGACACACCTCTTGGCGACATGTTGGACGTTGATATCTGATACCGAACAGCGAGGACGAAGAATCTGAGACATATGAACACCACGTTTTCCGTTCTCCTTGTTCGAGTTTCATCCGGCTTTTCTCTGGATCATTCCTGCCAGGCAGCTCTTTACAGTGACGAGCAACACTGCGAACAATAATCGACATCGAACAAAGAAAGTGAACGGAAACAGACGCGCGGCTGTCAGCGATACGCAGCACAGGACTCCCCTACCCAGTTCGAATTTACCCGGAAGCGCAGATTGTTGTGCTCTGAAGCGCTTCTAATTGAAACGAACCTGAGAATTGAATGCGACATCTTCAAGCCTTCCTCGTTCAGGCAAGGCTGGGTAGCAAGCCGAATAATACTAAGTGGCCCTTGTCAACGGCCTCAACGACTTCCGCCAGTCTCGAGATTTCTTTGTCCTCTCGATTTATCCGGGAGGGTTACATTGCTACCAGCTGGCGACCGGCCTCCCCAGCAACCCTTACATAAACCTTGAGTCCTGAGCGACCCGGGATCCGAACGAACGGCCTGGGCACCCTAGTGAATATTATAGGCTTCGGCCGGGCACTCGACGAATGAAATGGCTACGGTCACGCACATGCACCATCTGGAGCTCGACCTCAGCAGCGCCGCCTGTCATCCACATTCCATAACGGATAGAATCAACCATGTCGTCCCGGGTTTGAAAACGAGTACAGGTGAGCGATATTTAATTTCCCTCGCATCGTCAACTTCAAGTTCACCCTTGTCTCCTCTCTCATTTTTATGTCACGTGCGTCAATGCTTGGAGTTCGTTCGTCCCTGGATCACGTCTTCAGGGGGTAGCGCTCCGTGTAATACCACCGAGAGCGGGCGCGGATGAAAGGCGGTTGCTCATAGCTCCTTGGCCTTCACAGTCTCGCTTGGCACGCCGGTCAATAAAGTGAGGAGAATTCCAGCCTTAGACGAGCTACGACGCGAATCCCCTTTAAATACTTGTATCTCTGTTCTCATTGCAAGTGCTATTCATTCTTCCTAAACGTCGACCATAGCTGGCAGTACGTTCTTTATTTGTGCAGCTCATCGAACTGCCCCCTCCTTCACGCCACGTCTCGACTCGAGGCACGTCTTTTGTATCAATATATTATCAATTCGTTCATTCATTCTAACCATCTCAATAGCCTTTTTCACCTTTCTTAGGGCAAATTTGGCACTTGAACCTTCCGCCATGGCTTCTAATGTCTCAACGCCACTCCTTGAACCTCTGGGGATTGCTCAAGGTCTCGCCCCTCCATCTCCATCCCCTCTCGCAAAGCACGTCACCAACGCCGACGATGCAACATCATCACAGCCGCAGCCCAATCTGGACGATATTCCACCTCTGTCCCTCGACGTGCTCACCGCTCGCAATGACAAGGTCGACGCCCTGAAACTCGTCGCCGACTCGGTCGCACAGCAGCGGCAGCGCGCCTCCTTCGGCCTCATCTTCCACCCCCTGCTCCTCTCCGGACTCATCGCGGCCCTGGCCATCACGTACCAGTTCACATGGGCCAGGAAGCCCAAGTACGACCGCGACTTCGGGATCGCAATGATACTCTTCTCGGGCGTCATCATGGCCTACCTGCTGGCGATACGCTACGCCACGGCGGGGTACATCCAGATGGCCGAGGACCTGAAGTGGGAATGGCTGGTGTCCCCGGACACGGGCGACGAGGACGTCGTGGTCGGCGCCAGGTTCGGGTCCGAGATCATCGGCGCCCTGGTCCTGCGGCTCGAGACGAACCCGGCGACGACGCCGAGGAAGAAGAGGGGCGGCCACAACCACAACCACCTCAAGGGCGGCAAGGGCGTCATCCGCGCCTGGACGACCAGGCTCCGGTACCGCGGCAAGGGCGTGGGCGCCGACATGCTCCACGAGGCGGTCCGGGTCACGCGGGAGAAGTGCGGCAAGGACGCCGAGGTCGGGTTCGCGGCCGAGCACGCCAACAGCAAGATGGTGCTGCCCGAGATGTTCAACAGGACTTTCAGGAAGGGGGAGAGGAGAGCGGCCCTGGCGCTGGAGAAGGTGCTGGGTGAGTGGGAGGGTGTGAGGAGGAAGAGGTGAAGGGATTTCAAAAAGACGAGGGGGGAAAAGGAAGGAAAGAAAAGAATAGATGGAAAGACGAGAGGGATTGAATAACGGTTGGGTCGGACGATACGCGTTTTTATTACACATGATACCACTTTCGCTTCTATGGGCCAACGGATCACACTTGAGTTTACTGGGCGTCTGTCTCTCATTTGCATTTCTGGACCGGACAGGAAGGGACAGGCAGGGTTCAAAGGGAATTTTGTGATACCCATTCCTCTCATTCTCGAACACGGCGGTCTTTTTCGCAAGCGAGCGCATGCTAGCATTCATTCTTGTTAGAGATACCATGAGATAGACTTTCATTGATTGCTTCTCTAAGAGGACTTCAAGTTGACTCAATCATCGCTGAAATGCAATCCCGAGGTGTTGATGGATATAGGAGGTCTGTTGAAAGGAAACGCCCAATATCATTCGAGATAAATATCAAAGTCTACAACATATACCGGAATCCTCCATTGTTTCGACTCTTCCCACCCCCACCGACCAAGCCCTCCTCCTCTTCTACCCCCTGCCCATTCCCAGCCTCCCTAACAGCAAGTCGCCTATTCACCCTGGCCAGGTATACCCTCAACCCCAGCGCCAGGGCCGCAACCACGAGCATGGCCACAGAGCACACACCCATACCCCTCGTGAACCACGGCCCATCCGCCTTTGGGTACAGCCTCGTGCCCACCAACGGGCCACACTGTCCCAACACCTGCATGAGCGCGAACCCGGCCCCCTTGTGGCCCGAGCCCCGGGCATTATTCACGTTCCAGGCGATATTCAGCACCACGACGCAGAAGAACCCCACGGCGGCAGGGTACACGGCCAGGTACCGCACCGCATCCAGCACCATCTTTCCCTTCCCCTTGGCCCCCGTGGAGGAACCACCACCACCCCCAGCCCCGTCCAGATCCAGATCCAGATCCAGGGCGTCGCTCAGCCCGTGGCTCAGCGCGAGGAACGCATAACCCCCCGAGGAGAGGAGCGCGCACGCCGCGATCGGGTAGGCCCGGGACCGCAGGCGGTCCGACAGCCGGGCGGCGGCCAGCACGGCGGCGAAGGCGACCAGGTAGGGGGGCGCGGCCAGGGCCTGCGAGGCCAGCGGGGTGTGGCCCATCTGTGTGAGGATGGAGGGCAGGAAGACGGGCATCGAGGCGTAGGCCATGTTGGTGAGGCAGAAGATGAGCGCCGTCGTCCAGGGCACGGGGTCGCGGAGTACGGCCAGCGTCTCCCCTGCCACATCCCGCCACTGCTGCCGTTGCTGCCCTTGCCCTCGCCCTCGCCGTCCTGAAGAAGATGGACTTTTGTTGTCGTTGTCGTCGTCGTCCCGGGACTGGCTGCTGAGGCGCGTGCGGGCGATCTTCTTCTCGCGCTTGGTGAGGTAGGACGCCTTTGCTGGGGAGTCCGGGATCACCCTGAACGCCACGGTCGCGGCTATGACGCCGGGGAAGCCCTCGAGGAGGAACAGGAGTCGCCACGGGGCGATGGGGCTGTTCTCGCCCAGCTTGATGATCAGCCATGCCAGGGACGAGGCAAAAGCCGTAGCGAGCGGCGCGGCTTTGAGTGATGTTAGTAAATCTAGCACTCTAGCACTTCGTTTCTCTCCTGCCTGTATCTAAGTGGGAAGGGGGAGGGGGAGGAGAGTATTTGGGTATTTTGAGGCTTTCTCACCAGAAATGAACACCGCCGTTCTCAGGGCCAGCTCTTCCCTCTTGAAGAAGAAACTCAGGTATATCGGGATCCCCGTGAACCCTGCCTCACCGACGCCCAGCAGGAACCGCAGGGTGATCAGCATATGGTAGGACGTGGAGACGGCCTGCAGCGAGGCGAAGACACCCCAGGAGAACACTATGGCGGAGATGTAGATGTGAGCCGGGATGCGAGTCCAGAGCAGGGACATCCACTCGAAGGCGATGTACGCCACGTAGAAAGAAGTCAGGGCCCATTCGTAGTAGCCGGATCCGTCGCCGCCCTTGGCGTTGGTGCGCTCCAGGAGGTCTTCGTCCATGCCGGCGACGTAGGCATTCCCGATGTCTATTACTTGGTTGTCAGCCTCTGTGTTTCCAGATCTTCTCGAGTATAAAATGTGCCAAATTCGCCTCATCAGCGCTGCTCCTTCTTGAAAATTTGGGGACCGAGACAGTAACCAGGAATGGTCACAAGGAGTAAGCCACCCAGGTTATGAGCGTAAGAAACAAAAAGGGGCAAGAAAAAAAAGGGGGAGGGGGTTAAGACGAACTCGACCGATCAAGGAAGCTCAGCATATACAGCAGCGCCACGAACAAAACAAGTCGACGGTCCAACTTCCTGACGACCACCTGCTCCTCCTCGGCCGTGTAGACGAACCCATCGCGGGTCTTTTCCGCATCCTCCCCTCCTCCTCCTCCCCGGGATCCTCCACTCAGCTCATACACCTCGTCGTTGTGGCCATCATGTCCTCCTCCCCCGCCCAGGAGAGGATCCGCCACCACGTCGTCGTCCCGGTCCTCAGCATTAAACCTGTCGCCATCGCTGCTCTCAGGGGTGAGACTGCCGACCCCCGGTGATGAGGAGCCGTACTCGCTCGTCGCAGGGAGCATCTGGCCGTATTCGCCCATTCTTACGTGGTGGGCGTGGCCTGGAAAAAAAGGCCTCCGGCAATTTCAGAATTCAGAGGGGAAACAGAAAACAACGACAGATGAATTGAGATCAAAGAGAGAGTTATGTAAGAATGAGTGAATATAAGATGGTCCAAATGAACAGCGATATATTGTCGCCATTGAAGCAGGATCCACTTTGGAAGCCTCACAGGCTCAATCTGTAATGACGATCAGGGCAACGAGTGCACCGAGCTGGGGAGAAAAGGCGATCCGCACCGCTCCACCGGCCTCACTCATCTCTTTCCCTCCGACTGTCCGACTGACTGAAGGAGAGAGACACAAGCATGTCCCTGTGGCGTTAATGCACCTAACAATGCACTCGGCTGACCAGGTTCAAAGAAAAGCCCCAATTGGATGGATTGGTTCTCTTTATTATACATACGGTACGAATAGAGCACCGCCAGGTTTTCCCCATCCGGCCCATCATCGCTCACGAATCTATTGTAAACATCACCAAGAAGAGAGAAAAGACCAAACACGGTCCTCAGTTCTAGTGTGGGCCAAAAGAACCCATTTTCATCGTCTAGATTGTCTTATTTTTTCTTTTTGGAGATGAAATGTAAAAAAACAGAACAGTACAAAAGGGCTGGGAAAAGAAACCTATAGTTCAGGCGTTTGTCTGCTGTGCTATTCGATCCAAAGTCAAAATTGCACCTCCAGTTTCCCCAGTTATAGATCTGCCCTTCTCACAAAGGTTGAATGCACATGATAAGACAGTCGGCCCACGAGAGAGCCCGTCCACAACCACCCTCAATCTCTCCTCGTCCCCGTGTTTTTTTCATCCCCACGCGTGACCTCCTTGTCGTTCCTTTTTTCCCTTCGTCCTCATGCGCGCTCATCACCACCCGTTAAGAATAAGGCATTAAAAACAAAATACCTCGTGGCCAGACCCGAGCCTCAAAAAGGGGGCCAAGTCCTCTAAAGCAACGAGGAGCTATAAGTAGGCGGGCTCATTCCAGAGCCCCCCGACACCAATGCTAATAAAACATGGAACGACACATAGGATAACCGACCGCACTTCTGATAGCGCGGTCTTTGCTTCGCCGACTCAAGGATTCCACACCATTGAGATGCTACGTACGGAAGCGGACCAGAAGGGTATCGTAATGTAAATCAGAAAAAGAAGGCTGTCATGTACGAGCGCAAAAAAGGGAAGAAAAGTAAAAGCTTGATGATCCAGCGGGGAAGATCGGTCAGGACAACTTCAACATGTGGAGTTAAATTATCCAAGCTGACCGGAAGGTTGTTGGTGGGTGCAAAGATCGGGGTTTCCCCTGCGCTCAATTCCAACCGAGCGAGTTCTCCGCGGCAACAGGAGCCGAAATAAAGGCCGTCCGACCTGAATTGCCCATGCCACTGCGGCCGCTGCCACTGCCATGACTCTCACGAGCTGCTGTACCGTAGTTGGAGAAGTCGCGGCTCATGAGCGCACCACCCATGAGAGCAGGGCTGCCAGTCTGGCGCATCGGCGAACCGCCGGAGATGGAGCTGGTTCGAGCATGTGCCTGCTTCTTCCTCTTGTACCGTCTGGCGATCACAAACATGGCAGTTCCGTAGGCCGCTGAAACAACAACAGCGCCCATGGCAATGCCGACTGTCTGGCCTCTTTGGCTGGCCGATGAACTGCCCGATCCGGAGCCGAAGACGTCGCCATTGCCCCCGCCCGAAGATGAGGTGCTGGAAGAGCCACCGCTGCTATCCGTTCCCGTTGAGTCTGATCCGTCAGCACCAGTTCCCAACGTGATGCCAATAGCAGGGTTGATTTGCGAAGTGATGTTGAAGATCAGTTGGTCTGGGTTGTGGTATAGCTTGGCAGCCGGCTGCATGATTTGCATGCTCAGCGTGCTGACTAGCTCCGCAGGATAGGTCACGACGGCAAGCGTCGTTGTGTAGCCGTATTGTGCTTCCGTTGAGAGCGGCTGGAGCCTCCGCATCTGGATAAGTGACGCATTGGTAATGTCGCCTCCGAAGATCAGTGCCTGAGGAATCCCGGAAAGCAACTGAGCAGCGGACCTTGGATGGCTGGCCACAAATGGATAGTTCAGTGGGAACTTGAAGCCAAGCTGGATCTCAATAGTGCCTTCGGGTATAGGCTCAGTTCCCGTGTTAGGTGTAATAGCTTTTGGCAGGTTGCTTGCCAGCGCAGTGGCGGATGAAGCAGTATCTCCATCAGTCGGGGCAGTAGGAGTCGACGGTGCAACAATGATTGTTGTAGGGAGATATGGGGCCGAGTCGGTGATGGTAGCGGTTGGGAGCAAACTACTGCCAAAAGTCTCGGAAACGGTTGTGATAAAGGGCACAACTGCCGAGGACGTAGTCGTCGTCGGGGTCTCCGTGGGCGTGGTCTCCGACGAGGTCATTGAAACAATCGTCTCTGATTCCGTCCTTGAAGCTGTGATGTTGGCAGGGAGAGTCACAGTGGTCGGCAACCTTGTCGCTGACACATTAGAGCCCGTGGCCGAACCGTTCACAGGAACAGCCGTCAAGGACGGGACCAAAGTGCTGAGCGCAGTTCGAGTGGCGCTGCTGCCATTGGCGCCTGTGAGCTGGTCCGTGGCGGTCGTGTTGGCGGGGATTGGCAGCTCTGTGCTCGCCGCGCTACCACTACCAATGAATGAAGTACTGTTTGCACTCACAACAGCACTGGCCGAAGGCGTAGAGATACCTATTGTGATACCAGTTCCCGGCCCAGTAGCGGAGGGGTTGATGGTCTGGATAGAAGAACGCAAGGAAGAAGTAACAATGCCAGTTCCGGGGCCAGTCGCTGAAGGATTGATGGTCTGTACAGAAGACGAGCCCGACGTAGCCGATGCAGCACTGCCGGTTCCTGGGCCAGTGGCAGATGCATCAATGGTAGATGCGGAGGACGCGACACCTGTGCCCGATCCTGTAGCGGAAGAGATGATAGTCGCAGTCGACGATTGAGAAGTCAAAAAGCCAGCGCCAGTGCCAGAGTAAGTTGCCGAACCTGTGGATGATGCACTCTCCGAGTTTGTAGCGTTGGTCGACGGCCCCACCACAATACCGCTGGAAATCTGAGACACCAGACTGCTCAGGGCCGAGCTAAGAGGACGACCGGTCGAAGTGGGTGTGACAGCCCCGGTGGGCGTCACAATTCCGGTGGGTGCGATCACGATGCCCGAGCCCGAGCCCGAGTTTGAGCTAGAAGGCGAAGAGCTCGCGGTAGCAGAAACGGTGTTGCTGATCGCTCCGGTCGCCGTCAAGGTCGAATTGGCGGACTCGGTGCCTGAGGTTGGCACTCCATTGTCGCCAGTTTGCGTGCTGCTGGCCACTGCTGAAGCCTGACTCCCGGTTGAAGTAGCAGAGCCTTTCGTGTTGGCGGGCTCGCTTACTGTCTCCGTCGAGCTGGCATCTGTCGTGGAGGTGGCAGAACCGATCGAGGAACCGGCCGTGGCAGAAGCGGTCGAGGACTCCACAATGGCAGTACCGATCGAGGAACCGACAATAGTAGAAACGGTCTTTGAGCCGGCCGTGACAGATCCAGCCGTACCTGAAGCGGTTGAGGATTCCACAATGGCAGTACCGATCGAGGAACCAACAATAGTAGAAACGGTCTTTGAGCCGGCCGTTACAGATCCAGCCGTGCCAGAAACGGTGAGGGATTCGGAGGTCGAGAATCCGGCGGTAGCAGATCCGGCGGTGGTAGGAACGGTTGAAGATTCGCCGGTAGTAGACCCGGTCGAGGTTTCGGTCGTGCCACTGGCGCTAAGAGATTCGGTGGTGGTAGATCCAGTCGAGGATTCGGCAATGATAGAAGCGGTCGTTGTTCCGGCCGTGCCAGACCCGGCCGTGCCAGATCCGGCCGTAGCAGAAGTGGTCAAGGTTTCGGAGGCCGAAGATCCGGCCGTGCCAGACCCGGCCGTGGTAGATTCGGCGGTGACAGAAGCGGATGATGACTCGGCGACGGTAGATTCGGCAGAGGATTCAGGAATAGTGGAAGCGATTGTTGAACCGGCGGTGCCACTGGCGCTCAGAGATCCGGTGACGGTAGGTTCGGCAGAGGATTCGGGAATGGTGGAAGCGATCGTTGAACCGGCGGTGCCACTGGCGCTTAGGGATTCGGTGGTGGTAGATCCAGCCGAGGATTGGGCGGTAGCGGACGTGGTCGAGGCTCCGGCCGTTTCAGAACCAATTGATGATCCGGCCGTCCCAGAAACGTCCTGGCTCGTTGACTGCCCATTCGAAGTTGGGATCAGGCCCGTTGGGCTAGGGGTCGTTACAATTGCTGTCTTTGGGATAGAGATAACATCAGTGTCCTTGCTGACTGAGTTCGTGGGCGTGTCAGTAGGAATCGAGGTCGTATCAGCGGGGCTCGTGGTCGCATCGGCGGAGCCTGTAGTCGTACCAGAGGCGGACACGGTCGGTTCGGTCGAGCTTTCGATCGTAGTAGTACCATCGGAGGTTACGGACGTCGTGCCCGAGGAACTTGCGCTGATCGCTGATGCTTCGGATGAAACGAGCGAGCTGATATCTGTCCCACTCGCCGTAGCCGACGAAACTATAGTAGTTGAGTCGGACGAAGTGGTGCCAATTGCGATAGGAGCCGTGACGAGCTCGGTCGTATTCGAGCCCACTGTACTGGTATCGGCGCTGGTGGTGGGGACAGGGAAAACGCTAGGCGTTATCACTGCCGTTGCACTAGAGCTCTCGGATTCAGGGTCGAGGCTGATCGTAGACGATATCGAGCTGTCAGGCGAGGGCGGCGCCGAGTGCGTCAGGCTTGCCAACCAATCTGTCAATGAGTGGCTGTCGCTCGATGACGAATCCGGTGTAATGCTTTGGGTGGTCGTTGAAGGCACGACTGGCAAGACAAAACTTGTGACAGTCGCATTGGAATACGATCTTTTGACCTCACGAGGAAAGTATATCTTCCGCTTAGCCACTGGTTCTGCGCTGGCCAGCGTCGAGGCAGCCACCAGCGCAGCAACCAAAAGCGACTTGGTCTGCATCCTCCTATTTTACCAGCGCGTCATCCGGATTGGTCGTCGAGGAATAATTCTGCTAGTATCAAATGCAAGAGATTGGAAAGATGCTAGCTAGGCAGATAATCTTGACAACTGTCAGCGCTCAATGAGCCGACGGTCGATGATGATGTGCAACTCACTGTCAGAAATGAGAAGATAACGAGTGTACTTGACAATAATGTCAAAGAGAGTGATCTATATAGATGAAGACAGTCAGTGTTTTGTGAACGTTGGAAAACCCCATAGTCCACGAAAGTCGTGCGTATGAACTGTTCCTCGGTGGCTGTTGGGACAGGGACAACGAAATGACCAAGCCTTCAGCTCCACCTCAGCTGTAATCTGTACATATGCGAGGGAGGGAAAAAAAAGGAGACCATCAAGACTGACAGTTTGTTGTGCCGCACCGGAAGCAACAGGATTGTTTATAGGGTGAAAAATGAGTGACTTGACGAGGGACTCGTCAGAATTGGTACAGGAATCACAACAAGGTGTCCGTGGTAGTTTGGAGCGAGGTCGAAAGAAAGGTCGAAATTCATGCCAGGGCGGACATTGGCAGTGCAATTTCGGGAAAAGGGGGCCGTGGATTTGCCTTGGCTGGGGCGGGGGTCAGTCCCGGTGGAGATCGTCACGGGAGCGCAGGACGGCGCCTCTATCGATTGGCCTCGAATGTGTCGTGGGGGAAGAGGGTCGTTGAAGAAGGACGACGTCGCCGAAAGGATATGATTGTCGCTTTTCAAAGGAGAAGTCGGTTCGGCGGAGAGGAGTAAAAGGGAAAAGAGAGGGGAGGAAAAGTAACGGTGGTGACAGGAGATTGATGAATGTCAGGTCAATTCAAGCCAGAGTCGCAGGATGGGGAACAGGACAGGACAGGCACACGGACATGCAACACGCGCAGGGAATGAGGATCTTGGACAGGGAGACGAGGAGGAATGAGATGGGCAACGTCAAGCAGAAGAAGAGGAGCCCTGGACGGGGCAGGGATGAAGAGTGATTGGAGGAATGCGGAAACGGAAGGCGAGAAACAATGGTCGACCAAGGGGGGGCTTGGACTTTCTGCCAATGTACAAATGTACTGGTAATATGGCAAACCCCTGTCTGTGTATCATCGAGGAGGGGACATTATCCAAGGTACATCTGTGCCATCCCGGCGACGGCAAAATTGTGCTGACAGTCCAAGTAGATCAGATATGATCTAGACGGCTCTCCGTCCGGCGAAGGTGTGAACCATAGGTTGCAATGCAGGTCGGCGATGCATCCCAAGACATGACAAGAGGAGAAGGACGAAGCCATGATTACGACGGCAGCAGCAACACTATGGCTACCATACCATCTGCGCGCACACAACACGGCTGTGCCGGACCGTCATCTGTGAGTCTTTCTCGCGGCACATTATGCGTGTTGTGCGTGCTCGACGAGGCTTTGAGCGATTGATGGTGCCACACTCTTTCACCCCATCCATCCATCTTTGTTGGGCATGCGTTCCAAAGTTAGCAGAGATTAAATCCTCCCGGGCGTCCTTGAGAGAGGGAGGCGTAGGCCCTTTTTCTTTGTTGGTCGATGGGGGCCGGAGCCAGAGACGAAGGAACAGGTTATTGCTCCTAGCCTTGGTGAGCCGTTCAGCTTGGGATTCTCTCTGCAGGGCTTTCACTTTTGGATGTTGTAGTCTTGATGGAAAAATAGACACTTCGCCGCAGCCACGCAGACACGATGGGAGACAACGAGATTGCGCCCTCTCACCCTCACCGACTAACGTTGGTCGATTGTCGGGTTGATGAGTATGATGTTGACTCTAGACTTTGGTTGATGATGGTCAAAGACCCAAAGAAAAGCCCCACAACTGGCGCGCCCAGGTGCCGTGCTTGCGTGGGGACCGTTATTGTTCGTTCTCGACGCACCGTTTCCAAAAGACGCAGCGACGAACTGTCAGACTGTCAAGACTCAGATCGTACCTGACAGTGGGCCGTGGCGGCGCAGTTCAGAACCAGAAATAAAAGGGCCCCGGCGCATGATGGCCACACTTGCCTACGATCTCGCTTGGGTGGTCAAATGGGTCCTTTCCCACTGTCCCCATTGTCCTGGCCGCCTGCCAGCCCGCACCACACGCCACAAACGCCATGACCACGCCCGTTTCCTAGGCTGCTAGCTTGTCTTTTCTGCTGGTTCGCAAGCGCGCCAAGGGCGCTGCCGTTATTAGGTACCGTCAAAGAGCCCGTGCCCCAAGAGCCTGGACCCTGTCTCTCGCTCTTACCCCATTTTGTGCACGGCGACCAGGGTCCGTTTTTAGTTCCGCTGATCATTGAGTGGTCAGATCAGCCGGTCTGATCTCCGTTCTTGCAGGGGGTTTAAAATTAATGTTGCCGCCCTGCATGGCTTGGTCCGAGTTCCCCAAAGTGGAAAGCATGTTTCTGGTACTCACAGCCAAGCCTCATTTATGTCATGTTGACAAGTATTGAAGACTTATTACGCGGACGGGAGGACCTCAAACAGAGCGGAGGAACTTGCGGTGGGGGCCACGAGGACCAGGATCCCAAGTGCCCCCGGCTGCACCCCCCCCTTCCTGCCTGGCTAAAAGAGGAAGAGGAACAATGGGGCTTTGTTAAGCCACCACGCAGGCTTGCGGCACAATACGCTAACAAAAGCCCAGTAAAGCGAAAAAGCAATGTATCCCTACGTCCCCAGCACCTTTTTTTTTGTCCAACTCCCCGTGATGCTGCAATGCACAGGTGCCAGCAGGGCCCCAGGTGCATGCAGGATCACAAGTGACTGCTCGATATGGATGTGATGATGACGGGGAAGAAGACGTTCAGCCGTTGAGAGTCCCACAAAGAAACCTCATCACGCCCGAATGAAGACAATAGCCAAAACCCAAGTCGTTCTAGCGCTGACAGGATCAGGAACCAACGTTCAATATTTCCATATATTCCCTGCACCATGAGATTGGACACGAAGGAATCAATGAAAATGGCTCACTCAACAACGCAACGGGTGTTAACTGCCAACAGCCAGAGTCGGGAGCGCGTAAAATCCGTAAGTTTGGATCCGCACTCCGGCACCCCGGATACAACTCCAGGCGCCTCCGTTGCCTAAGGCTGAAGGCGAATAACTCACAGGAGAGGACCCCGTCATGAGCTCATAAGTGGAGGTCTGCCATGCACTTTACACAATTGAAGACCTTGAAAACTCGTGGGGTTCACTGATTGTCGGTATACACTAGAGGTACCAATTAATTGATCCGCATGTCAAGTGTGAAAACATGGCAGAGTTCGTAAACTTTAAAAAGAAAATCATGCCATCGGCCAACCGTCAAGGCCCGCAAGTGGGAAACGAAAGGCTACTTAGTACCCTTGACCCGGGAAGGTTCGCGAACCTGCATTAACCGGAGTGATCGGGTCCAGCCTGCAAAAGTTTGAACCGAGGGCAATATCCGTGCCTCACAGGGACAGTTCGCCCTAGCTGCCTGCCTAGCGAACGCTACCCTCCCTCTCCGTAGGCATGCTGCCGGTGATGTTGCCATATGATGGTCGCCCAAGGCCGCAGTGCACGCAGGGAGACAGATTTCGCCCTCGCGTCGTCCAAGTGTCACCCGAAACATCAAACTAATGCTTCACCATTTTGCCGAGGGGCGGTGGCCCTGAGGCCCTGATAAAACTAGTTTATCCGTTTTCTGGTGAGGAAACACGAGCTAGAAGTAAACAGCCTCGTCATAAGTCTCCTAGTGGCTGGCTGTCCCTTCAAGTCCGGCTGGAAGCATGGGGGAAAACCAGGAGGTACCTCTGGGTCTGGAGAGCAGAATGCAATTTTGCCCTTCTATTGAGCTCTGGCCTCGATTCCCATTGCAAATGGCATTGCCAGAGATATCGGCACCGTGGTAGCTTTCCGCGGAACAGGGTCAATGGCTGTCTGTTACACTAATAGCTTCAAATAGCTTCGGGGATGCGGAAAACCATGACATTTGACTTCTAGGTATATGACAAAACCTGACATGAGATGAATCATAAGGGATGGCAAAGAATGTCGTATTCTACCACGCTTAAGCCTTCCAGAACGAGTTGCTACCATTGTTCTGTGCGTGGGGGAATCTTCTCACGAAGTTTGTGCTGGAGGCATGGAATGAAGGGGGCGGGGCTTCGGCGTGGCAGTGCTGGCGGGATCGCGTCACCTTATGTTCAGGGCGTTATGGCCCAAATGTCTAGAGACTCCCTTCGCGTTCCTTGTCTTGGTGTTGAGATCTGTTTCATTCAATCCTTTGCAGGAAAGAATTATCATATACCCAAGAAGCATCCTGGTATCGTCGACCCAAAAGTCTGGAATGCGAGTCACATATGACGATGATGTTGCAGATTTACCTTACTTGCCCTGAAACATCGACTTCTGGGAATGCCTTCAGCCTCCACCTTGTTTGATCTCGACGATTCGGGCCTAGTACGGATACCAAACGGCAACCCCTGGAACCCACATTGTCGCAGACTCTCCCCGAGTAGCCAGAGTGCAGTCGGCAACGGGGGCGTTTTGATGGACAGCGGCTTCATTCATCCGATGTCAGTTTTGGAATGAGAAGGTCAAGGAGGCCTCTGCCGCTAGAACCTCTATTCAGCTCACCGTGATTGAAACATCTACATCGCATTCCCCAAAGGAAGGGCGGTGTCGCGAACTGGACCTAGGTCGCTATGAAAGAAGGGGGCCAAGTGGTTGCTGGAGCTTCACAACGACCTTATCCTCCACATGCGCCCCAAGGCGAATCCATACCGCGCATCACGGGCGTCACGGCAGTTCCGCTTGACCCGGAGGAAGTATGGAATGGCCACCGGGCCCGCGGTCCTGTGGCACTGCCAAGCTGGCGTCTCTCGAAGGTCGTTTCGAACGACGCCCGGCCCGGACATGGCCGAGTTTCAACGGCCTGAACGGACCTAGGATGAGTCTGCGTATCAGTCCGGGGAAACCATGGAGGCCGAAACTGGGCGTTGACTGCAACCATGATACATGCTTGAACGCAGGTACCGCAGAGTTGGTCTGCCTAGGTGGAAGCTCATCCTGTCTTGACGCAAGTGTATGTGGAGAAGAAGGCTGAGATGGCCGACATCTCAGCCTTATTGCCTTCTTTCCTCTCTTCCTGTTAAGGTTTGTTTGCGCGAGCTGAGCTCCTTGGGAATCCCAAGATGCTCGCAAAGGGAGTCTTTGGGACAAGACCGAGGCTCGAAAAAGAATCGGCGTGAAGGTGGGTGTGAGACAGTTGTGCTTTTGCGAAGCCATAACTGCGCGTCATTCACAACCCCTCGAGGCGGCCCGGCTCTGAGCTTTTGCAGTTCGGCACCTCCCAATCTGGACGAGGTTCTAGAAGCTCTGGGTGAGACAAATCATTGCCGTCTCGGCCGAGACTTGTTTGCTTGTCTGGGGTGGCTGGCGTAATATTAACGATCCAAGACAGGTCTATACACCTTTTGGGCAGGCTGCAGGCGTGGTGCGACCCATCATCTTAAATGCTCGACCGCCTGATCGAGGGTGCTGCGGCATGGAGAGGCTGTTGTTGTGTTCTGCGATGGTAATGCCTTGTTTTTCTCCCGAAGTGGTTGTAGTGGCGTCAGGATGCTGTGGTTCTGAAGTCAAGCGAGAGTCACTAGGTTGCCTCCTCGAATATACTTGACAGCCCGCCTCGGTGACCATATTCCGACTGACTGCTTGGTGGCCGCTTTGAGGATCCCCAGATCCAGTCACAACACCTATCGCTCCACAGCACGTGTACGGGAGACACGTACGCAGCTCGCCTATCTGAGTTCCCAACATCGACAAAGATCAGGCTGCACTGCATCTCGATGCCAGAGGCAGGGGCAACGACTTGGAGCAGGCAAAACACCGCGGAACTCGCAACTGATTTGCCGGCCCTTCTTCTTGAGCACAGCAGGTGGGAACGGGGAAAAGGGGGGGGGGGCTTTTCTCAGGGCTCCTCCGTTCGTGCGCAATTTATCGAAGGAGCACCATTTGGAAGCAACCACGTGGATTGACGATCTGTGAAATCTGGGATCTGAGGCTACTTGCGTCAATTGGTCTCAGATTTGAGAAAGATCCGATGGCCGGTGCGTACCGAGTGAAGCCGGCCGCACCCCTCGCAAGCAAGGACCCGTCTTGTGTCCCGCTGTCTGGATGGAAAGCTTGTTGGACGAGGAGGGAGCTCGATCCGGGAGGGCTTTGCAGGACTTGGTTGGAAGCTAGCAAAAATGACAGGTCATGGAGGATCGGACTTTCGAAACAACTTGAACCTGGCCTCGAAGACAAGAAATCTCGGCCTCGGGAACTGGCTCGACGAGGAGATGAGGTCTTTCCTTCACGTATCGAGTATCTTCACTTAGAGAACCAGATAGGAAGCTCTGCAGACACAAGCCGCAGGAGGGCGTACATACTTCCCGGTGCTAAGCAAATCGAGGCAATCCTGTGTCCATGTCCAAGTATTGTGTCGACTGGAGAGCAAAGATCTGCGATGCCGTCAGTCATCTTCACTTGGGGCAGCCGGGAAGAAGGGGGGCTATGGTCACCGCTGCCAAGTGCAACTGTTGGAACGCATGATAGGTCTGCTAAGTTGTGGTGTCTCGATGTGCAATGACGACAGCCAGGCCAATTGTTGGATGCGCTCTCATCTGTCCAGGTCATCACCTGCCATTGAGCTTGAGGGAGGACGGACGAACACCGAGGCCATACACTACCGTACGGCCCTCCACGAAATGTGAATAGGTTTAGGTATGCATTGAGCGTGGGCGATCCATGGCTTTCAGCCTGCAACATTAGGATAGAGATGCCTCTCGATCTGCCGCATGAGATGTAGTGTGAAGAACAAGGTGGCAGGGATCGAGACAATAGTTTTGACGCAAGATGAATCAAGTAAACGCTTCATTTGCTTTTCCCTGCGGATAGAGTCTGGACCGGAGATAATGGTTCAACGCCCTATATCGCGAGCCAAGAACAGAACAGAAGCAAGCCAAAATGGTTTCGTGGCTCTGCAAGGTTTGTTTGCTTTTCCCTCTTTTCAGCACCTCCACTGTTCACTGTTGTCGTCGCATCTGGACGGAGCATACTATCACCTTAGTGCCGGGCTCTGGTATAGTGACGTGACAGCACATATGTATGTACGTATGTATGTATGTATGTGTGGGATCGCTAGAGTAGAAAGCACGCAAGCGACACTAAGGTTGCTGGGGGATCGTATCTCAAGCTGGAAGACGAAAGAGATGATATGCTAGCCCGGGGTTGTCCTTGGAAACCTGTACAAAGGGTGCAAGTTGCCGCCACACTGGCGAGAGGCTTAGAGTTATGGTGTGCACCTGCATCAGACAACACGGTCGACGACGGATCATCTGACCATGGAAAAGCCGGAGTGCACGGTGTGTGCTGAGTGAAGCATGTATGTATTATCACATCTCTTCGCCGATCGGCTTAAAGAGACACTTAACTTGACGATCGGGATGCGGTTCGAATCACATCTCATGTGCGCCTGCTTGTACTATGCAGTACTACCATATCAGGTAGCATGCTATCTACTAATGCACCCCCCATTTGATACCGTGGAAAGGGCACCTCAGCTCAAGGTTGCGCCAGTGACGATCCGGCTCACCGTCCTTCAGGTCGGAAGAAGAGGGGCAGATACGTGGAGAGGGGGGTTAGGCCTGGGAGGAGAGCAGGGAGGACTAGCAGGGAGGGCATGAAGGCGCCACGATCGAATTGCCCCGGCTGAACCCCGCTCTAAGATCTGCCAGACTGCCAGACCAGGTGGGTCATTATTATCTCTGTGCTATGTATAGCTTGAGACTACTATATTCCCTACTATATGGACAGAAGCCCCAAGGTTGTCGGCATCTTGCATCTGTTGGTGATCTTGCTCTACTATGTATGCAGCTGTCATATTAAAGGAAGCCTTAGAAGGCAAGGTTGCCAGAAGACCGGGACCTGACGGTTCTGGTGAGAGCTTGCGAGCACGATGGAAGCGGTTGGACAGGACAGTCATGTTAGATGGAGATCAAGATGCTTCTTCTTGCAGGGACCCCATCCGCTGCCAGTCTCCTTCCTGTCTGAGAGGCGACCTGTGCATGCTACGGTGGCAGAGGCCGAGTAGACATACCTGAATATGCATTCGAATACATGATCGCCGTCGCTTTGGGCCACCCGTTGAGGGACCAGCAAACATGTTTACGAGTACCAGTACCTCGGGAGAGATGAGGTACTTCCACTTTCTGCAGGTCCAGGTGGCAGACAGAAGTATCTGCAGGTCATAAGTCATCCATAGATCGAGGCTCAAATTTACCGATTCAATCCCTCCTCACTGGTTTCACTGGGCCTTCAACGGACGGTATTGGTATGCACGTAGCTAATGTACTTCCATTCGCATCATCTTCCAAAGTTGGGTTGAACTTGCTCAGACCCCATACCACTTACTCCAGCTGGTCTTGCCGTGTCTACGTGCCTGTGTGTGTGTGTGTGCTTGATTCACTGGTAGTAGTGGTCCTACTATTTAGGGGGGGGGGACCCATCAATATAAAACCCCTCCATACTCGACCCACAAACCCGACTTTTTACAAGCTTGGGCTTTCCAAATCCAAAACTCTTCCTTTGCGATCGGACGGCGTCTTATCCCGCTTGCTTATTCATAACAAAACCTCGACCCCTTTTTATCGACGTCATCATAACCCTCAAACGAGGTCAGTATAAAGCCAAGTCCTTCCCCACTACCCGTGGACGTCACGATCTCAACAAGTTCATCTCGCTCATCCAACCTTTAGAAATACAATCAAAATGGGTGTCAACGTTCAGCATCACGAGGAGGGCACTGGTGCCCAGCCCCAGCCCGGCCAGACCGTCACCATCGAGTACACTGGTTTCCTCAAGGATACCTCCAAGCCCGACAGCAAGGGCAAGCAGTAAGGCAATATCCCTCCGGAGATCCGGCTCTTCAACCCCGGCGAAATCAGTTGGTACTGACAGTCTCTACCCAAGGTTCGACAGCTCCGTTGGTCGCGGTGACTTTGTCACCAAGATTGGTGTCGGCCAGGTCATCAAGGGTAATTCATCACCTCAGGAACATGTATCAGAAGAATTATGCGCTGACGCCTTTCTAGGTTGGGATGAGGGTGTCACTCAGATGAAGGTTGGCGGCAAGGCCACTCTCGACATCACCAGGTAAGACCCCTAGCTACATGATTGCCCAACAGGGCCGTAAGGACCAGGCAAGCTAACGTTAATGCTATAGTGACTACGGCTACGGTGCACGGTGAGAAACTGTCCTATTCGATCCAAGCTCAGACAACGTATGAGCCATCCCTGATTCTGGGCATAATGCTGATGTCTCTTCTAGTGGTTTCCCCGGACACATTCCCCCTGGAGCTTCGCTCATCTTGTAAGTTTTGCCCACTCTGACTCTGAAGTGAGAACCTAGTGGGGCTAACACCATGCCACAGCGACGTTCACCTGAAGGCTGTGAACTAAGCTTGGAAAAGCAGCAGCACCGCAAACGGATGGAGGGTTCATATGATGGGAATTACGACAACATCCGATGGCTTAGAGACTCGCTTAATCCCTAGATTGTAGGGAAAGGAATGAAGTTCTCGCTGAATTTGTCTCGTCTTGTTCCGTACCGCTGCGATGACTACAAGTGACCCATGCAAACTGCCAAACCTTCTTTGAGACTCTGGGGCTGTGCTCCAATGGTCGCATTGCCAGCGTAGATAAACGATAATATGATGGACTTAAATAGGGCGGGCAGAAACACCAACTACGTCGGAATTCGAAACAAACCAATGCCATAGCCTGAGTGGCCTACTCTCATTTTCAAAATCCCTGCCGCAGCCCGCAGCCGCACGAAGAGCAACAAAACTACCTATCTATGAACAGTGAAGGGGTAGATATAATTGAGAGACACGGTTCTTTTTTGTTTGTCTGAAAACTGAGCTTTGTGGAAATGATCTTGCCTTGCTAGCCTGCGTAGCTACATGTAGGAGCCGCCGACGTGGTGGGGATCTATTAAGTGTTGATATCAGGTGATTTTGGGGGTGTTTCTCGAAGCGGCAGCCGGCATGATCTTGCCAGACGACCAAACGGCTAGCCGCCTGGGGGACAACTGAGATCGCGAAACCTCTCGCATATCTCGTCTCGCCCCGGACCGTTCCACATTCAGGAACACATCGCTCGGGATTTGCTCGCTTCGCCAAGCTAGGGTCGGCAGTGAGGTGGACTGTACTCTTTCACACCCCCTCCTCACCCCCAGCGAGGGACACGTCCAGGGTCCGCGGATTGCTCTGTATCCTCGGTACCGCATCGCCCGGAAGGGAAATTTGGACTGGGAGTATCCCGCTGGACTTGGAATAAGCGACCTTGAGGGACGGGTTACTGTTCCATCGACTGCTCTTCGTGGAACGTGACAGAACGTGATGGATCGGTTACTTGAGTTCTCCTGAGCTACAAGTGAGTCATGGCTGCTGCCCCTCAGGCTGCTGCCTGTCTATTTAGGATGGGTGACAAACTACCTAGGTATGCAGGTAATGGTAGTCCTCGTGTGTTTGCACCTGAGACCACAGGGCTTAGGCACAAAGATGAGACCTGCCCAGCTGCCATATATGTAGACAGATGCAGTAGCCTGAGTACATACCTAGGTAGTCTAAGTATGTCTGATGCGTTGGCTGTGCAGGTCAAAGATACCCAGATCTCAGTGTGATGGTCTTGAATTATTCTATGGATATCTAATGAAATACATGTTATGGATTTGGCCTTGCTGAAGACCGGCCAGTGCCAGGGCGTTGGCATTCTGAGCTTCAATTCTTTTGTCAGTTGTTGTGAGAAGTTCGATATTTGATGGTGTCTGTCACATGCTGTTTCGGGGGACCATGCTGTTTGCTCCATTCACACAACCAAAACTCTGCTTCATAAAGCCCTAGGCATCCATACAAGCCGGAAAGAAAAAAGTTGACAAATGTATGTCCCCTCTCCTCGAAAAGATTCTTGTGGTTCACTTGCCTGAGTGCCTAGGTGACTGTCAAACAAGACGCTGTGAACGGCTGACTGATGATGAGACGGAGCTGCGAAATGCGGCCAAGCTCCAAATGACCGTTGACGTTTAGCTCTCCACTATAGCCGCGTTATAAATCACAGGGTACCAAGCAGTAGATAAGTCACCGGTTTCGACCCCTAGGTCTAACGTCTTGTTCATGCGTAAACCAGCTCTTTTAAATCCAGAAGTAAAAGACGTAGACCTTGAAATACATGATCATCCAGCGATTTCCTTGATACGAGCTTTTGTTGCGAGGCAAAGTCAACACGCATGAACTGAACCTTAACGGCGCCTTGTTACCGTTGCCCCGCCACTTCTACCTAATTAGTAACATCCAAGCTGTTACCGTGTTTCTAGTGGGGTTGAAGTTGCCTCATACACTGACTGGAACACCACTGCGCCTTCCACCTTACAACTACCGCCTTAGCAGTGACAACCCATCATCATCATCATAACCCATTACACGCTACGCAAACACACCTCTCTCTACCCGCCCTCGATCCTCTCCGCAAAGCAAGATAGTGTCTTACGCTTATTGTGACGAGTCCGGCAAACTGGGGAAGCGCAAACTTTCCGCCGACGGGGACTCGCTGCCTCTACAGAACAAAAAGACGATGGCTGTAAGTACCCAAGCTGTCCGTTCCCAGCCTTGCTGCCCTTGGCTCTGCCTCGCGGTCCCACGCCGACGCCAGAGTACCCGGAGCTTCATAGCTTCCGCGCTACTACTCCCCGTCGTTTCCTGAAGTAGCCTTGCTGATAAGACCCTCGTGTTCTCAGGACCGAAAGCTCCCCGAGGTCGACCTGGTCACCCGGATGCAAGTCGACGAGTCCGTGGTTGGCAACAATGAAATCGACGAATCTCTGTACAGCCGACAGCTCTATGTGCTGGGCCACGAGGCCATGAAGCGCATGGGCGCTTCAAACGTCCTCATCGTCGGACTCAAGGGCCTTGGTGTCGAGATCGCCAAGAACGTGGCCCTGGCTGGCGTCAAGAGCCTTACACTCCACGATCCTGCTCCTGTGGCCATCGCAGACCTCTCCTCCCAGTTCTTCCTGCGCCCTGGTGACGTCGGCAAGCCTCGGGACCTGGTCACTGCGCCTCGAGTTGCGGAGCTGAACGCATACACTCCTGTCAGCGTGCACGAGTCTTCCGGGTATGTGCCTCCTTCTTCCGTGCTGCTAAATATAATTAAATATAATTCAGAAAGCGATTTCTAACATTTGCGGTACTTTAGCCTTACCACGGACCTCCCCCAGCTCGACAAATACCAGGTCGTTGTCCTCACGGGTGCGCCTTTGAAGGATCAGCTCGCGATCGGCGACTACTGTCACTCAAAGGGCATTTCCTTCATCACTGCCGACACATTTGGTCTGTTCGGTAACATTTTCTGCGACTTCGGCGAGAAGTTTACGGTTATCGACGCGACCGGCGAGAACCCCCAGAGTGGAATTGTTGCTGGAATCGACGATGAAGGAGTTGTGTCCGCTCTGGACGAGACTCGACATGGCCTGGAAGATGGAGACTATGTGACATTCACTGAAGTTGAGGGCATGGAGGGCCTAAACGGTTGCGAGCCACGGAAAGTTATCGTGAAGGGCCCCTACACCTTTTCGATTGGCGATGTGTCTGGTCTGGGTCAGTATAAGAGGGGAGGCTTGTTCCAACAGGTCAAGATGCCCAAGATCATGGACTTCAAGAGCATCACGACTGCGCTGACAGAGCCTGAATTTGTCATCTCTGATTTCGCAAAGTTTGATCGCCCTGAACAGCTGCACATCGGTTTCCAGGCCTTGCATGCCTTTGAGGAGACACATGGCCGTCTGCCAAAGCCCATGAGCGACGCAGATGCTGCTGTAGTCGTCGCGTCTGCTCAAGCATTTGCTAAGGCTAATGGTATTGAGGTTGACCTCGACGAGAAGCTGTTGACCGAACTGAGCTACCAGGCGAGGGGAGACCTGAACCCCATGGCCGCTTACTTTGGTGGACTGGCAGCTCAGGAGGTCCTCAAGGCAGTCTCGGGTAAGTTCCAACCAGTCAAGCAGTGGATGTACTTTGACTCCTTGGAGTCCCTGCCCGAAAGCTCCAAGAGGACCGAAGAGCTGTGTGCCCCTGTCGGCAGTCGGTACGATGGCCAAATCGCAGTCTTTGGTCAGGAGTACCAGGAGAAGATCTCAAACATTAAGCAGTTCCTGGTTGGCGCTGGTGCCATCGGCTGCGAAATGCTGAAGAACTGGGCCATGATCGGTCTTGGCACCGGCCCAAAGGGCCAGATCACTATTACTGATATGGACTCGATTGAGAAGAGCAACCTGAACCGACAGTTCTTGTTCCGACCCAAGGATGTGGGAGGAATGAAGAGCGACTGTGCGGCCAAGGCCGTCCAGCTCATGAACCCTGATTTGGAGGGACACATTGTCTGCCTCAAGGATCGCGTTAGTCCCGATACCGAAGAGATCTTCAATGAGGACTTCTGGGCCGAGCTCGACGGTGTGACCAACGCTCTGGACAACGTGGAGGCGAGAACTTACGTTGACCGGCGCTGCGTCTTTTTCGGGAAGCCTCTTCTTGAGAGCGGCACACTGGGAACCAAGGGAAACACACAGGTTGTTCTGCCTGGCATCACAGAGTCATACTCCTCGTCAGTTGATCCACCTGAGCAGTCCTTCCCGATGTGCACCCTCCGAAGCTTCCCCAACAAGATCGAGCACACGATCGCCTGGGCCCGGGAGCTTTTCGAGACCAACTTTGTCAAGCCGGCTGAGACAGCAAACCTGTACCTGACACAGCCTAACTACCTCAAGAACACGCTGGCGCAGGGAGGTGACCAAAAGACGACACTGACAATGCTCCGTGACTACTTGAAGAACGAGCGCCCGCTGACCTTCGAGGACTGCGTGAGCTGGGCTCGGATGCTCTTCGAGAGGCAGTACAACAACGCCATTCAACAGCTGCTCTACAACTTCCCCAAGGACTCCACATCTTCCAGCGGACAACCGTTCTGGTCTGGTCCCAAGCGAGCTCCGGATCCGTTGAAGTTTGACATCAACGACCCTACCCACTACCAGTTCCTTGTTGCGGCGACGAACCTGCATGCCTTCAACTATAACATTAACGTAAGGGACAAGGATCGCGCCACGTACGAGGCTGCGTTGGAGTCAATGATCGTTCCTGACTTCTCTCCCAACCCTGGTGTCAAGATCCAGGCGGATGAGAAGGAACCCGTGAGTTACATCTACTGAGAACGCACATCAGAATGACAGCTGACACTTTGCAGGACCCCAATGCGCAAGCATCTAGTACCTTTGACGATGATGCAGAACTGGAGAAGATCACGGGCGAGATACCAGATCCCAAGTCACTGGCAGGCTTCAAGCTCACGCCGGTGGAGTTCGAAAAGGACGATGACACCAACTTCCACATCGACTTTATCACGGCGGCGAGCAACCTCCGTGCGAGCAACTACAAGATCGAGACGGCTGATCGTCACAAGACGAAGTTCATTGCCGGCAAGATCATCCCTGCCATTGCGACCACGACCGCCCTGGTGACCGGCCTGGTCATTCTGGAGCTGTACAAGATCGTCGATGGCAAGAAGAACCCGGAGCACTACAAAAACGGATTCGCCAACCTGGCCCTGCCGTTCTTCGGCTTCAGCGAGCCTATTGGAAGCCCCAAGGTTACCTGGAAGGGCCGCAACGGCGAGGAGTACACGATGGACAAGATCTGGGACAACTTCAAGTTCCAGAACGTCACGCTGAAGGAGATGCTGGATACTTTTGACAGCAAGGGGCTTGAGGTGTCCATGCTCAGCTCTGGCGTGAGCCTGCTCTACGCATCCTTCTTCCCTCCGGCCAAGCTAAAGGAGCGGATGTCGATGAAGCTCATTGACCTCTATGAGTTTGTGTCCAAGAAGAAGATCCCGTCGCACCAGAAGTACGTCATCTTCGAGGTGGTGGCGGAGGATGGAGACGGCGAGGATGTTGAGGTGCCCTACTCGATGGTAACCCGGGATTGAGCGGATGGACTAGTGAAGAGGGACAAGTTCGTGCCCTCAGGATGAACAGCATGCTGCTATGAAAGCACGACACGATAGACATGTTGACTCCTATTTGATTTTGCTTGCCCTGCTGAGAGTTTTAGGTAGAACAAGAATGGTCAGCAGCGAGAATTGACAGAAGCAAAGGATGTACTCCATAGGTTTTCTCCGGTGACCAAGAACTATCCAAATCAACTCCGCTACTTGTTTCTACGCGAGAGACATTGACAATCCTAGATTCGTTGTTCATGGCCCTTCTACTCTTCTTCGCAACGTCGACCACGGGAGAGGAGCATAACAGATTACTAAGCCCAAGCAAAGTCGCGAAAACGAACGGCATGTAGTTGTGGGCCCCAATTGTAAACGTCATGATTCATGATTAGATGAGCATTAGCAACACTTGGAGCCCACCCAACAACGGCTTTAGTGAATGGATATTAGTGAATCGGTCAGGAGTGTGTAAGCGTTGATTTGAGTAGATAGTAGTAAAGTGGGATAGTAGCTTGTTAATCGTGACCACAGTAACGTACCTAGGTATTTTATACTCAGTCTGCCGGTGTATATATATATCTATAACCCGACTAGCCTCATCCCTTCACCTCACCAAAAAAAACACAGTCAGCCCTGCTTTCGATCTCATGTCTGTTACCATTACATTAGGCCACAGATTGATCAACAAGGCAACTCGAAGCAACGTCCGTGGCTTGTGTCAACAGCGCCTCTTCAACAATTCTGCCAACCAGTCAAGCGGTGGTTCCGTTCTCTCGAACCAACGTCTACCAAGGCCCTCAGCGTCATCATCTCCACAGAGTTTCACACCCGTCATACAGACGAGAATGGTAAGTGCAGTGAGAAGCTTGCTGCGGGCTATCAGGTCCGCTTGGTTCATGACCACTTGTGAGGCGAGATGGTATTGTTTGACCCACGACTGTACCCATCTGCCCCAGTGGTGGAGGAGGAGTAAGGAGGGTGGCGGCCGACCGAGGTCACATGCGAAAGAGACCAAGTCGATGCTAACACGAAGCTGCATAGTCGAACACCGGGTTCAAAGTCACAGACTGGGTGAAGCCGGGCGACAAGAGCGGCGAGTTCAAGCGCCAGGTCAGCTCGTTCCGCGACTGGGTCTCTAAGGAGCCTGGTGCCAAGTTCCCCGTCGAGAAGGGGCGGTACCACCTCTATGTCAGCTATGCTTGTCCTTGGGTAGGTTTCATCACATTTTATTCCTCTCTTTCTCAGCGACTTTATTGCTACTTGATCAGAATTGCTAATACAATCTTCTGTACAGGCGAACCGGGTGCTCATCGCCAGGAAGATGAAGGGGCTGGAGGACTTCATCACCATGTCCTCTGTGCACTGGCACCTCGGAGAGAAGGGTAGGCAGATTCTCCTAAGGTACAAAATATAGCTTAAACCGAAGTGCTGACGATTTCTCTTCGCAGGCTGGCGATTTGCCACCCTAGAGGACAAGGATGCCGAGGGCGAGAATGTCATCCCGGACCCTGTCCACGAGGACTTCACGCACCTGCGCCAGATCTATTTCGAGTCCGACCCCGACTACTCGGGGCGCTTCACTGTCCCCGTCTTGTATGACAAGCAGCAGAAGCGTATCGTGAACAATGAGAGCAGCGAGATCTTGCGGATGTTCGGCACAGCGGTGAGTCTGGCCTTGCCCCTTTCCAAAGCAGCCATCCATTTAGTCTTTGAACAGGCTCTCTGACCTCCGTTCCCAGTTCGATGAATCTCTCGATGAGAAGTACCGCAGTGTCGTGCTCTACCCGTCATCTCTGGCCTCGCAGATTGATGCGGCCAACGAGTGGCATTATGACAAGATCAACAACGGCGTGTACAAGTCTGGGTTCGCTACCACCCAGGAGGCGTACGACCGCAATGTGACTGCGCTCTTCGAGGCGCTTGACAGGGCCGAGGCGGACCTTGCCTCGAGCGAGGGCCCGTATTACCTTGGCAAGGAGTTGACGGAGGTCGATATCAGGCTGTAAGTCGCAATGTGCAGAGAAAAAAGACCGTAATTGTTGGGTTGAGAATGACAGTACTAATGCCTATTTTGTTACAGGTTTGTTACTATCATCCGATTTGATGTAAGTCTTCAAGCCGATCCTTCCCTGTTCCATCTCATCTCATATCTTCCCGTCCCATCTCTGCCATCCCATCCCCTAGCCCGGCCTTCACTTGCAGCAGTTGCCCAAGGGCCCCCCCTTCCGCACTCTTCACAAATTTGGTTCGAAAGTCTTAACTGACCCCATGATACACAGCCCGTCTACGTCCAGCACTTCAAGTGCAACATCCGGGACATCCGCGCAGGCTACCCACACATGCACAAGTGGATGCGCAACCTGTACTGGAACCACCCGGCCTTCAAGGACACGACCAACTTCCTGCACATCAAGAACCACTACACCCGCTCCCACGTACAGATCAACCCCTTCTCCATCACCCCGCTCGGGCCCCTGCCCGACATCTTGCCGCTGGACGAGGAGGTGCCCGCCGTCAAGGCGGCTGGGAAACAGTAGAGGGGGCGAGCAAACAAGGCGGTGTCGTGATGTGCCCATAGGAGCCCCCCCCGGGGATAGATTTAGGGATGGAGACGGACAGGTGATGGTGTCGAATTATATTGCAAGTTGTATGGATGATCGGACAGGCGACTTAGTAGCAATATCGGCAAGACATAACGTTCAAATGCTTCTTTGATTTCCCACCCTATACCAGAATGCAGCTATATGAAATCACACGAAGGCAAACCAGCCCAACGAGCCCAAAAACACCAACCCCTTGCTAAACAACTATATGTCATCTCCATGCCATGCCTTGCTGTGCGCTCTGTTCTGCTAGTAGTCTGAAGATTCAAGGAAAAATACCCGCGTCTTCTTCTCACCAGCCACTTTGGTGTCACCCGCCATTAACATGCTTCCCCTTCTCCATATATCCAAAACAAAACACGATGTGCAGGTTAACTCCGCAAATATGTCAGCAAAGAAGACCGCCCTATTTTGCTTTGCTTCCATCTTTGCTTCCGTCCATTTCCCATATGTGTGGTTGATCCCATTAGATAATTATGTAGGTGATAATAGATATATCAGATGTAGATCGGGAGGTGAAAACATTTGTCCATAAAAACAGGTTTACAGTTGACCAGACAAGCATGCCTCAGTAGCTAAAGGAATCAAAAAGTCAGCAAATGTCGTTGTTCACGATAGAATGACAAGGAAAAAACTTACCAGAGTTTATGTACGCCCTCCTAACATCAAGCGAGACGCCAAACCTCCTCTCGAGCTCCAGCTTCACGCCCTTCTTGGTGACGGTCATCAGGTCCGACGTCCGGAGGATCTCGCGGATCTCGGCCAGCAGCGCGTCGTCGCTGGGCAGGCCGGCCAGGTTGCTCATCTCCAGGTCGTTCTGGCTGCCGCCGAGGAACTGGCTACCACCGAACTGGCTCGCGCGGTTCGGCGCCAGGTGGTCGTTACCACCGCCGCCGCCGCCTCCCATCATCTCGCTCGCCGCGAAGCTCATCCGGCTCTGGTTGCCCGTGAGCGGGCCCTTGAACTCGCCCGAGCCGCTGTACGGGCCCTGGCCGTACCCCAGGACCGAGCCGGGCCGCGAGGACGGGTATCCGCCCCAGCCGCCGTACTCGGACACGCCGACGTGCGGGCCGGCCTTGGTGCCGTAGCTGTAGCCCGAGATCTCGGAGTGGGCGTCGTCGCGCGCCGTCTGCGCGTCCCACAGCTCCGCCTGGTACTCCTCCCACCTCTTGCGGGGGATCGAGGCCGGGTCGAACTTGCCCTCGTCGGAGATGACGACCTTCTTGCCCGACTCGCCGGCGATGACACGCGTGTTGCCCCAGTTGAAGTCGTCCATGTGCCAGAAGGAGTACAGGGGGAGACCGAACGAGTACACGGGCACGGCGCAGATGTAGAGAAGCATCCACCCGATCATTTCCCACTTTCGGTGGACGATGAAAATGATGGCTTGCAGACCGTAGATGGCACCCAACATGATGAAGGATGTCAAGGGCACGATGGTAGTCTTCGTTATGACAAGAACAATCAGATAGACAATGTAGGCAATGGTGACAGGCTGTACGACGGTTGTCAACAGGTCCATGAACACGACGAAACGCATACTGAAACAGCAGAAACCGCAGAGCTGGTTCATAGGGACAAGTTCCATGAGATTGTGCACTGTCGAGTTGATCCAGCGACGTCGTTGCGAGAGGAACACGGTCCAGGAGTCGGGAGCGATAGTCCACGCGTGTGCTCTGTTGAGATACCTAGTTTTGAAGGTGGAGTGGTGCCTGAGGAGTAGTGTTGTCAGGTATCGATCCTCACCCAGGTGCAAGAGGTTCTTCATGTGCAGCGTATCGACACGAATGGTGGAGTAAGCCTCGACGACCTCGCGACTGACGAAGAGCGGCTTGCCCGAGTCGGCCGCACGGATGCGGTACATGGAGAAACAACCAGGAAGACAGGTGACAGAGCCGAACAGACTTTCGAAAGCCTTGACAAGATTGTGCGAGATATAGTACTCGTAAACCTGAATCATGGTGACGAAAGAGCTCTTTGCGTTGGTCAGAGCAGTCTCTCCACAAACGGCGATGAGGCGGGTGTCGTCCAGGAAAGCAGAGACGAAACGACTGGCAGAATCTGGGGCCACGACGGTATCTGCATCCATTTGCAGCAGGAACTCGTAGAATGTCGGATTGACTCCGATGATGTTCCGTATCTGGTGATACATCTCCAGTTCCAGCGGGCTCATTGCCAAGTTGTAGTGGACACGGTTGAGGAAGCGCATGATGACCATTTGCGAGTCTCGCTTGCCACGGTTGCCAGGACGAGAGACTTCAGAAGGCTTGCCGACTTTGACCACAACCAAGAAAGGGACGATATGACCCATGACCTCATACAGTCCCGAGTAAACTTTGCCCATGTTGTGTTGCTTCATGCCTTCTCCAAGCGACTCGAAGCTGAGAGGCTCAGGGTCGACAGTCTCTGACACTCCAAGAATGTCCAGAACGATTCGGGGCGTGGGCCTATCGTTACCCTGTCCAATAATCATACCGTCACAGATGACAACGAGCAATTTACGCTTATCATCGTAACGCATGCGAGCAGCAGAATCGATGGCACGGCGTAGAGAATCCTCGTCTTCTGTATACGCAGGGATTTGACAAATTACAAACTTGTCCAGATTCTCCGGAGTACTGTTCCCACCAAACTGAAGCGCAGCAAAGAACTTGAATCCGATAATAGCGCAGAGAAGAATGGACACAGCCAAGATCAAGTAGTCAGCGAATTGACAGCGTACGGAATTTCGAGTGTCGACATCCGCAATGTAAAAGAGGTTATCCAAGCACAATTTCATGCGTTGCTTCATGGCGTGGTCGATGCTGAGGGCATTCCATAAGCTGGTGATATCTTCACCAGCTTTGTACTGGAATAGTTCAACAACAAGAGGGTCCATAAAGTTGACAAGGTCGCCGTTGCTTGGTCTGGTGTCCCCTGGACCAGCTTCCAGGCGACGGCCACCAGTGACATATTTGGACATGTCGTAGATACGTGAGTCCAGGATAGCGACAGACTCCCCCTTGTTACCCAATTTCTTGACATAGCCAGGTGTGTAGCCAAGATTGCCCTTCTTGTAATTAGACTTCATCATCACCATTTGTTCCGCGAACCAGTCCGGACGGCTGTCGTTGGTCCAATGGCGGAAGTCGTGATACTTGGAATAGAGATCTGTCAAGCTAGTAGTACTTGCGGACCCCGAAACGTTGGTCGATTTGTAGTCCAGCGTCACGTGTGGGTCAACCGAGCCATTGACGCCCTGGCACAAGGCTGACACCTGGACTGGGAATAGACCCGTGATGTCTTGACCAGCAAACTTCTTGAGTAGCGTACTGGGGACGTATGATGGATAGTGCGTCGGTATGAAGTCATTGAGGTCGAAGACTATACCGCGGATGGAAACATAGGCACCCTTGTGGTGTTTGCCGTTGTAGTCAGCGAGCTCCGAGGAGCTGAAGACGTACTGCTTGGGGCAAATGGTCAAGGGCAAGCCAATGGTGAAGAACATAGCGATCGCACAGCTCAACCAGATGAGCATGTTGATTGCTAGCTTTTCTCGCCAGGCCATGCGTACGTCCTTCCGAGGCATGCGGCCCACGATGCGGATAAGGAAGTCCGGGATGAACCAGGTCAGGAGGAAAACGAAGAAGACCCAACGCTTTCGACTTCCGCTGTCCCTGTACTCCTCAACCTCCTGCATGTCCTTCTCGTTGCTTCTCTGTGCCATCTCCTCACGGGTCTCGAGGTTCTTGAACATGTCCCCAGCGCCCAATGCGGACGCGCCAGCGTCTGACCGAGCATCCACGTCGTTGCTGCCGAAGTAGCCAGACTTGGTCCTGTCATTGTAACCGGGCGAATTGGCTGCAGAAAGCAAGCGTTCTTTAGAAGCAGCGAACGGATCTTGGCTGGTAAGGCCGGGGGTATGGGCGTCGCCCGCGTCGGAAGGAAGGCCGAATCTGGCAGACTCCACGTCTGAGAGGTTGGAGATCTCCACCCAGCATCGTTCGCTGAGGAAGACACCGGTCGAGCCTACCTGCACCTCATTGCTCGGCCATCGTTTCTCCTCAACGACCAACTCCACCTTCTCCTTCTCGCTGCCGACAAGGATGGTGTCCGCGTCGGCCATACCAAGGAACTCTCCGAAGGGCAAGAATATGCTGAAATCTGCCGAGCGAAGGCGTTGGCTGATTTCGGCAATGCCAAACGTTTGCACCTGAGTACGCACGCACTTGCTGTCAAACTGGTTGGCAATTCGTCTGTCATTGGGCTTAAGACAGAAGACGAAGTACGCATTGGTGCCGGGCGCAGTGATGGACTTTGTCACATTCTCAAGAGCAGAGAGGAACTGGCCAGATGCTCCTTGCTCGCTGTGACGAAGGCTGCGTCTTGTTTCGACGGGGTCATCTTCCAACTTCTCTGGCTCTTCTTGGTAAGTTCCAGAAGTTGTACGTCTCGCACCGGGGCGATACCGATTCTTCCTTGACATGACACTGGGTTGACGCGTTGGCCTGGAGCTGACGCTAGCCTGCATGACCGTGGTTTTCTCCTGTGGGTGGACAACAGTCTGCAGGGCCTCCTGACCAAAGAGACGAGCGACGAAATCGCTCTTGGTGGAACGGATGAGGTTGAGCAGGTCGCCTGAAATAACCTCACCGTTCTCCTCCACCAAGCTCTTGACTGGATACTCAACTTCACCAGCAAAGTGCCTAACAGTGAAAGTGGCAGCTGTGTTCTCGGTAAGGAAGTTGCTGCCCGGGAGTTTCGCGGTGGCAGAGCTGACGGATATAGCTGGGTTCTTGCCCTCGAAGCGCTTCCTCAAGCTCTCCAACAATTGCATATCGGTGCGATGACGCCGGGTTTGGTCATCGAGAATGCTCAGGAGGCCATTGTTGGGCTTCAGAAGGCCTCTTGTGGCATCCGAGTTGTCAAAGTAGCTTGTTGCAGCAACCGACACCTCCTCCGACTCGAGTAGTTCCGCCTTGTTGTCGAAGAAGTTCTTCAGAGTCAAGTTATACAGAGCCTCTGTGGCAGCATTGGTGAGGAGCTGGTCGATTGTGGAGTGGGTGGATGATTGCTGGGAGAAGCCGGGGAAATCAACGATGGAGATGGTGTTGGCAATGGACTCCTCCGGGGCACAGATCTTCTGGTTGATGTTCTCGATGACATAGGCGACGAGCAGCGAGTACAGAGTCCTCGCCAGCTCATTGGCATTAGACCGAGCTCCGGCAGGATCCAACATGACCGTTACCCTCTCCTTGTGAATCATCTTTGTCTTATAACCCAGAGTCATTTGCAAATCTTGCTGGCTGACTCCCAGGAAAGCTGCTACGATCCCGAGCACATCCTTGTTCTTGACGGTAGTCGAAGTATGAGCTCCCTCATGGGAGAAGCCACCACTGTCATCTCCTGCTGCCGTTGTACTGCTCGATGTCTCGAATTCCAGTTGTCCAATATGCAGAATACTGGCCAGGATCTGGCAAATTTCGGCAATCTCGCTCCTGGGGAACTCCAACTTGCGCAGAGCCGTCTTGAACAGCTGGAAGCCCTCTGCATCGTTGATACCAACCTTGAGCTGAGTAGGGTGACCGAGATACCTCCATCGCTTCTGGTTGGACCCTCCGGGACTCTCCAGTCCAAGGTGGGACTTCTCTGCAGCACTGGTACCGGCAAGGAGGTAGTAGAGAACGTGGAAGTTTCGCTCGCCAGTTGGCACGTCTGCTATGCGACTTCTTTCGAGGCGGTGATCGAGCAATTTACCACCGAGGAGGTGAGGGTGGGTCGAGGAGGAGGTGTCGTATTGCAACTCGTAGAAGAGACCGGCCTTGGAAGCGGTCGGTGTCGTGGCCGTCTTCGTAGTCGTCAGAGTGTCGAAAATATATGCTCCCAGCGAAACCTTGTTGGAGAGCGGGGTGGAGGATTTGTTGAGTAAGGCTGTAAGGAGGTGGGATCGAACTGTGGTCTTTCCGGAGCCGGACTCACCCCTATTATCTGAAGTCAGTCGCTGCTATAAGATGATGACAAGGGTTAGATGATGAGGTAGCATACAAGAAGACAACTGCCTGGTTCTCGGAGCGGTGACCTAGCCTGACGAAGGCTCGGTCGGCCATATCCTCAGCGCCAGCCATGGCACTACCCTCCTTCCCTCCATCGTGACCCTTTGTGGACGTGGTGTAGGTGTTGAGCGATATGAGGGCGTGGGAAGACAGGCGTGCTGTTGGTATGGAGACATGGAACCGACTGGCGAGGTGTGCGGTGATGTGGGTGTCAGACTGGAGATGGGCAGGCAGCGAGGGCAAGGACGGTTGTGTATGAGCACCACCGCTGCTGCCGACCTGAAGGTTGCTGGCCATGATGGGCGCTCAGGTGGTTCCGAGACGGCCCAAGCCTGGGGGGGTCTGGGGGAGAATCTGGGGGAGGCCAAATGCGAGTCGATCGATACACAGGCGTTGTGTGGGCTGGAAGTCTGGTTTTGATTGGTGATGCGAGAGGTCGAGTCTCTTGTCGACCTTAGTTCCTGTCGGTTTGGATCCAACGTAATGGGATCTCGCTTTTTGGGAGGTGGTTTAAACTTGGTGTTTCTGGCCGAACAGAACCAACTGATATGAAGAAGGAGACTGGGTCCGTGAACTTTCTTCCCAAAGCTCTGGGCTCAACGATCAACAATCAACAATCAAGAACCAAAGATCAAGGACCAACGATCAACGATCAATGAACTGCTCACCAACTGCCCAAGACCCAACTAAAGCGAATGTCAGCTAAGAATGGACAAAACGAATGTCTGGATCGCAACTTTGGAAGAACCAAAAAAACAACAACAACGGAAGATGCAGTGCTACAGAATTGTTGCTTAGACACAACAGACACACAACAGGCCGGGCTCGGTCAGAAGTCCGTGTGAATGGAAGTGTGCTGCCCCTTCTGTCAGTGGTTGGCGGCGGCAAAGGCTCGGTTCCGTGACTTTGTTTGAATAGGGGGCAGCTAACTGTGTACATGCAGCCTGTGGCTACGGGTCAGACCCATTGTACGGATCCCGTATGCAAGGCAAGTTTATTTTTATATGGCATGCGGTTGGGGCCAGATGTGCAGGTTGGCCTCTATACGAAGGCTATGTTCCCTGTGGCACACCCCACCCACCAACAAAGTCCATGACCACTAACCAGATCCAATAACTAATTGTCTGAACTGTTTACAATGTACGAGCTTACTATCTCGTGTCTACACGGAGAGCCCGTCTGGTATATTGAAAGATTATGTCAATGGCCCTTCTTGGTTTGATGATCCTGGCCTTCACTGGTCAAAAGTCCCTCAGGCCATACCTAGGTAGTACTGTGGTAAGCTTGTATATACAAACGGATCCGGGATCAGCAGTGTGGCGTGTATGGTATGATGATATGATGGACCTGACGCCCCTCCAAAAACACTTTTGCCCGGTTAGCTGGCGCTGGGCAATTAGCAAGTCGCAATTCGGCTACATAACAGAAACGCGGTGTATGCAGCGCGTCGGGAGTGAGGTAGTGCTGCGCGACTACCGCGACCCGCTGCAGCAATATGATCATTGTATAAGTAGTGTACGTAGTACAGTACCCCGGAAATGATTGGACGTTCTGGCGTTGCAGGCGCGGTGGTGATGACAACAACAACAAGGTGTATGGGCGAGCAAGACTGGACAGGACTGGGCAAGACTGGATAAGACTGGACAGACTGGACAGGTAGATCCCTGTGATGAGGAATCGGGATGTACATCAGTGGCTTGTCAGGTTGCACGGTAACTGGACCAAGACGGGATGTTGGATCGGATGCATCTCGTTCCTCCCTTCCTTTTCCTTAGTGCAGTTGTATATAGACGATCAGAGATATTTATATATCTATATACCTAGGTATCTGTATCCTGCCTTGAAGACCAGACAGAGATTGATTGAAGATTAGGATTCAAGGTGTTTGCAGTATTCCTGCAACTCGTCTGAACTACCTAGGTACGTTGAAGTGCCTGGCTAGGAACCTAGGTGGCTAAATATGACCACCGACTACCCTAAAGGTAGGTACATACGGGGTTACTAGTGTTGCCCTAGCACGCCTAGGTACTGTACTTAGGTACCTAGGTAGGTATTGGAGAACAGTGGGGTGCTATTGTACATAGTGTACCTGGGTACCATAGTAGTGTACCGGATAGCCGCCGTTGTTCGGGTTCAACAGTCGACTTTTCCCATCTCGTCCGAACTTTCAACAGACTCTCCCCGAGGCCATTCCCAGTTTGTGTTTCGTACAGAGTAGAAGCCAAACGAAGGACGTCCGTCCAGATTCCAGAACCTGCAGAACAACCAGTGGATTTTAACTTCCGTCCCGAAGACAAGTTTCGGCATCTCGTATTTCCCATGCGCTGCCTCCACATTTCTGTCAATGCCCGTCCATATTTTTAGAGTGGCACTGGCAAGATACGGAATGGGATCCGAGAAGGATACGTACCTAAGTATACAGTATCCACCTGGGCTAGTACGGACATGGTGCCTAGTAGCTCACTAGCATTCTCCCCCTAAATACACCGTACTTGTTAGCAAACCTTACAGTACATCCTCCACCAGCTTCTCCAGCGAAGACCCCTGAGACCGTGCTAAACGGGCACATCCCGCACATGAGACGGGAGCTTCCAAGTTAGCCTCCTCCAAAAGGGCTGCTCAGCCTCCAAACCCGGTCCACCACCGCCCGTACAATGCTCCTCTTCTCCAGTTCCAGTTCAACCATTCCCTGTTGCTGCCCGGCCCATGGCCTTTTTTCCAGGTGCGCCAGGCTGACCTTTCTCCGCAAAATAACAGTAAACATGCACCTGGGCCCTGGATTCTGCATTTCTGGTTCTTATACCTTGCCGTAGTTGCTCGCCCTGTGCCCGAATCCGCGTCGAATCCGTGCAGCATTTTTTGGTGCCATTATCCTATCGTGCCATCCCACTGATGAGCGCCCCCAACCGCCTTGAGCCTCGCCGCCTCGCCTGCTTGTCGATCGTGAACAGAGCAGTTGTTGGCTCGTTTTCTTTTCCTCTCCTCTGGACGGAATTATCGTCTCTATCTCTCTACCCGTAATCTGGATTCAACCATCTCACTCGCTTTGGTGGTTGTTCTTTTCCGGTCGCTGCTGTTGTTCTAATCCACTTTGGTCTGCTTCCTGTACAGTTCTGAACTTCTTGCGATATCTTTGTGGTTTTCAGGGGCAGAGCAGGGAAAAGGAGAAGATACTTGGTTGATCTCCTCAAGTGTTGTCCAGCGAACCAAACCACACATCCGCCAAATACATCTCTTGGTGTAACATTTGAACCTTCACCACGGTTAAC